>CM062208.1:10130000-10462500 GCA_031216445.1 Lateolabrax maculatus | reverse complement strand
CTCTCTCTCTCTCTCTCTCCCTCTTTTTCTGTCCAACACACGACATGCGCGCACACACACACACACACACACACACACACAGCAAATTTGTTTTGTTGTCAGCACCATCATCAAAGAGAGAGGTCTTCGCGCCATTCTTCCATTCTACTCCATTTCCCTCTCCTCACTCATTTTTCGCTTCTGTTCCCCTTTACCAGCCCTCTTTTCCCTGATCTTCTGCTCTTTTCCTCTCTTCCTCCGCCTTTATAGACAGGGATAAATAATTTGATCTTGAGGGTTTTGAAATTCCACCACTCTGAGAGGCGTGACGTTAATCTTTTATTATCTGTTCCCTCATTCTTCCTTTCCCTTTCTCTTCCATTCCTTTTTCTCCTTATCTCTCTACCAGACCCTCCTCCCCCCCCCCTCCTGCATTTCCCCCAGCCCGTCCTTGCAGTATTCTAATGATTCATATTTCACATCCACTGCCTTTTCATTTAGCCTGTCTACACCGCTTCAGGGACAGCTACTCACGATCTTAATTGACTGAGGAGATAGAGGGGCTGGGTAGGTGGCAGAGGTAGAGCCACCATCCAACCCCCCACCGTAGACAAACAAGGGGGGAAACAGAGAAAGACAATAGCAGAAATATACACTCTCTCCACCGTTCACACATTTGAAGAAAAACACATCAATGCATGGGCAGGCATGCGGATTTGCACGCTGTGGTAATTAAGCAGTCGATTTTTCTTAGGGTCAAGGGAGTGACGCAGGAGAGCAGAGCAGAAATGATGATGTGAAGGAAAGGATGCTCAGATGAGGAGAAATGAGAGGACTCACTCCCTCCCTTTCTCACCTCTCTCCTTCTCTGCCTCTCTCTCTGTCTCTGTATCAGCCACCACCCACCCTCCCACCCCCCCCCCCAACCCATCTCTCTGTCTGTCTGTGCCTCTCTTTGATCTCAGCCTCTGTCCCACACTGCATATTAAGATGCCCGGGCCCCTGTTTGGTATTCTGAGGCGGGCACTGGGATGCCAGTCTCCATATCCTCTCCTCGCTTCTCTCTGAAAGAGAGCAAAAACCCCTCTGTCTGTCTCAAGATGCTTATCCCGCTAAATGGGTCTGAAATAGCTGGAGAACAGGGCGGGGGAGCGGTGGTGGCGGCAGGGTAGAGAAGAAGAGAGATGCATGGAGGGGGAGAGGGCGGTAAGGGGAAGTATTAGACACACCACAGACGGGTGGTGGGGGAGGAGGGGAGGGGGAGGAATGGGTTGGGAAAGGGAAGGGAAGTGGGGTAAGGGAAGGGAGGCAGAGTGATGGGGCTGATTTTAGCTGAGAGGATAATTAAACGCTATTATCACAATGGGCCAGTAATACAGCTAGCGTGTACATAGAGAAGCCGGCCCTCCCATGTTTGCCTCACTAAAAGGAGGGAGGAAGGAATGAGGGAGGAGGGAGGGAGAGGAGAGGGAAGCACAGATTAATAGGCGGAGGAAGAGCAACAGAAACAGAGAGAGAAAGACAGAGAGGCACGGAGGGGGAGAGAGGTAAAATAGGCAAACAGAATTAGAATGGGAGAGTGAGTGGGAGAGTTTAGTGGCGGGGTGATTGCTCAGTGTTTGGGATTAGCATGACTCTCTCTCTCTCTCTCTCTCTCTCTCCATATATATCTCTCTTTTTCTTTCTCTCCCTCTCCTTCTATAAGCCCTGGGGATGGCACAGCTTTAGTTAAACTGCTCTATTAAACGGCGCCTGCTGAGAAAATCAAATTATAACTTCCTTTAATCAGCGAGTATCAGTGGCCCACACAGGAGCAGCCGGCTCTGACAGCACAGAGAGAGAGAGAGAGAGAGAGAGAGAGAGAGAGAGAGAAGGAGACTGTGACTGGAGACCTGAGGGAGGCCGATATGAACCTGTCTCCCGTCTGCTTTGGTTCCCATGGCAACAAGATAGAGTGAGGGGGAATATGGGTTGTGGAATGTCTGCATCTATCGTTTCCTCTCGGTAAGCATTCATACACAAAGATAGGAGAGAGGAAGAGAATACGCTCAGTGAGTCAGGGTGTTCTTCTGTTTGGGTGGCGTTTGAAGGTGGGTGCGCACACACACACACACACACACACACACACACACACACAACTATTGCCATCTATGTCCCAATGTCTGCTAGCCCCTGCCATACCTGAGAAGTGGTGGAAGGTAACTAAGTACATTTACTCAAATACTTTACTTTAAGTACAATTTTGAAGCACTTGTACTTTACTTGAGGATTTAGATTTTTTACTACTTTATACTTCTACTCCACTACAATTCAGAGGGAGATATACTACTTTTAACTCCACCACATTTATTCAACAGCTGGAAAGATCATGGTTTAATGGTTAAATGTTAACAATCATGTTGTGTCTTGTGATTCCAGTCACTGCGGACCTTTTCTGTATTAAACCGGGCTACGCTCTTTCACTAACATTAACTAAATACTGCTAGTGCCTTAACACAACCATAAGAACACTTGAATAAAGCTGTAATCACTAGAAGAAGATGTTGTATTGCAAGATCGGATATTTTGACGGAAAACAAATGAAACACATCAATAAACATTTTACTGATATCTTCAGTATCAATTTTTTTTTCAACTTTCCAAATATGTTAACTAATAATATTTCCTCATTTTGTTAATAGTAAATGTAATCTAGCCAGCATTATAATTCCTTCAAAACATATTTGTTGTTGCAGATTAATTGTTTATAAATGTGTGATAAGGCTGCATGTTTCAGGTGCCTACACGTTATTAGTAAGACATTAGACATTCCCCCCCTAAACTTCTCAAATGGTTTAATATAAATAATTGTTCAATACCCAAAGAGACATCCATCAAAACAGAAAAGTCCCCAAAAATCAATACAACTTCTTCTTTCCTGCTTGATCCATTAACCATCTCACGACCCCTCAGATTTATTTTGTTACCTTTTGGAGAGGCCTGACCCATAGGTTGGGAACCACTGGACTGAACTACCAAACCATACATAAAGCAGTTAAACAATCTAATAATGTAATATATCCAGACTTTGCTTAGAGATAATTTCCACGTCAAAGTAAGATTTTATAAATAACTACTTATAAATGGTTTTCTGCGTAAGTCATACTTAAGAACAAAATTGATCGCAAGTCTATTTTATAAATGAGGACCCAGGACCTCTACTTCTAGTGGAGTATTTTTACATTGTTATATTTATACTTTGACTTAAGTAAAGGACTTGAATACTTCCTCTATCTCTGGACCTGAGCTCAGTTCCTGTTACTGTAAAGACCCCAGCCATATAAGCATAATAGACTTGTGCAATCATAAATCCTTCTCGTTAGGAGGCGATCTAATCGCTCCCGCCTCTGATTAGTCATTAACAGTCCAGTTAGTGAAATGGTGAGACGCAGGTGGGTGGGCAACTGCTTAGATCTCCAGGGTCTGCCTTGACTCATTAATGATCGGTTAATTAACATTGTTTCAGTCCTTCAGCTTGTTTACACTCACCTGCCACGGGGAAGAGTCAGAAAACACTTCGGCAGGGGACAGTAAACAAGGGGAGGTGGGAAAAAGATGGCAGGGCAGAAAAGAGGAAATGAGGTGAAATTATGTTGAAACTTAGAAAATTAATTCCTGGGGGGAGGCACTGTGTCTGAAATTGAAGTTCTAATAGTACTACAAAGAAAGATGTAAGAATGTCTAGAAAAGAGCAGGACTGGTGGTGAAAGCGAAGAGAATATAATAAAATGGAATAGGCCAAGTGGTAGCATCTCAGTGCATCAACCATCATTAGGGATCCATGAGGCAGTGCTTGTCTCTGTTACTCATAGCAACACTGCATACCATGATATTAGGCTGACTGATGATTGGTCAGGCTGCCACACTCCGGTAAGTGACCTCACTGCTGTGTGAGTGAGCTCACTGTCTCAGTATTTTGATAACCCAGCCAGTCCTGGTGTTTTTTTTTTTCGCAGCATTGCCACCAAGCCTGTTAATGAACAAACCTGAATGTGACCAGCCTCCTGCTGTAGGGCCAACGCAGGAGCCCCGAAGAAACAGTATACACCCCCATTCACTAAACCCACCATGCATCCCAGTCTTCCCACAGCCACTGGTCTGAGGTCAGCTGTGTTGACTGTTTTACTTCATTTTGTTAATATTTTACATATTAATTTGTCAGAGTTACTCTCCTTCATCAATAAAATGTATCGCACCTCCTACCCACCACCTCATCCCTCCTCTCTGCATCTACAGTGTGTCTCCCCAGCATAAGACTGTTTATCGAAGCTTTAAATAATGCAGATGGTAATGTGATAAGTGAACAGTCAATGTTGGTGTCCTGCTTAAACACATACACACACTCACACAGAGGATGCACGTACACCCAAGCATGCAGGCAGACGGATGGGCAAACACACACACACACACACACACACATAGCGCTCACAATGCAGTAAATATGATTCCCTTTTTCTCCAGTTGTTTTAATGTAACATTGGGCAGAATCTGGATTTTGTTTTCCCGTTCCCAAAGTATTCTGGGTTAGTCATGCCAAAGAGTTGCAGTGCTGGAGAGCCAGAACATCGACCTGAAGAGCTTTGCTAGTGTGCATGTCTAATGCAACCCAGTCTGGGAATACTGCCAGTCTACTGTTACTCCACCAGTGGGGTTTATCATACACACATGCACACACCCACACACTTACATACACAGAACCAGGGAGGGAGGAAGTGTATGTGTGTGTGTGTGTGTGTGTGTGTGTGTGAGAGAGAGAGAGAGAGACAGAAAGACAGACAGAGGTTTGTGGTGTGTCACTGATCTCTGCTAGCGTGCACAAACATGTCCAGCGTGGCCATGGCCTGCTTGTCAAAAGTCCCAAATATGCAGCTCTCGTCCCGTGATTTTGTGTCCAACGTACGGTATGTCATCCCACAATGCACATTGCCGTAAAAGGCTCCGCCGTTGCTGATGCTCTACAACCATGTACGATATATGGAGAGAGACATATGGTATGTTAACACACCCAACAAGAAAGAAAGTTTCAGCTGGGTCTCAAGCAAGCCAAAGAAAGAACTAGGTTTACCCAGACTTAAAGAGGCAGTTTTAAGTAATAAGACATTATTGTTTAAGTTATCTTTATAGATAAAATAGAAGCAAAAAAAAAATAAAAAATCGAGCAAACCAAAGTTTCTACAACATGAGTATTGGTTTTCTTAGTGTTGTATTATTGTACACCCCTTGGGTTTGGACCATTGGTCTGACAAAACAAACTATTTGAAAACGTCAACTTTGGGAAATTGCAATGGACATTTTACACTATTATTTGATATATTATAGACCAAATGGTTAATCCAGAAAAAATAATTGCCATGTTTAGTCAATAAAGAAAATAATTGTTAGTATTGAGCACAAAACATGCAACCCAAGCAACTTTTGATCATGCCATCCCTATTTTTTGTGTGCTCATAATAAGGGCCTTTTTCCAGCTAGTTTGGTAGTTTGAAGATTGTGAGCAAGCCCTGTTGCTAACTCAAATTTAGTGACTCAACTGTCTCAATAAAAACTTGATAGACACACTTAGGATTGTGTCCTTGTACATTTAAAACTGAACCCTCACCTTCAAACAGCCTCTTGAAGAAGAATGTTCTCAGTTTGCACATCTTCACTTTTGAGAGTCCAAATCAAATCTCAGAGAAGTACAGGAACACAGTGTGTGTGTGCCCTTAAACACCAATCCATTCAATCCCCAGTTGTTATGATTATACATTTGGGTTGGATTTGAAATGTATCTTGCTTAAATATTGAGAAGGACCACTGTCACATTGCATGTCCTTAATGTTTCACTCTTCCTCTGAGGCTTGTGATATACGTGAGTGTGTGCGTGAGTGTGTGCGCTGTAGCCAAACATAATTCTATTTTACAAGTGGCATCATTTTTTAATGTCAATAGCTCCTTTGCACATCACATACACTAACAAAACTGGATTGCACTGAATATCCCTGCTTAAGGAATGGAATGAGAAATTTTAATTTTCGTCTTTTTATTCTGTTCTTTGTTTTGTAACATTAAATGGATAAACCAGGGGCACCATCAATGACGACCGGCCCAACTGGTATAAATTGACTAGACAAATCATTACAAACATCTCTCATTATAATACCATACAATTCAACAGCACCACAACTACGTCCCTCTAATATACTGTATATACAGAATGTGAATAAAACTAATACTGATATGTTTCTAAGTGTCTTAAAGGGGAACTTGTTTACTACTTGAGTACTACTCAGCCTCTGCAACACTCACAACATTTCTATAGTAACTTCTGAGGCTCTGAAATGGACTTACTGAAGTCTGAAAAAAGAACCCCTGATGATGTCATCAGGGTTATCTCAGCATGAGCTTGAAGACGACATATTTACAACAGAAAACATGAGTCACACACAAGAGGTGTGAGTTTCAAGGATTTGGGCATTTGCCAGGATAGGGAGGATCTCGTGAAACGATGGCGGCATTATGGGATATACTGAGAGTTTTTGGAACCCATGCTATGGACCAAAAGACCTGGATATTGCAGTCTTTTTTTCCCCCTTGTCTTCCTCTAGTGAGTCCCAACTTTACACAACTGCAATTATAAATCGGTGTACTCCTTTTAATACCAGTGCAGATGTAGCTGAGTAGGTGCTCCTTTCAAAAAAGACAAAGACACTGCTGCTAAATTGACAGCTTCATTAAGGGAGGAAAACACCTGGGCAAAAAATAACCAGAAAGTTAACCATATGTGGAATTAACAATCAGCAGTCAACACCAGACTGCAACTAATGATTGTTTTCATTATAGATTTGCCAATTATATTATTGTTAATAGGTCGATATTATAAGAAGACAGGCAACTGAAAATACAAGACATCTTGGGTGATGAAAAAAAAAGAAGAAAACCTTAAAAGGTATTCACTATAAGACAAAGAGCCTCATTATTGAGAACCAGGAACTAGAGGCGTTTGACATTTTTTGATTGATTATCCAAATAGTTCCTATTTTAAGAAATCATTATTAATTATTAGTTTTGTCCAAACTAATCACTTAATCGACCAACTGCTTCAGCTCGTTGCTTTGTCGTTAAAAAAAAAAAACAAAAAAAAAAAACCCTCACGCTGTGAGAACCTGCACAAGTTCTGATGCCTAACTACTCCCGAGTTCTTTCATACGGGGGAACTTCGATGTCGCCACGGAGGTTATAAATCCTGCAAAATAAAAAAAAAATAATAATAAAAAAACCCCACACAGGTTTAGGTGTGTCCTCGTCTTCCCTTCTGAATATCTGTATCTTGTGCAGTGTTTACCGTGTTACGTGGGGCGGACGCCGGCGTCCCTCCGCCGTCCGGCAGGAACGTTCTCACTGGCACACAGACCTGACCTAGAATTGCTACTTAGAATTCGGACTGAACCATCGCGCCGGAGCGGAGGGGGGGTGGTGGTGGGGAGAGAGAGAGAGAGAGAGAGAGACGACAGGAAATCTTGACTGGGATGTAATGGAGTAGGACCACTGGAAAAGCTCGGGCTAAAAAAAAAAAAAAAAAAAAAAAAAACAGGGGGAGGGAGGGGGGGGGGGAAAGAGAGAGGACACATTTTCTGTTTTACAATGTTCCCGTGATAATGTTGTGGTTTTGATAAGTGCGCGGTGGGCACCCGTCGTTCGAGGAGGAAGCGGGATTTGGGGGCTTCCATTCCAGGTGAGTGTTTCTCTCCGCCGAGTCCAGGTGGAAAGTGTCGGCGCCGCGGCTCGCCTCCTGGCAACGGGCACACGCGGGTCCTCCTCCCGGGGACGTCTCGCTCCGGGTATCCGCTCTCCCTCTTGCCTCCCGTCCCCCCCCGAAGGCTGGCTGGCTGGCTAAGCGAGCCCACGTCGTGTCTGGCCCTGGCAGACGGCGAGCGCCCTTTCAGCCCCGCGAATGCCGATTTTTTATTTATTTTTCTTCTCCCCCCCCCCCACCTCTTTCGCCAGCGCACCCAAAGCGGATTATTCACGATGGTTTCAGCATGGCGTAAAACCCGCGGAGAAATATTGGTTTTTACCCCATTACACCGGAGGACCGCCCGTGCTTCGTGAAAATGGGAGAAAAAAAAAGGATACAATGCAGCATGCATGTTCTGCATTCTTCGGGAGTACCACACCGCTGGTATTGTGTTTCCTTTCTGTTTAAAATGTGTGTGATATGATTTAGAAACGCGTAGCGAGATTACAGGCCTCGGCTGCTGATTGTGTCGGCCAGCCCTATCATCTGCCGAGCGATTTAATTGTTACATTGTTAACGGAGCTAGCAGAACTTGAAAAATGAAACGTTCGCCTAAGGACGGGCCCGGGTTGTGTTTTTTTTTTTTTTTTTTATCGGCGGACAAAGCCCCGGAATGAAATCGCGATTTGTCCACGTTTTTTTTTTTTTTTTTCGTGTGCTTGTGGCCCGACGTCGTTGTTCTCGCTCTCAGCCGCCGTCCAGTGCCTCCCTCTTCGGGGAAGACTTTGTTTGCGCTGGCCGACGCTCCATGAATGCAAGTGCTGAAGTCCTCCCTTCCCCCCCAGTTCTCTGGCGAAACAGGAACAACTTCTTTTAGGAAAAAGAAAAAAAAAAAAAAAAAAAAAAAAAGTTCCTGGAGTTTCAAGCGCCATGGAATTACTTTGTCCGCCAAGAGTTGTCCAGTGAGGCGCTGAGATTTCAGGAGGGGAGAAGTGTAGTCTCTGGAGTTGTTGTGTGCTTTACGTTTATTTGCAGAGTTTTAGGTTTGTAGATGTCTGTGGGTATTTCAGGACGACTTCCTCGAGAGGGCCCGTTTGTGAGTAACTTGTGTGGCATTGTGCTGTGTTACCTTGGCCAGACCAGAGAGCTAAACATGGCAAAGGCTGTGTTCAGTGTTTTAGTTTTACCAGTCTTTTTTAACTTGACTTGTGAGTGGAAAAAAAAAATCCACAGGTCCTATAGTGTAAAAATGTTTGCTAAAAGACATCTGATTCCTGGGGATTTTTTTTTTAAATCTACACCCCCAATGAATAAAGTCTAAACTTTAGTTGTTTTTTTTTTTTTAAAAAGTGTCCCTAAGTAATTTATTTTCCTTTTTTGTAAAACATTTCGCAAGGACTTAAATCACATTTCTGGCATCATATTGGCTTAATGTTGTGTTTTCTCCCTCATAATTGCAAGGAGAAAATCTCAGCAGCTTTCGTGCTTTGTTGCAGTTTGCTTTTTAGTCCTGTATTTAACCGATGCTTTTATCGAGAGCGACTTCTGAGTTAGCAGGTAGGGGTTCAGTGTCTTGCTCAAGGACCGTTTTGAAGCATATCTGCCAGTTGCTGAGGTTAAACTGCAGACCTTACAGGACTCTGGTCTCTTTAATTGCTAGGCAACACTGCTGTCTGCTATGAATGTATATCTGTTGCATAGTCTTGAGCCTGTTTTTCATATTTATCGTTTTTATAGTCACTGCTTCCACCCCATTTTCTTTGCATTGTTGAGGTCTAAAAAAAAAGTCACTTTTTTGCTCCCACAGTTCATATTTGGAGGAGGGAGGAAGTCCTCTCGGATGCAAAGAAGCAAGGAAGCTCTTGATAGAGTATCATACGCTGTCTTGTAGTCCCTTATGTGTACATCGGTCGATAACTGAAGTATAAATGAGTGTCTGGGCTAAAAAAGGCAAGTATACACTGTTACTGTAGCCCCTAATGACCTATGCTTTGCACTGGTTATGTGTTTGCTACACATTGGTCTTGTCAACATGAGCGACTGAGTGCTTTTCCTTGCCATTTGCTTGTTTGTGTTTCACCCGATGAGCAAAGTTCTCTCCCTCTGTTCCAGGTGTGAATGACTTGTGGCTGTAGGGTGTCGTGAGTGGGCCAGGTTCCTGCACAGCCTCCGCGGCTGACTGGGAGGAGTCGAGTGGAGAGCAGACATCAGTGCCCAGGGGACCCGAGACCTGGTTCTCCATATGAGGCCCTGCTGAAAGGGCAGGGGGGCTTCTGAGGTAACCCAACTCAACTCTGGCTCTCGTTTTTTTTTTTTTGAGGGGGGGGGGGGTATTGTGTCACACTTAATAACACAGTTTCTTTCATGCATACACACTCTTCTCAAAAGCATACATCCATGACAGACTACACTTAAATACGATTCTCTCATCCTAATTGCTTGATGAACATAGCTGTAGAAATGCTAAAAAAAAAAGGTACCATAAGATATGGCAGGAACATACGGGTCCAAAAACACTCCCTATTTACCACATAGTTCACTATATTTACTGTCCACCATTTTATTTGAGTGTCTGAATTCTGAGTGAGTAAATTTGTGCTCTTTGTAGTACCCTTGCATATTCCTACAATGTAACGAAAAAAGCAGTGCCCGTGGCATCTACAATACGTTCAGCTTACAATCCCACAATGCATTGCGCCACATTTTATAGACGCAAAAAATTGTCAGTGTCTGAGATCTCATTTTACCACCTCTATAGAATAAAAACTACATGAAGTAGTTTCCTTTTATATAGGGAGTAGTGAATGAGTAAACAATGTAGTGACTTTAGACACAGTCATGGTGTAGCAGTCACTATCTCTTTGACATTTATCTATAGAGGTGCTCACATTGATAGCTGGATTCTGACGAGAGAGGCCTTGAATTGTAGAGTGGTTACCCCTGTATAACCACTCTTGATGCTCAGGCAAGTGGCTTGAGGAAAAGGACGTCAGAGCTGCACTGCTTTGGACTCTCAGTGCGGTGTTTGGTCTTATTCACTGAGGACACAGCACGGTCAGGGTGCTCTTCCTGAGAACGCTGTCCACACTGTTTATTTATCTGCTATCTAATCCGAAGTGTGTTAACCAAAAACCACGGTGAGGTGAAGGACACAGGGAAATGGATATTGATGTAAAGTGGCAAAGGATTTATTTTCTCCTCTGTGTATCGGCTTCTCATGTTTCTGTGCATTTGTGTACTTCATGGGATTTCTAATTAAAACTTGCAAGGCTTGTTTATGACATGGAGGGATGTGTTGGAGGGGCGATTTCTTTCATCGCCTGTGTAGTGGGTGGCAGGGGGCTCCCCTCTTTATTCTCTCTTTGTATCCATTTGCTCCTAAACTATAGTATTTAGTATTACTATTGACATTAAGCATAAAAGCATCAGTTTCCAGTTTACCTGGTGTTCTGACTAAGATGCACATAGTTCACTGAATGACTCCCTACAATAGTCAGGCCTCCATAGTACAGTAATTATGAACTATCCCTCAGGGAGCGTGAAAAGTAATATTTGTTTTTAAACCATCATAGGGCATTGCAAGTCTACATTCAACTCGTTTGGAAGTTTAAAGTGATGTGGAATTATTGCTGCAATGTAGGGAAAATTAAAACACTTCAACATCACTGAACTACTGTACATAAAATCACCACGTACAATTACGTACAGTGTACTTAGACATTCCCCACAGAACGTGAAAATGTGTTAGTATATCATTTTTTTTTAAATTTTATTTATTTTGCTAAATGTGTATTTGTTTCCCTGTTCCAAGAAAATCTGGCTTGAAACTTTTATCCCTCAGTTTGTAGAATATGGTTGAAAAACTACTAGAATTAAATTACTAATTGAAGATGTTAGATTGAGCTCTGAAGTAAATAGCAGATGAGGGTTAAAATAAACTTTTGATTTCTGTGTCCAATGATTTATTTATTGCTGCGAATATTGCCCACCAGTAGTCATCCGATACATTGAATCAGTATCTGCGCCTATACCGACCTTTATTACGTGAATCGGGTATTGGCCAGATGTGACCAAGACACAATTTTATTTATTTATTTTTTTTCTGTGCACATATTTTTTTGAGAGCACTTGTGATTGTGCAGAAGGAAGTTAAGACCAATTACAACAAAAAACATAAAATAAGATAAAATGTGAGACAATACACTAAAAATGCGATACAATACAATTTAGAAAGCTTTTGCTGGGAGAGGTAATGTATGGATGGATAATGTTTTGAAAAAAAAATGTGAAAACATGTTCAATAAATAAGGCCCTATGGTTTTAGGAGCACTAACAACAGTTATGCAAAACCAAAACTGGTGTAAAATTCTTTAAATGGATGAACTGACAGAAGTATCTGTCACTCAATTTATTGTCATTCATGCCACCCAGCATTTTCAGCAAGTACAAGAATAAGTGCATACATTTTTCCCTTTAATTATTAATTTGATCAAATTCTACACATACCAATATAAATCAGTCATCACTCAGAAACATAATAAAGATAAATTATTATAATAAAGGTAATCAGCTACCCAATGCTGGAAGACATAATTTTAAAGAAATCTATTAGGACTTTAAGGACCAGCTTCTAGTAGTATATCTATAACAGCTACAGCTATAAATATAAATGTTTTTCTAATAGCTGTATTTCATATCTTTTTTAGTGCATGAGGTCCCAGTCTCATATGTGTGGATGTGTGGTGGGATTGTTGCCCATACAGGATCCTCAGGGATGTGTCTGGCTGAGTCAGAATGCACCTATAATCCTGCCTTCATGTTTCTCTGCTGTGATTGACAGTTATTGTGTAGACAGACTGCCCCTCCTGCCCAGAGGGGATGGGTCCTCTCAAACAGAGCTACTCTCAGGTGGAACCTGAGGGCTGCGATGACCTCAACTATCCGTGCTAAAAGCTGCCTGCGAGGCTGAGGTCCTGTCCAGCTACCAGATTGACTCACTACTAAGCCTAGTTTAATGTAGCACCATTACACATTGGTAAGCAGTAGAGGTTTAGAGAGCAAACCGCATTTAAAAAAATCCGGTTTTCACAGGCCACTGAATTAGACGCAAGCACTGGACAGTGATTGCACTCAGGAATAATCTATATCGTTTTTTGTAATTTCATATTTATTGTCCATGTGGTTCTCCAACTGGAAGAAAATTAGATTCCTGATAGTCCCCCATTTGTCAGTTTACCATAAAACATGGTGCATGTGAAACTTGCTTGGTTCTGATGTAAAATCAGCTTGCTAATTTTGTGAGCCAGCATCCATCAACTGTGTCAAATCCTCATTATCGGGTGTTCTTTGAGTACACTGTCTGTGTAAATGAGAGGACGCTTCTGGTATGTTAAATCCTTTGTTCTTTGGTTGAGCTCCTGATAAGAGATGCTGTGTACGTGTCAGTGATTTGCAGAAAATCTTTGGTAATCTTTAACATTAGTTTGTGAGAAAAATAAGAAATGTTACAAAGCTGAATATTGTTTGCATGTCTTCTGTTTGTAATATATACGTTTCAGCGAGGGTTCACCAAGATCTTTGGTGGAATTTTGACTGCACACAGTCACAATTTCTTCAAAACTATAATGGGCAATTCAAGACAGGTTCAGTTTGAAACTTTGGAGACAGATATTTGGGCTATTAATGCATTCATGCAATATCATCAAAAAAGAGAAGAATAGGATAACCTCCTGTTACTCCAAATTAATACTTTATTCCAAGATGGTTACCCCCATTGCTAGTGTTGTTGTCACACCATTTAAATAGCCTAAATTGGCTACTTTTAGGGTGTTACATATTTGTAGTCATTTGTTAACCAATTTAAACTACATGCATTGTGTAACATTGAATTTTTTTAGATGTAACTGCCAGCGATGTTGGCTTTGCAGCCATTTTGCTACCAGTTTGTTGACACATCTTTTGTAGTTCTTTTGGCTAAGAACTACACAACTGTATGACGCCTACATTCATTTTTTTTCTCACCCAGCTGCTCTTAGTTACAGTCTGATCAATATGCTGTGATCAAAGCTCGAATTGCATGTAGTAGTTTATTTTATAATATCAGTCCATCAGGGTGGCAATCGACAGGGACCTCCCTACAACATATTATATTGATTCCTAAGATACTAATGCTCACATACTAACATCTATTGGGATCCTTGAGTATAACAATTCTGTAATGTTGTGGTTTAATAAGAATGTTGCTGGTGTTGTTTTTAATATTGGATTATGTGGAGCACATTATTCGAGGCGGGTGTTGTCAAAGTTGTATCAGAACTAACTGGGATGTGTCTGGATTCTGTTGGGCAGAAAAATCAAAAGGCCCCCCTTCCCTCTGCTTCTACAGTGTTTAGTTCTGGGTGATGTTGAGCTGGATGCGCCTGCATGTTGGTGGTTGTATTGCCATGGTTTATTTTGTTTGCAAACCACTGTAGTATTAGCACAATACATGTAATTGCTTTAATGCGTGACATCCAAAATGCTCAAAACTCATCTTCGTCCTCCGTGTTTGTTGTTGCTCACTGTCTAGTAATTTGAACCATCTGCTTTTGCTCATAAACAAAGTAAGTGAATGTGTTTTTCGTGCTTCTAAATTTATCAGTTCTACCCACTTTGAATGAAATTTAAAACTAATGATATGCCTCCTATCTCTCTCTCTCTCTCTCTCTATATATATATATATATATATATATATATATATATCTATATAGATATATAGATATATATATATCTATATATATATATATATAGATATAGATATATATATATATATATATATAGATATAGATATATATGTGCAAAATGGTTTTATTCTAGACTCATAGTAGCAATACAAAAAAAGGTGTGACAATAATACAGATTCCTCTTTCCTGAAATGAAAGGTGTGAGTAAGGGGGAATGTTCAGTGTGTCTCTAATATCAGTTTTAATTGGCATCAGGATTAAGTGGCACTTTACCTGGGCAATATATTGCATGCTTTCCACATATTACCATGGGTAGTAGCAGGGTACACGTCTTGTTGCAGAGCATTCATAATTTCAGAAGAACCTAAAGGAGGCATAGAAAGGAAATGAACAAAGGTAAGCAAGCTCAGACTCATGGAAATAACAGATGCCCTAAACTTGTAGCACAGTTTTCAATGCATTAAGACATTATTAGGACAGATAAGTACTGCCGTATGTGGGTATTTCTGTGTACAGTGGTATGAGTATATGCATGTATATTGCTCTGCCTGTATATTTAATGGTAAGGTCTTAGCCAGTGAGTCTAAAATTCCATGGGAATGACACATGAGTGCAACTGGGGTGATTCAGGGACACAACCTGATTTATATTCTTTACAGATTGCTAATTTTGTTGTATGATAGTGGAGAGGACACGGCACGTGTATTGTATACTCGTCGTGTTTGTGAGTGTTTTGTTTTTATATGTTTTTGCTTGTTTGTTGTCATGCCAGGTCAGTAGAGATGCCTGAACCGTGTCACGTGGTCTGACAGGTTGACATGTCACGTTGTTTCTGTTGCGTAGTGATTTGTAATGCACAAAGAGAATCTATGGAAAAAACATTGTGAGCAGTGCATTCTAAAATTCCATTCCTGCCTAATGTTCTTAGTACTATAAATTGAGGAGCACAGATTGTATTGACTGCTGCTTCAAATGTGGGTATTTGATGTCTCGGTACTGTTTGTTTTGAGGTTCAGTATCAAGATATTAATGACAATCATGTGTTGCAAGTGTATAATAATTGGCAAGTGGCTGCAAGAAAAGCCTTTTGACCAGGACGCGAGGAACGGAAGCCTCCTTTGCATTACCTCAACGGTCTGATTGGCCTCTGATAGACCTGACCGTTGGGATTTCCCACAATGCTTTTAGCCACAGAGAGACGTTCTCCCAGCATGAGCAAGGGAGGAATGTGGCCCGAGTGTGGGAGCGACCGTCAGGATGGAGGGAGGGAGTCACGGACCAGAGAGCATGGTCAAGAGAGGGGAGGAAAGACGGGGTCTGCACAGAGGGCAGCAGAGTTTCTCTTAAGCAAATGGAGTTTCTGTTTGGCTTTTCATTTGAGCCACAAATGCGAAAAACCATCTGTAAGGGGAAACATGGAGTTTTGAATTTTCTTATTTGCTTTTTGTGTATGCGTTTGCTCTAGGTGCGTGTTTTATGATATTTTATGTCACTGCAGCTACCGTTGATTTTAAGTGGGCACTATTAACACAGCACATTGCTCCTGCCTTTAATTAGCAGTTTCATTTTGCTCAGCCACAAGGAAGTGCCCTCCTACTAGAGGTCGTCATGTGTTTAAAATGTAGATCCTGTGGAAAACCTACTATAACCTGATGTGCATAAATACATTTTTAAAAAACTGACAAAATTCGAAATTCTGAAAAGATTCAGACCCAGTCTGAACTAAACCTGAGGATAGTTATGACAAGATCTGAAATGCGCTTGACCCCAACAGACCTACAAAGAGACCACATTGGTGGTGCAGCATGATGCGTCACCAATCAACAAGTAGTCATAGTGTAAAACGGTAGTAATATTTTTCACTGTGCTTCAGTTTTCTCTCGCCTCAAAAAACTTTTCCATCTGCAGTTTGACATAACGCTTAATTAGAGTTGTTCACAAATTCACAAGGACATATTGATACATAGAACCAAGCCCCTGCCCAGACCCGATACCGTTCAACATAGTCTGAAACCTGGCCCTACTTGGGTCCAGGGTCGGCCTTATTGTTATATCTGAGTGGATCTTTGAAGACCTTTCACCTACTGGCAATTACAGGCAAAAAAACCTACTGCTTCACAGTGAAGTATCTATAGTCCCTTTCACAGATGCATTGCAACCCTGAACTTATCTAGACATTACCCGGAGGAACTGTATGTGAGAATACAAATATTATATCTTTTTAGAATGATTTTAACTATTGAACAACAAAAAAAAATTGCATGTTTGGACATGAATGGATGTATAAGATTGAAAAGACCAAGACACACTGCATAAAGTAATTTCAAGTCAATTGTCTTTTTACAACCAACCATCTTGTATAAATGCTGTTTTGAAGTGTATTTTATGTTAACGCTTTTGCAGATTTCAAAAGTTGCAAAATATGCTTTACTGGTTGGTAAATGTAGTGTTTACCTTGTACTTTAAAGAAGAAAAAAAATGGGTTGAAGCCTGCACACTCACTCCATGCCACAAAAGTTTATTGAACTCAACTCAGTTACCTTTTACTTTTTACCATTAAATTTTCACCCATAATAAACGTACTGTACGACCTAAGCATTGAATACTGACACACCCATAATTCGCACCCACGCTTGTTGTCAGAAAATAATGGCACATTGTCTCTTTGTCTCGTACTGACTAGAAAGGTGTGTAAGAAAGACACACCCTCTTAGCCAGAGATGCAGGGACAGGGCAGATTGACAGAGATGGAAGTGCAGGGTGAAGTGTGTGAGACGGAGATCACAGCAGGCCCGAGTGCTGAGTGCTAGTCCTGCTGCTGGAGCTGGCCGCCACACGTGGCACAGTGCCCAGGCTTTGCCAGCAGATGTGTCACTAGTGAGTCAGCTGTGTGTGTGTGTGCGCGCGTGTGTCTGAGACACAGACACCCACCCGCACACTCTGTGAAGAGAGCGACTTGTGTAATAACCCTCCCTCCTCCTACGGGTATATCTGTATCACACCCCTTTCCCATCCTCCTGTTTTCATTGCCACTTCCATCATTGTGATGGACACGGTGAGTCCTCTGTCACCATGATATGATATGACAAAATGTGACACTACACACATGTCGCCTCCCTGGGGATGGAGGGGCATCGTCTGCAGACCAGATGAAAGGATGAACTGAGGATGGGGAGTACGAATTGTTAGAATTGCAGGACAGACAGACCAGCGGAGAGACAGCTGATACTCGGGGTAATAGAGTTACTGAGTGAGAAAGAGGAGAATGACTAAAACACGCCCAGGTGAGCAGGAGAAAGGAGGTTGGAGATATGTAGCTATTGTACGTTGGGGAGCAGTTAAGAGTTTGGAGAATGCGGAACAGTTTAATAGTTCATTTTAAATATTTGTGCAGCTTGGTTTCAATAGAATCAGGAGCTCAGTCATTCTTATGTGCGTGCTGTTCATGTGTGAGCGCCCTTTTTCCTGTCACAGTAGATGCATTATGTCAAATGCTGAGGCGTCACAGCTCTATCTTTAGTGACACTCAGCATTCCTATCATTCCGTATGTAGCAAGCGTGAGTTATGAGTGCTATCTGTAGTGTGTGGCATGTTGGGATGGTGTTCTCAGGAAACCACCTCAACAGGTGAGCATGCACGTGTTTCCTCAGCTTGGATGACGTGGGATGTCCAACAAATCTGAGCTTGGAGGGCAGCAGCAGTCTTGCTTTTTTAAAAGTTTTTTTTACCATCTTTAAGTAGAGTTAATGCTGTTCTGTCTGCAGTTTGTTACTGCCTCACTAGCAGCCAGGCAGGTATGCATTGAAACCAGTTGTAGTAAGGAAATTGGTTATGTACAAGGAAATACTGAGCTTTTTACTTGTTTCAAGACTGCAGAATAAATACCTGATATCATATTAGCCTTTCAGTGATATGTTTTTAAATAAAAATTAACTGATGAAATTGTTACAAAAAGTAAGGTTTCATTTAGGGCTGAGTATTGTTACTCAGTACCTTTTTTTAAGGTATTGAACAAAATAACCAAGTAGTATCAAAACGTTTTGTACCCAGATCTAGAAGAAAAATTACTATTTTGATGGCTCTGCTCGCAGCCAATCGCTGCAAGCACTCTTTCGATTTAATGCGACGTGTGATAATTTTCGCCCACTACAGCAGCAGCTACAACCCATACAGTCGGTGGTGTGGCGGAAGTCGAGTGCAGTGTATTTGATGAAGTTGGCAGTTCAGCGTGCTGAGATGACACCATGACATTTGAAAGTATGGCTATACTACATGCATGTGGAGTGTTATATAAATAAATGCATATGACTCTGCTTTCTAAAAAAAAATTAACTTTTTAGTTGTTAGCATAATAATAACTTAAAAATTCTTGCACACTATAAGTATTATATACAGTTGCGTTGGATCAAAAAACCCTGTCTGAAAGAACCAACATATCCGGGTGGCACACTGTTGATCATTTTATTTATGACGTTTCAGTCCTTAGACCTTCATCAGGTAAAATTCATATCAGAGTAAAACAGGAAGTCAACACACAATGTAATATCCGTTAAACTGACTCAAGACACTGATGGCAGCATTAAAGCACTGGCTCAGGAGGATTTTGGAATTTTGGAAAGGAATTTGTGGCATAATTTAAGATTACATCAGATTCTAAAATAAAATCTTAGTGCAAAGCTTTGACTTGAAACCTCAGAAGTGGTCATTTGATTTAAATGAACATTGGCTACATTTAAGTTGTGGCCTTGTGTAAAGAGATGGAAAGGCTTTTCTCTTTAGGAGAGCTGGCTGCTGCTTCTACACACTGCACAGCCTTGCAGATGGCTGTGCGTTTCTGGAGGGGTGGAAATAATGTTTCTGATATTGCCCTAAACAAATAGTGGTCTAAAGAAATTCTTGAGATGGAGGCCGAGCAGACGGAGAGCGGGTAGGGGAGAGTGAGAGAGAGCGAGCAATACTCCATTGTGACTAAACTGCAAAATGGGATTTGCATAAATAAGGCTGAAACATCAGCAGCCCTTTTACAGCCGACAGCAGGGCTGAGATGAGGGAAGAGAGTTTGTGTTTGTGGGCGTGTGTGTGGGTTTGCACTTGAGTGTTTTTTTCCCCCCTTTAAAAAAAAAAATGTCTTTGTAGCATCGCGTTTAAAATCTAAGCCAGTGGACTAGGATTGCAGCAAGCTCATGGATTCTCACCTCTTATTGATCCCACACCTTTAACCCCCCCATACCAGCGGATATACTCCACTGGTATAAAGCCTCCCATCTCCCCTTCAGAGGAATTTGGGTGACGTAGCAGGATCTACTCTCTACACTGCACTCAGCCAGCGTACGATGACTGTTACATAAGCATGAAATGAAATGCACCCTTTTAGTGCCACCCGCATTTGAAAACCTAAATCTAATTGAATTGAACTATTTTCTGCCCTTTTTTCATGTGGAACCTCATATTTATATCAGAGGCAAAAAGCTCATTTTTAGATCCTCATTATACCGCTTTCCCATTAACTTGCTTGCACTGCAGCTCCTTGCGTGTGCTGTGATAGACAGTTCAGCGTCTTTACTGGAGATAGAGGAAGAGAAATCGCTGTGATTACCTCTACGTTGCTTTGTTGTCTGTGCGAGCAGTTGGCTGCAGTGTGCTCGCCTAACGCGCGTGTATGTGTGTCCGTGTATTCCTTATGACAGTCATGTCAGAAAGCTCCCCAATTAGTGTCTCATTAGCGTGCGATTGGAGGGAACAGTTGATTGACAGGTCCTGCTGTTTGTGTCTGTATGCGAGCACATACTCGCATTACACCCATTGGTGTATGATTGGGGTTTAGGTTTAGATAACACCCCTTGAGGCCATACGTGCTAGTTAGGGCTCAATAAGGCGGGAGGCCGGTTCCTTGATATAGTAAAATGAGACCTCCCTTAGCAAACTGAATACATTTTCCAATGGACTCCAAAGAGGTCGATGATTGGTCGCCGTGTCTCTCCAAGGCCCCTGTGGTAGATAATCTTGGCCAATGCTTCTCTCTGTCTTTTCCCCACAGTGGAGGAATAATCTTTCCACTTGACTCAGGACAGCAGAGTCACTGCCCATCCACATCCAACAACAGCAGGTCTTGCCCCCCTCTATGATTGCAGGCTTTTTCCCCCATCATTTAGTAAAGCAATTCAAATAGCTTCATCAACAATTTTGACCTCAGATGTGGTCGGACAACACGTTGTATGAACTAGTTTGTTTGAAGCATACCCTGGCCTTTATGTACACTCACACTTACTGATAAAAAGAACAAACAAGAGAACTCTTGGCACTGAACACACTGCTAGTTGTTTTGGAGGGAGGTACGCACGCACTTTTTTTTGATATCTTTCTATGATTCCTACAGAGACTGAAAGCATTTATTGTAAGTCGCTTTGGACAAAAGCATCTGCCAAGTTAATGTAATGTGTGATAAGGATTTCTGTGTACCATTTAATCCTCACACCTCAAATGTGTCTTTTAAGGAGTTAAGAGTTCTGTCCACACTTTCCATTTTTGGCAAAAGCATAAAATCTTGAACGTTATTGTTGATAGTGTTTTGGTTCAGGGCAGATTTTATCCACTGTGACTTACCAAAGCCAGTGCTTCACTTTGATGAGCAAATAACAATCGACCGCAAAATCAAACTACCACTTTTTCATCTCCTTCTCCCTCACACATTGTATTCCTTCCCTTAATCCAAACTCTGTCCTAACAAAACCCCAACTCTAGAGACAACTACTGATCTGAAGCAGTGACGCTTGTACAAAATGTTGTCCTCTGAATTCCTGTTCTGCTGATAGTATGTAATTATTTACACACAAATTTTAATTTGTGAACATTTATACTAGGTTGATAGTTGAACAAAAGCTCTCGTGTGAAATTTCTGTTGATTTCTGTATGCTGCACATCACTGCTGCAGAATTACTCATGTATAATTGTGTGTTGCGGTCTTTGTTTCTAAAGTTATGTATCAAAGCGTGTTGTGTCGCAAAATAGAAACCTGTCATTTCACTTAGAATAGAGAACTTTCAGGCTGTTCTGTTGTAAATAAAATGGAGTCACATCACTTGTTCAGCAAACAATAATCAGCCCACCACTTCTCTGAAGAGCCCCCACTTCTGTGTCACAGTGTATTTTTATGTTTTAAAGGTTAGTCTAATCAGTGTAATTTGGATACACAAGGCTCCTCTGTGCTTCCCCCTCTCTGTCCCTGTGGAGAAGCCAGCCTCTGCTCGTGTGCAGTAGTGATCAGTGGCCCTGGTGGTTGTAAATCACTTCTGTAGACCAGTGAAAGACGAGTGTTGCTGCTGTAGCAGGAGTCGGTGTATTTGTCTGCTTCCCAGTGACACCCCCCTCCCCTTAAACCTCCCCTAACACTCCACCGCCTTCTCCCCAGGGAAACTCTGGAGCCAGTTACAATGTTGAGTGTTTTGGAAGAGCTCCTAAATATTTTCAGGATGACAATGTAATCTGACGGCGCTCTCTGGAACAGGATTCTCATGCAATTCTCATACTAACTCACCAACACACACACACATCCACAAACAGAAACACACAGTGGTTGGTTTCGACCACAATATTACTCCACCACCACACTGCAGGTACAATGTTGTCCTGGTATTTATAGTCAATGTGGTACCCCACCCAAAATTTTTTTTAGTATCAAAGTTTAACTTGACTGATATTGGCTATTTTAAACCAATATCAATATAGATAATTATTTGAGAGGTTATTATAGCAGGAACAGCAAAGGTGTTACTTTCAACATCAACAATGGCTCAGTTCTATTCAAGTGTCACCGTAATTAATTGTATTATTAATACCTGTAATTTCTCTACTGGGACATGTCAAAATGTCTGCTGTGAAAAGGACCGATTAATCCTCCTGACATAAATTAAAATTGACCAAAAAGCCACTGTGAAAGAGAAAATGACCAACTTTTAACAACCACCTTTCAACCTACTGATACTAAAAAGATTTTAGGTGGAGTGTCTCTTTAACTTTGTTCAGACTGTGGCCCTCTTTTCCAGTTTTGTTAACTATCCTTTTCCTCTCTCTTCTCTCTCAACAGTGTGCCCAAGGGCCGTTGAAAGCCCCCTTGGGGGAATTTCATAAATACAAACCGAACAAGAAAAGACTCCTGGACTATTGTTATTGTTTTTACACCCTTTCTCACACACACACACACACACACACACACACACACACACACACACACACTCACAAGCGTGCACGCACACACACCCACACAGACAAGGACATAGAGAGAATGTTGGAGGTCCAAGAGGAGAGGCCAGCGGCGGCAGGTACAGCAGCGACACATTTCAAGAAGGAGCGAGGGAAGAAAGAGCGAGAGGAGGCCAAGGACGGTCGGGGAAACCTCTCAAACATCGGGAATCCTGTTCCTGGCTCCAGGAACGTGCGCACAAAAGCACCGCTCTCACACACAGGCAGTCCTCACCAGCTCATCACTCCACCCTGTTCTGTAGTCCTGGGAGCCCCATCAATGCACTCCAATAGGCTAAAGAACTCCCCGTCCACCAACACACAGAGGTGAGTGGACTCACACACTGGCAACCTTCGGGTTTTTGTCCTGAGATACAGTTATGCAGCGCTGTGGTGATTATAATAACCAAGCACTGGGTTGTGTGTGCATGTGTATAAGCGTGAGATCCTGATTGTTTTAACAGCTTAATAAGCCAAACACTGATCTGGATGTTGATTAAAATCATGCATTTAATTCAGACTTTCTGTGAGCTGCAGCACAACTGCACAGCAAGCGGAAGTAAAATTTCAACTGCTATGTCTTACACAGATTGTGTAAACATTGTTGTAAGTGTTGTTAAGTGACAGTAAATCAAGTTTTTATCCTAGACATTGTTGCTGTACTGCTAACAGCTGATGACTGAAGTACTAAGTCATGTCTTTCCACATGAATAAGATATAAACAGGTTTGATTGGGGAAGTGCAAGCTTTTGTCAAGTCCATAAACCTGTTTCAAATAATTAAAAAATCATCACACAATATCAAGAATGAATAAACATTAGCTGTCAGTGTTTATTGACAGTTGGGAAGAGAGAACACATACACACAACCCTCTGTTCAAAACAGAATGAAGAGGGAAAAAAACTGGTCTCTCTGTAAAAACAAAAACATTCAGGCTACTTGAAGAATGTATGGACCCATTTTCTGTAAAAATAAAAGATTTTGTGCCATTCAGCCAAGTACAGGTGCCACTTTAAGCAGTATTTTGGCTGATATGACTGAAGAGTGATCATTGCATCCCTCATCCCAGTATTTGGTATGTTGTGAAACGCTCATATCTTACAAGTTGCAATGGGTGCATAATGTGCTGAGTTCTGAATTTTGAAATTGCTGATCAGGAGCAAGTCAATAGAAAACTTCAGCCACAGCCCTTACACAGGATTTTTGGCAGAAGGCTTTAAATTACTTAACATGTAAGTTTTTTAATGTGGAGGAAATCACATGAAGGACCTGGAGGAAGCCCATGTAAAGGTAAACACGCAATCTCGACACAAAAAAGCCAAGGTTGAGACCTTCTTGTTTTGAGGTCGGGGTTAACTATTTATGGCAAGTTGTCACTAAGTGTGTGTACAGTAGTGAAATTGAGTCTGGGCAATGTGCTTAAGTGAAAACAAACCTGAGCATGTTACTTTGTCCTTACCTGTGCTGTGCTGTTTTGTAAGTGTAGGTCGGGTGTAATGCAGATCTAAGATCAGCGTCTCCGCTTCATTCTTTTACCTGAAAGGTCTTGATGTGTGATCCAGAGCTGTTCTAGGGTCAGGGAGTACACTGAGTTTGGAAGTTTTCCCTGCTGACTCATGGTTCTGGAGCCTCTGGAAACGGCTGTCTGGACTGCCAAAATTCTGGCTTTGCCTTCTTTTTCTAAAAGCTGTGTGTCTCTGCGTACATACATAAAGTGTGCTAGGCTGCGGCTGTGCTTTTTGGACATGTTGGCATTTGTTTCATGCTACTTGTACGAGAGAGAGAGTGAGTGTGTGTGTGTGTATGTGTGTGTTTGAGGGAGAGAGAGAGAGACAGAGAAAAAGATTAGGGTGTGGTAAGGGAAATCTCTGCCAGTTGGATGTGTCCTGCTTGCCTGAACTGCTCTCATAACTAGTAAGCAGCAGTCATTTGTAGATGGCCTGTGTCTCTACAGTCTGTTCCGTCAGGTTTAACTGTGTGCATGGAATTCCCAATACCAGTGACCTAATGTTGTGTTCATAGACATCCATATCAATTGCCAGATGCCAAAATTACATTGGGTTTATAATTTGCAAAGGAAAAAAGAAGGCAAAAAGAACAATCACATTTTCCTTAATTCTGTTTTCTCTCTACCACTTCTCATGGCTACCACAGTGAGGAACATGGGTACATGTTAGTGGGGAGTTGGGGGATATAAGACCTCATGGATAGCCAGCTGCCTGAGTATGTACCCCTCCCCTCGTTTGGTTTGTGCCCAATTCCAGAGCATGATTACTGGGTAACCTAACTTCCAGCCCCAGGCTTTTTGCTTGATATGCCCCATTTACCCCGTGTTGTATATGTTTCAAAAGTGAAAACAAGGTCACAAATATATGTAGAAAGACAAAACATAACATTTATATAGACCATGATATTAAAATGTGTAATATATCGGTCATTTTGCGCTGTTTTAATAAAATGGGATATGTCTTTTGTTCTCTAAATGGACAGTGTAAATGTATTAATTATGCCTGTGCTTTTTTTTTTTTTTTTCCCTCTTTCCTCTGCCAGCCCTAAACCTAAGACGGAGGCCATGGTACGCTCACCTCCCGTCATGTCCCCCTCCACTGCCACCCAGATGGACTCTAAAATGCCCAATCAGGGTAAACCAGGGAGCACCGGCAGCCAATCACAGCCCTCACCCTGCGACCCCAAGACGTTGGGTGCCAAAGGGGCTCAGAATGTGGCAGGGGGCATGGGGCTGAAGAACGGCCAGGGCCTTACCTCTGGCCCAAGCTCTAAGGTTAAAGTCAAAAGGGAGAGAAGCACCTCAGTGGAGTCGTTTGAGCAGCCAGAGAGTGGCACACCCACTAGTGAGGAAAAAGGTAAGAACCACTGCAGCCTGTACTTATTATTACCAGAAATCGAATGTCATGTCTGTAGTGCTGGTGTTGTAATTGCTTATATGCATCTGGTATTACAACACATATCATTTTCCTATAGAGGCAGTTTATCAAATTTATGATTAATGGAGGAAATAACATACTCTCCCTAATTACAGCCCATAGTTGGTTTGTTGTTTTCCCCTTATCATGTACCACTGCATCACTTTATTTGAGTTATTTTAAGTACATATAGTTATTTATTTTGCCTTGGGTATACAACGCAATCTGCACAGAGAAGGCAACCGTTAGACATCTTGAAAATATACTTTGCAGTTTCTCATTGTCACTCACACAGATAAACCCAAGCCCCCTGATGGGTGTGTGTGTGTGTGTGTGTGTGTGTGTGTGTGTGTGTGTGTGTGTGTGTGTGTGTGTGTCTGTACAGACAGCAGCAGGGTGAAGAGGATGTGTGTGGCAGAGAGGAGGCAGCCGTACAGTGGAGCTGACTGGTGCTCTGGGGGAGAAAGTGACGAAGATGACAAAGGATTCTTCAGTAAGTGTGTTAACGTGCGCATCCAACCATGTGTAGCAATCCCTCCGCTGATCAACTTGACTTATGACAGCTCCTCAGTAGAACTACATTGCCCATAAGCTCTGTGCTGATCCTAAAGCCATGGTCTTCTCTGTTGTCTCCGTGTAGACTGCAACTCCAGTGACGTGAAGCCCCAGGACTCTGTCACACACTCTACCTCCAATGCCGGACTCAGTCGCTCCTCCACACCCTCCCACAATACACTGGGAGGCCAGGGCTCCACAACAGAACCTGCTAGTGGCCAGAAACCAGGCTCAAAACTCGTTTATGTCTTCACCACGGAGATGGCCAACAAGTAAGGAAGCTGAGAATAACAATTTGTATCTGTTGCGGCTAGTATCTTCCATACTATTGTAGCTCAGAAATTGCCCTCTCTGACCATAATGTGTGCACTGTTGTTTAAGTATGATTTAATGATTAGTATTTACAGTTCAGGTTTAACTATAAACGTTTGAAATATTAATGAGTTCAAACAGGCTTATATTAATACTTAAACCTTTTTTTTTTTTTTTTACATAAGTAAAACATACACCAACAGCGACCCCCTTTGTGGAATTGCAGTTCAAAATTAAATAGAATTACTAACAATGTCAATTGCCTGAAATATATCTCTGTGCCCCTGTCACCAGTGGTTGTTGTTGTTGTCTTTGATGTTTGTTGCAGCTGTTTGCGTGTCTGGCACTAAGATACTTGCTTCCCACCTCTTGTCTTCCTTCCCCCAACTTTCCCAGTTATAGCCTTAATCCATTGTGTGTGTCTGCACAAGCATGTGTGTTTCTCAGTGGTAGCATACACTTGTCTTATATTAACACTCTGTTAGGAATTAGAGATCAAAGATGTGGATTGTCAGTGGAAGGTGTGTGTGTACAATAGTTTACTTAGTCTGTTGACCTTGGTTTTACCTTCATGGTCCCATCTAGTACTCATTCATCCGGCTCACCGTCTCTCAAACACACACATATTTATTTTGTCTGATGACTGATATCTGACTGTCTGCCTTCTTGTCCTCAGGGCAGCTGATGCAGTTCTAACTGGCCATACAGAAAACATCATTGCCTTCCACATGAAAAACATCTCCAACAGCAAGGACAAAGCTCACCTCCTGGTAAAGACACACAGGCTCTTTTTATCATGCACATATGCTTTCATACACCAACATCTAGCACGAGAGTGTCATAACCTAATCCTATTTCTGTCCCTCTGTGTTAAAGAACAATGCAGCAAACGCCCTCCGAAATGACTCCAAGCCTCCCCAGCAACCCCCGTCCCATGCTCAAGATCAAGGCCACCAGTCTGGATCCAAGCCGTCCTTACCTGGCATGTCAGAGCCAGCCCCGCCCCAGCCTTCAAACCAAGGGAGCCAGCCTGGTGTTCTTCCGCAGGAAGGGTCATCCTCTGCAGGCATGGAATCCAAAAATCTTCCTGGCAGTAGCCCCAGTAACCCTACTGCCCCAGTTGACCAGGCACCCGTCACCCAACCTGAGGCAGGCCTCAACCCTCCAACAGCAGGTGAAGGAGGGCAGGGTGGAGGCTCTGGTGGAGCGGGTCTGACACCACAGCAGCAGCAGCAACAGCAGCAGCTGGCCCAGGAGCTGTTGAACATGGAGGCCAACACAGAGGGTCTGTCCCAAGAACAGTTAGAGCATCGCCAGCGCTCTCTGCAGACCTTGCGAGATATTCAGCGCATGCTTTTCCCTGATGACCGTGATGCCCCACCAACTGGGCCCCCACAGTCCCATGGTGGACCCCATGATGGAGGCCCTGATGGTGCACCCCGCAGGTCTGAGCAGGGCCCCCTACAGGCTATGATGGCGCAGTCTCAGAGCCTTGGACCGCCAGGTGGGCCAGGAGGACCTCGTCCACAAGGTCCACCCTTTGGCCCACCCCATGGTCCCAGGGACATGCCTCCGTTTCCACAAGATGAAATGAGTGCACACATGGGGGGTCCAGGGGGCTGTGGAGAAGGAGATCAGATGACCCCGGAACAGGTGGCTTGGTTGAAGCTACAGCAGGAGTTTTATGAAGAAAAGAGGAAGAAACAAGAAATGCAACACCGGCCACTTCCTCCAGACATGATGATGCACCCCCATGGGCCACGTGGCATGATGCGAGGGCCCCCGCCTCCGTACCAGATGGGCCCTGGAGAGATGTGGGGAGGACCAGGTGGGCCACCAGAGCACTACCAGGAGCGCATGGCCATGGGCCCTGGCCCCAGGGGTATGCCTCCACATATGCAGAGGATGCCTGGTTTCTCTGGTATGATGAATCCTGAGATGGAGGGACCCCCAAGGCCCGGAATGGGCTGGCCTGACGACATGCCTCCCCGGATGGGAGATGCACGAGGCTTTCCTGGAGGACCTGGGGGAATGTTTGCTGGTCCAGGTGGTCGTGGTGAGCGTTTCCCAAATCCTCAGTCAGTCCAAGAAGCAATGTTCCACCAAGGTATGGGTGGAGAGAAGGTCCTCCCTCCTGGGATGATGATGGACATGCAAAGGATGATGGGGCACCAAAGAGGGGGCATGGAACCTGGTAATGGCATGGGTATATTTCCCAGAATGCCCGGTGATGGCCCTATGAGTCCATCCTCTAGGCTCCAGGGAATGGGGGGCAGGGAAATGGGGCCTGAGTTTGGCATAGGACCTGGTCCTGGGCCAGGACCTCATATGCACCCTTCCAAACTACGAGATCCCCCCATGAATATGAGTCCTGACGAGATGATGAGGATGAGAGGAGGTGGAGGACCTCCAATGGAGAACATGGGTCCTCAAGGCAGACCCATGCAGGGTCCTCCCTTCCCTGAGCAGACACAGCCAGGTGACTTTCCTATGGGGCCTGGGCGGCCCTTCCCTGGAGGAATGAGGGGTCCACATGCAGACCAAGCCTTTGGTCCGGAGCACAGATCTACACCAACAGGAGGTAATGGCCGTATTAACCACCTCCCCTCTGCTGGGGGACCTTCACAAGGTCAGAGGGGCCGCAAACCAGCAGATCTGAATGTCCAAGCAGGAGGGGGGAACTCTCCCAGTGTCAACCCTCTTAAGTCGCCTCCTCTGAGGCAAGTGCAGTCCCCCATGATGGGCTCTCCCTCTGGAAACCTTAAATCCCCTCAAACACCGTCCCAGCTGGCTGGCATGCTCACTGGTCCAACAGGTCCCAGTGCCCCTCCGGCTCCTTCAGCTTCAGCACCAATGAAGTCCCCCCACTCCATGATGGGATCAGCTGGGGCCTCTCCTGTTCATATGAGGTCTCCTTCTCTACCTAATCCTTCTCCAGGATGGGCTTCCTCACCAAAACCACCCATGCAGAGTCCTGGAGTACCACCTCAGGGTGGCAAGCCTCCCCTCAGTATCACCTCACCTAACATGATGGGGGGCATGGAGCAAGGTATAACAATCTCTTTCTTCCCTTTTCTGCGTTCCTCAGCACCTTTGTCTGCTTCTTTCAACATTTAATTCCCCATCTTTTTTCCAGTTCATCTTTATTAAATTCCATTCACTTAATATTGGGATTTCTTTTGTGAATGGTCTGGTATTGAATTTTATTTTCTATTGCATTTTTAATCACTGGTCTTAGTGATTGTTCATAATCACATGTAAAATATCTGACTTTGACTATCTGACATGGGCACCTTTTGGTCTTGAAACTGTACTGAAATCAGAATTAGACTACAAAATTGAAAACTCAAAATAAAATAGATGTAGAGGCTATCCATTAAGTGCATCACTCATTCGAGTTATGTGTATGAGGGGTGGGGTTGGGTGGGTTATGGTCCAGTGGCTCCCTCTTGTGGGCCACAGAATTCGGACCTTACTGAGCCTTAGGTAACACACACAATTGCTCATATCATCACAGATAAAAACAATCTGCCAGATAATGAAAAGTCTCTATCTTATCATCACTTTGTCATGTAATCCTTTTTCTCATCATGCCGTCCTCTAGGTGGTAACGGTCCTCCCTCAGCCCCTCCTTCATCAGGGGCTCCATCTGGCTCTATGTCCCTCCCAGGCAACGTCCCGTCTGGCAGTCCGTACACCATACCCCCTGAGCCAACTCTATCTCAGAACCCTCTTTCCATCATGATGTCACGCATGTCTAAGTTTGCAATGCCCAGCTCCACCCCACTCTATCATGATGCCATAAAGACTGTTGCCAGCTCTGATGACGACTCGCCCCCAGCTCGCTCCCCTAACCTGCCATCAGTGAACAACAATGGTAAGACATCTGAAAAATGTTTTGTTTGTTGTTTAATATGTACTTTAAATTCCACCCACCGTGGGACATATTTATAGAAATATTCCTTTGATCTGTTTCTCAAGAGCTTGTGCTGAATATATAATCACTTATTTTCATCTTGCACACACAGGTATGGCAATGAATCACCAAGGCAATCCACGTATGATGGGACCTGGAAACGCCGGACCCATGTCTGCCCTCAGCCCTCTGGGTATGAATCCAATGGGATCCCAGCCCCTCTCCCATGGCATGCCCCCACAGATGCCCTCTCCCAATGCCCCTAATATGGGTCCAGGCATGATGCCTCATGGTATGATGATACCACCAAATCCCCAAGATCCTGGTATGGGAAACCCTCAAATGATGCCCCAGGGACGCATGGGTTACCCTCACCGAAGCCAGGCGTACCCCCTCACCCAGTCCCCTTCCCAGCAAGGCCCTTTCTCCCCGCACAACGGTCCTGGTCCCCAAGGTTTCCCTGGCCATCCCATGGGCTTCCAGGGAGAGGGAGGACCTATGGGAGGGCGGATGGGGAACATGCCTCATGGGGGAGGGGGTGACGGGGGTATGTGCAAGCCCAATACCCCTGGAGGACCAGAGTTTAACAACATGCAGGGTGGATTTAGTGATGCAGACCTTCATGAGGTGATGCGGCCGGGAGCCTCTGGCATTCCCGAGTTTGACCTGTCCAGGATAATCCCGTCAGAGAAGCCCAGCCAGACTCTGTCTTACTTCCCCCGAGGTGGAGGAGACAACCCAGGGGGAAAACCACCACACCCCTCTGGCTTCCCCATGCAGGGCATGATGGGCGATGGTCCACCAAGGATGGGTATGTCCATGCAGGGGATGGGGGGGATGCCAGGGGGGCCTGGTGGGGGAATGGGCCCCCAAGACATGCCAATGGGCAACCCTGGCCACAACTCGATGCGGCCACCAGGATTCATGGGCCAAGGCATGATGGGCCCCCAGCACCGGATGATGTCCCCTGGGGGTCCGGGAGGGATGATGCAGGGGAGACAAATGGCCCACCCAGGCCCTGGCGGCTCACCTAACATGATGATGTCACTGCAGGGCATGGGCGGCCCCCCACAGCAGACAATGATGATGGGGGGTCAGATGAGGCCACGTGACATGGACATGGGGTTCAGTCCGGGCCCTGGAATGTTCTAATCCAACAGAAACCTTGTATCTAGAATGTTCTTGGACAGTACACAAGGATGGAGCAAAGGTCATTGTGTGTGGAGAGTGTTCAGAAAAACTCTGATGGACTTAAGCAAAGGAAGTATAATACAACAGAGGATGTACCCAGAAATGAACAGAATGGAGCTAACCAGTCACCTAGTAATGTCCTGTGGGAACTATTCCAATGGAGACTCGGACAGGCCCAGATTGGAGTACCCTTTGCCACAAGAACATTTAATTTTGACTCATGAACTTCAGAATGTATGGGACTGTTGTGCATCAATTTCGCAAAACTGTTCTTGTGTTTTTTGATTATCTGACTATAAAGATGACTTCAACATCAAAGAGGAATCAACCCAACAAGTCAGCGTGGAGATGCTACAGTATATGTCTACTTTTTTCAAATTTAAAAAACAAATTTGTCATGAAAGTTATGGAACAAGAGAAAGGAATAAGAAGAATTTGTGCTTTGTGAAGACTTTAGTGGAACTCCATCTTGTCTCTTGCTCCATTGTTTTGACTGTTTCTGTACAGTATATACGTGTGAGAGTGTGTGTGCGTGCTTGATGGACTGTATGTTTGTGTGGTATGTATGTATGTGTCTGTATGTATAGGCATTCTATCAGTGACCTCTCAACTCCTCCTACCCAACTTTCATTGGGGGAGGAATGCCCCCTTAAAAATACTGTACTGTTTACCATTGGTGGGCTATTTGAATTTTAGTCTATTTTAATTTCCTTTGTAACTCCAGTGTATAACAAACCAAACTATGACCTCATTAAGATAATAGTATTATTAAAAAAGCACAAACATGGACCGTCTGCAGAAAGCGTCTTCTTTCTCTATTTTTACCATTGAGAGCAACACATTAAGTGTGAGGATCCTGGCAGATTTGCAGCACAATGATAATCCCCAGTCCATCTCAAGTTGTGGATGACATTTGATTTGGTGCTCCAAAACTTTCAGGACTCAACTTTCGCCAGCGTGAATAATACTGCTAATACCCAGATGTGCTATGTGTGTTCTTCTTGTTCCTGTTGTGTTCCTGTTTTGTTTTGACTCTCTTGTTGACTCTGGGTAATAATCATTCCCACAGCAATAATCCCCCAATGGTCAGCAGAATGGGACAGGAGTGGCTGATTGCCACAGCAGGTATGCCAGGTATTCTAGAAGTAGAGCTAGGTAGATCTGGTAAAATTTAGTAAGGCAGGTGTTGTGTCCAGAGTGACACACATGAAAATGTAAACACGTACTGCTTACCATCCAGTTGACTTCCTCTCTTTTATCTATTGTATAAGCTTGTCATGTGTTTCTCCATTGGCTTTGGTGCAGAATAGCCTACCAGGGCTGTGGTGATGGACTAAAATAAAAGATATTGTTTTGGTATATACATGTTGTCTATGGAGTGTGTGTGCGTGAGTGCGTGTTTGCGTGCGTGTGTGTGTCCACATGGCTCTGGACTTGACTATCGCATCCAGTCAGTTATGTGGACCAGGTGGTGTCTTTGTCATTCTACACGTTAAACCAGCTTCCCAACATTCAGCTTGAACAAAGAGAGCAAATCATACCAAGAAGCAACATTGCCGAGCCGACATTTTATCAGGAGGTCCTTGCTGAGCTATTTTCAGAGGACATCACACTTCCAAAATAGATGCAAGCATGTTAATGCATTTGAACTCTACTAAACTAGTTGTGCTCGTCTAACCTGTATTTAAAAATTTGCATAGCTGGTAGGAATAGTACAGAGCCTCTTATGTGACATGATCCAAACATGAGACATAACATTGATCAAAATCTTTATTTATGCCTCACCAATCCAAACCAAACCTTTACATTTTAAGCAGCAGGTCACAGGAAAATCCCGTTAGTAAGGTACAACGTGTGTTATTGTAACACAGTAACACTCAAGTCTATAATGGGCATATATTCATGGATACATTATACTGTGGTGTGATCATACCAAGAAATCCTCACAAGAAGGCAACCTAATGTTTCACTCTTAAAACATACTGTAGCAGAATAATTCCCCTTCTGCAGGTTCTACATGATTAGAAAGACATTCACTTTGTTAATGAACATTCGATACAGTACATGAAACGCTTATTCCCTGAAGAATAAAATAAAATGATTAAATATGAATGATTTGATTGTGAACACAACCAAACTGACAGAATAATTGCATCAGAAATCAGATACAGGCATTGATGATGCCACATTGGTCAACTTGAAGATGTTCATATTTTAGTGAAAGCTTTAATAGAATGGTTTAACCTGTATGGAAAAGCCTAATATTAATCTTGAAAGAGCAAAACCAGCAATGAATTTAAAAAAAGATTGATGTAGTTTATTCCTTTGTTCTATATACCTCCATTGTTGTCTAAAACTATTGAAAACACATACAGTTGCCACACTGTGTTAATGGGTGTCACATTCCTCCACTACAATTAACAGCTATACTTTATTTAGACTCAATCACACATGCCATACACTGTCCTGGTGCAATAAATACTCACTAGAACACCAAATGTGTATCAATCTGCAGGTGAGAATAGTCCCCAACGAATGTACAATTTACTTCTGTTTGAGTATGTTTTGCTAAAACTAGTGTCCAGTCATTTCTACGAATTACTAAGACTTCTTAAAAAATAAAACTATATGTATCTGTTTTTGATGGATGAAGATACTGAGAGACAAAGACAGACATTGTTGGTTTTAGTCTTTTGGGATTTGTTGACAATAACAAAAACATGGAATAATGCCAGCCTTTATCATTAGGCCAAACAGAATACATGCTGTTTACATATTAATGCCATGGTTACATGGGAATACTGGGAATGACAAGTCTGATGTAAACTAAAAGATCTCCCAAAGAGGCTGTAATCCAGACTTCTGTGCCCAAGAAAGTTTCCCCTGGTGTAGTCCCACAGTGAGGTATAATGACTGACGCTGCCTGGATGGAGTGAAAACTGAGGACGTAAAAATACATGATGTGTGGTAGCTGTCAGAGTGTAATGTCACTGGTAGTACTGTGTTGAGACGTGAAGGTTTGTTCGGGGTTCAGGGTTCAGTCAATCCCTCTGTTCTGTTACAAAGAGACTGGTAGAGGTCAGAGCTCAGTGAGTATGCGGAGAAAGCCTCTTTGAACTCTTTCAGGGGGCAGTAGACTCCACTACAACCTGGTATAAGTTGATCCTACAGAAAGACAAGCAACTTAGTAAAACGCAAGGGAAAAAAAACGCAGTAGCTTATCAAATAAACAAGACACATTCTCACCCCCTACCTGGCCTATGTATGACACTTTCACGAAGGCCTCGTTGGTCTGCCGGTGTTGGTGCAGCTCCAGAGTGATATCGGCGGCATATGGTGGCCATCTCATGTCGAAAACCCCCAGAGCCATCAGACAGGGAATCAAAGTGGTGTCATGTGCAGAGTACAAAAACATCTTCCTGTTTGAGAGAGAGAGATTTTAACAGTGGACTATTTGAAGACCAAACACATTCAAGGTTGTGCAAGAAGTGGGTGTCCATCCTGAGGTGTCCAACCTGTTTGGCTCTGATGAGGTGCCCTGTAGTTTATCATCAATGTTGGACAACAATGTGTGCAGGAGGGGTCCCACACACAGCTGCAAGTTCTCCCTGCCAGAAACATAGCAAAAGAATTAAAAGTGGCCTGTTGAACTCAAAACAAAACGCTTAGGTAAAGACTCCTTACTGATCTAACCTCTTGCTGGGTTCATACACATGGCAGATCATGTCCACAGCTCTCTGCTCCACTTTATTCCTCCAGGTGTCCAGCACTGGTGGGCAGGGCAGGCCGTGCGTCTGTTAACGTGCGGAGCATTGACAGGGTCAGCATCAGTTATGCTGCTGAGCAACACAAACCTCAAACAGAAAACTTCCTGCAAAACTGAAGCCGTTTCTCAGTTTTCCAGAGCTGTCATTTTATTATGAGACATTTGCTATTTTTCACTTGATCAGCCGTGAAATCTATCAGTGGCTTTATATTCTGTTTAAATGGATTATAGCTGTACAGACTCAGATATGTGTTGCTTTCATTTGTCTGTTTAAATGAGTTGTTGCTTCAGATCTTGTAGTGGCCCCGGTGTGCACATTTAAAAGATGGTTATTTGAACATCTACAAAAAAAATGCCCCTCTAAAGTCTGATATTACCCTACTAATTCAACTATGCAAAAAGTGATTTTCAGTTTCTCGTCCAATCATGAACTCATTCACTGACCAATTTAGAAGTCTTTAGATTTGTCATGTATTTTGAATTCAACGGGAACTTATTTTAAAATATCTTCAATTATGGCCACGAGTAAAGGTTTCAACTCAAATCATGCTGCATCTTTTATTTTCGCTTGTTAATCTCTACAAACTTGATGAACTCTGTTATGGAGTTTCATCTTACACAACTAGCAGCTTGCTGGGTTGCCGCCTCCGGCCAGGCTGAGTCTCCATAATAATGGTATGTATTCTGATAGCTTGTGGTGAGACCTAATAAAAGTCATATGAATCATGATGTGGCAGTGTCACCTCTCTGGCAACCATGTCGTCCCTAATGAGGATGAAGTCGACGTGGTGGTGAGCAGCGATGCCCAACGCGTTCTGGATGCTCTGCAGGTCTGCTGCAATGTCTGGCAGAGTGGACGACTCTGCCCAGCGGTGGCTGCACAGAACACACACAGTGTCAGCCACAAAACACAGACACACCATGACAACCTGTCAGAGGCAACTCAACTCTGCTTGTAATTTTGCACAACACATTATTCAAGATTCCAGTTTTGGGTAGTGGGTACATACGATGTTTGAGGCCTGGTGCGACTCATTGCCTGGTATGAATATATATATATATATACACACATATATATATATATATATATATATATACACACTCTACATACCTGCCAAGGATTTTGAGCAGCTTGCATCCATGGTAGTTAGGATACAGGATTTCTGATTCTGCCTCAGTTGTCAATATAGACACAATTTCTTCAGTGGAACAGAAAATTACAAAATCAGAATAGATGAGATCCAGAATAGAATAAATAACATTATGCACGTATGGAATTCTACCTTACCTTTTTGTTTTTGCTGGAAGAGCCCTGCTATAAGGCACTTGGCAGATTCAATGGTCCTCACAATGTTAGTGGAGCGCACACTAAACATAGGAAAAAATAGGTCATGGAAGGCGGCCAACGTGAAAATAGTAAAGCATTTGGGCTGATATCCTTTGTACTGCACTCATAAACCCAACACATTAAAACTGTAGAGTACAGAAAACTGTTTGTGCTCTTGCTACCCGTCATGATGTCCAAGACTTACTAGACCTCGGCGGGGCTAAAGGTGGAGCTGAGGAAATGACTCTCCTCAACGTATCTCTTCCTCAGTCTCTTGCCCAGCTCATACAGCTGCTGCATGCCCACTGTAGTCAGCTGACCGGGGAACGTGCCACCCTGCCAAGTGCGACAAACAGGATCAGGTGTTACTCACAGACGTGTCCCAGCAGGAGCACACCTGCAATGTCATGCAGGAATCTACAGTGGATGTGGTACAAGGATGGCAAGAGTCCATATTGTGGGATTTAGTTTTCACAGCTAAATCCAGTGCAGTAAACCTCTTTACCATAGCAGCCAACTCAGCACAGGAAACTATCATCATTTCCATGGACACCGTGGCTGGCAAAGAGGGCACAATATCTCACCGGGAAGGCCCACACACAGTTCAGCAGTACTACTTAGAGGAGGTGAATGAATGAACCTGCTTTAATGCCATGTGTATGGCCTTGTAATGAATACTAGTGGCCACTAGGAGGAGAATGGCTAACTGTATGAATGTCAGAGTGAGGTACGCTGAATCCACAAGGTACTTCACATCTATGAGAGGCAAAAACATCCAAATATACAGAGTAAAAGTATTAAAAAGTATTTCATCCAAAATCTCTTGTCACACACAGGTGATTGTAGAATATATAAAACACAGCAGATATTAACTTGTCATAGTAGGAAAAGCACAGATGTAACTATTATTGGTGAGTCTTGTCCCAGTAAGTGTTCTAGTAAACTATGCCAGATTGCACAATGCCCTGGCCCTGGCCCTGGCACACCTAAATGGAATTACATCATTATGGTACTAATTAAACCTGAGTGTCTGCTGTGAAAACGTACATGTATTTAGCCATTATCTTCCCACAAAGCCTCTTACCAGGAACCAAACACACAAATTGCTGCACTCAAATTTGTTCCTTCAGCTCTTTCCTTGTCTGCGCTCGACACCACACAACACACCTACTCACGGTCAGTACATTTCTCCGATAGCTGTCTTCTACAGGAGCCGGGGGCTTTGGGCCACCATGAAGATCTGTCACTACATAGTTGATGTGGGTGTGTGGTGGAGGCTCCAGGAGCGTTGGCACCCACTGGACCTTGGACGAGACAAACGTGCCCAGACAAAGAATCGCGCAGTCATTATATACAGAGATTTTGTGCCACTAGATCTTTTAAAGACACGCCTAAAATGTTGCTTACCTCCATCACGTCGGGTATTGACTTCAGCGGCGTGCGAGCGCCATGTCGGAACAGGACTTGGACCAATTTTAGTTCGTAGGGAGAACTGAGATTTGCGTCCGCAGAGGTGCAACTGGGAGCAGCCTGGTCTGAGTCGTCCTTCTTCTGCGACCACAGCATTGAACCAAAAGCCATCGACACAGAGCCCAAAACACCTGCTTTGGTCCAAAGATTCCTCATGGCTGTGCTGCGAACGAAGCAGAAAAATTGTTATAGTGTGTCTGAATGAACTATACGTGCATTAGGGTTAATATTAAGAGGAAGATCAAGAAGAACTTTCATCAAAATAACAGTAACGTTAACAGGAAATCGGCATTGAGAAAGGCTCTCAGTCTGACGTTACACAACATTGGTTACTACACAACATTGGTTACTGTAATAAGAAAGCAACTAACGATTAGTTTACACATCAACTAATCTGAAAAAGGTTTTCTCAATTAGTTCATTTATTGTTTGGTCTATAAGATGTCAGAGATAACATATTCATACTGGTTGACCAAAGATACTAGGTTTATGACCATAAAAGACTACAAAAACCAGCAAACATTTCACATTTGAGAAGAATTTTCAAAGTTGCCGATTCATTTTCTGTAAATCACTGAATCTCCTTTCGCTGCAACTATTTCAATTTCTCACAGCCCGTCTTCAGGTGTCTTGTTTTATCCGACCAACAGTCCAAAACATTAAGAAATTCAATTGAAAAGCAGCTGATCCTCACATCTGAGAAGCTGGAGCCGGACCAGAGCTTTTGTCCTTTTCAACTGAAACGATGATCAATTATTAAAAAGAAATACAAGATCAAGTTGAACCTCCAGGCAAGTCCAGTGATGTCGGGGATGATGATGATGATGATGATGATGCAGTAAATAAAGTTGTCTCTAATAGTTGAAGTAAAGCAGAGTTAGACCCTCGGACCGATCCTATTTAACGTCAGATATAACATGACCTACATTCAGGTTGATAAAGGCTCAGCGTGCAGACGCCCAGCTGTGGCGCTGGCTGGGGGCGTATCGTTATTTTCTCTTTACTCAAACGTTTCCTCATCCGCGACACAGAACCGTGCGCACGGTCCCGTGAGATCGGGACCATTCACGCCGCAGATAACCCGGGTCAGCCAACAAACATTGCTTCACTCGTTTCGACACTAACTCGTCGCTGACTTGCAGCGCGGTGAGAGAAAAAAAAAAAAAAAACGTAGCCCCCACAAAGCTAACGTTATCGCCCCGAAAACCAGCCGGTTGCCACACGACATGATAACATGAAGTTCAACCTCCGTCCAGGCTGTCAACATGGCGACCTGAAACCATGACAACGAGGCGGACTTTTATCACGGGTGTAACGTTGGAGACTTACTTTCTGAGACGAAGTTCCTCCGCTCCTCTCGGTGGAAAACACGGCGCTCAGTGAACGATAAAGTCACTTGTCATTCAACAACTCTGGCCGTCGGTTCAACGCGGAGGACACGTCGGGAACTGTAGGGCAGCGGGCGGATCTCTGCAATGGAAGTGAAGGTGCGGGCGACGGAGATGGAACTACATTTCCCGACATCCGCATCGCGGGCTGACCTTTCTTCTTCTTCTTCGGACGGATTCGCGGTGGAGGACGTGACTCAAGTTGTGCCGCTGCCCTCTACAGGTCGACGGTGTATCTGCACGTTACAGTGCTCCTGTGCTAAAGTTTGTTTTATCCCGAACGATTAAAAGAAAATGTCCCGTCCTCAACTCGTGTAATGTTTGTAAATATAAAGAAGACACAATAAAACATCTACTTTATGACTTTTCATACACAACATCATTCAAGAACCAAGAACCAGAAGATAAACAACTAACAGTTCATTTACTAGTTTTATTTAGTATCATTCTAACTTTTCAAAATCTTTTGAATTATTATCATAGAATTTAAAAAGAACATTCTGTTAAGTTTATTGCAGTAATAATAAGAAATGTGTTCACAAGACAACTTTTGAAATTATTTCTTTTGCACTGTATTTGAATTGTATCCTACATATGACATTTTACTGCCACATGCACATTTCTGATTAAAATTTCCAAAACTCATTATAAGCTTATAAAATATAATGCATTGTTGTACCCATCAGTATATAAAGTAGTAAGAAATAGCTGCTTGCATGCTAATGCATCAGGAATGTTAGTCTAATGATATATGTAGTAACCTATTATAAAACTTTGAAAGGAGCCATTATGTATAATGGGTAGGCTTACTTTTACCGTCAGTAGATTTTGATTCATTTTTGAATAAGGAAATGATCCTAATACTTCTTCCACCACTGACTTCAGCCTTTGATCTTGAATGTGGAATTTTCTAATTTGTTAACCTGTTGTATTAATCATCAAAATTAATTTTATGCAGGTTTATGCAGTATAATCCAAACCAACAGGGCTCTCGAGACGGAAAACTGAAATCTGAGAAGCATACTCCATCTTGTATCTTCCTCATACCAGAAACATCACCTCAACTTTGCCCATAGGGGATTTTATTTCTAAATGATTTTTTTCTGAACAGCAACATGGAGTCATCATCCTGGCTACAGCTCTAAAATATATGCCCTTTATGGCATAGTCTTATACAGTGATGATGAAATGAGGGTAACTTTGCAGAGGTAAATGTGATCTGCAACAAATGGCAGCATCTACTGCAGCTTTCAACTCAGTCTCAGCTTGTGACACACCAAGTTGGATATTAGCGCTTCAGCTTCCTGGCAGAGATGGCGAGACAGTCTTTGTTTGTGTAAATACTGTACATCTCCCCCAATCTGTCTCCTGCAGGTCCTTTTGAGGAAAGACTGAAAAATGCAAATGGTGACAGGGTACTGGTATGTTCTTCATCAGTGTACAGCTTGTTATAACATCACCCCTTCTTCATTTCCACTTATTAGTCTACAACATTTCTGTTTTAAACACAATGTTTTCATATGGTGTAAGATGGTCTAAATGTAAACTTAACTAAATATAAATTCTCTCTGATTTTCTGAGCCCAGTGTTAGATATTTGGTGTTTGCACATGAAGTAGAATAATATAAGTAGAGTACACACGTCTCTATAGTTTATTGTGGCAGAAATATCTAATAAGTACTAATGACACACCTTGGACAACAGAGTAGATTGTAAAGTTGATGATTTATTCATTTGTGAGGGGTTAGTGATGCCATTTATTGCTTAAAGGTATGTGTGAAAGAACCAAAAACTGCAGTGAATGTGCAGTATGCTGAATGTTTGCTGTGGGAGATATGTAGGATCAAACTTCAAACCCCTACTTGCAGTGGATGTTAATTTACAAACTGCTGTCATACACAACCTGTACAAATAGTCTCCATATATGAACAAGACACTGGAAATGAAATAAAATACATTCAAAGACATCAACTGAGACATACATTGCATAGAGACAAATTCATTATTTACACAATGGCTTCAGGAGAGAAACTGAAAAAAGTAAGTGCAATGTTGCCACCCAGTGGCCGGATCTCTTCATAACGGCATCCAAACAGGACCTCTTCCTTTTCTTTTTCCTTGAATCCCTTTCAAAAGGAAAATCTTTAAAACAGGCTACATTCTCCCATCACTTCTGCACACAAAGGCTCCTGTCATATATATCAGCAATGATTATAGTTGTAATTGTGCATTTTTAGATTGTAAAGTAATTTTATGTTTGTTGACCTGCGCGTGTAGTGCAATCAGGTTAGAGTCATGAGATGGCTTGGTTTAAATTTAAAGTCTTTGCCACGGCTTTTGGAAAAATATGGATAGAAAATATGTTATAAGGAAAGGGATGTATTCGCACACTTGTTAAGGCACTTTACCTAGATTCACTGAAAATGCGCTGCATGAAAACATCCAATTGATATCCCGGCAAGCTTCACAGTTTATTGCATATTAAGTCCCTGTTGTCTCTGAATGCAGTTCATATTTTTGCCAGCGGGAGAAAAAAAAAAACTGTTAGTTGTGCTGTTTAAAGTCAAAACCTAATCTATAATTAAGTGAATTGTTGAGATTTGTGAGTCATATTTTGCTTCATAATGAAATGATTCCCTAAGTCATCTCACACCAAGCATCACAGCATTCACACTTAATAGTCTCTTTATCTCTATAAGTTGTTTGGCTAAACTAAACATATCATGTGCAATAGGCAGGTATCGCACCTGTTACCCTGTTCAAAATTATTTTTCTTTTGCAGTTTGGTTGTCAGTTTTTCAAGCTCTGGGACAGATTGGTTTACAAACAGTATCTGATTAAAGAGCTCACGCATGTCAAGTTTACATGGTCCACTCACAGATGTCAGTGTCTCTTTCTAAAGTGAACATTTAATCCATCCTCTATAGTCATCTTCTGAACCCTTAACTCAGAAAAAACACTCAGACTCCTTCCTTCCTAAACTGATCTTGCTGTCAGCCACTCTTTCTAGCTGTGGGTCTATACTGCCAGGTCATCTTGGCGAGCCCGGCTGCTGGTCCCACTGGTCTTGCTCAGGCGGCGTTTGTCCTTCATGCAGCCGGTGTGCAGCAGAGGCGATGGGGAGCAGCTGTTGGGCAGCTCTGTGGGCGCTTGGTCGTATCTCATCCTCAGGAAGTCTTCCTCGTCGTCCAGATTGTCGCAGCTGTGATGCCTCTCGGTGGCCAAGTTGACTGAGTTCTGCTGCAGCGCCATCCTGTTGTTGAAGGGATGAGAGGCCATAGAGGTCATGGGGTTCATGGAGCCCGGCACCGCCAGGCACTGGCTGAAGTCGGGAGGTGGGGTGCAGGAGGCCGAGGGCCGCGGGGGGCTGTTGGGCTCCAGGGCTGCAGACACGGCCACCGTCACGGCCTTTTGGTTGCCCTTCAGTAGCGCCTTTCTGCGTACACACCTCCGGAAACTCTTCCAGCCAAGGTGGTAGAGCTCCAACACAGAGAGCAACAGAGACACACCGGCCACCACCAGCATGAAGATGATGAAGACATTCTTCTCTGTGGGCCGGGACATGTAGCAGTTGACAGGGTTGGGGCAGGGCCAGGCCTTACACAGGTACAGTGCCCTGAGGAACACCCCATAGATCAGGTACTGCACAACGATAAATGTCACCTCCATCACCGTGCGGATCATGATGCTCAGCATGTAAGTCTGCAGCAACGCTCCTCTCAGGCGAACACGGCCCGCCCCATCAGATGTCACCAGTCTTCCGCTCTCCTTCTGCTGGAGGTACTCCTTCTCCCCCTCCAGGTCTCCTCCATTTTCCCCTCTCGCCTCCCTCTCCTCCTGCTCCCTCCGCCGCTGCTTCTCCTCCCTGCGCACCGTGTGCATGGCGTGGCCCATGTAGATGAGGGACGGCGTGGAGACAAACACAATTTGCAGCACCCAGTAGCGGATGTGAGCGATGGGGAAGGCGCTGTCATAACACACGTTGGTGCAACCGGGCTGCTGAGTGTCACACAGGAAATCGCTCTGCTCGTCGCCCCAGGAGGACTCGGCGGCTGTGCCCAGCACCAGGATGCGAAAGATGAAGAGGACGGTGAGCCAGACCTTCCCGACCGAGGTAGAGTGTTCCTGGACCTCCTCTAGGAAATTCCCCAGGAGACTCCAGTCTCCCATCACTGCTCACCAGCCGAACACACACCTGAGACACAAAGACTGGAGAGGGTGGGCAGAAAGGGCAAAAAGAGGGTGCACTAGAAGTGAAAAGGGGAAGTCACTGAGGTGGAGAGGTAGAAGATAGACAGAGCAGAGAGGAGGGTAAAAAAGGGAAATACAGATCAGTACCCAGACAGCTGTAGGTCCTTTATAGTCCTGCCAATGAAATGACCTGGACTGTGTGTGTGGCATCATATGCATAAAAATAGCTTCCCTGCCTGTGAATTGCTTTAGGACTGGACACTGGCATGAGAACAACAACTTTCCCATGAGAGAACGAGGGAGAGGAAGGGAAAGGAAGTTCGGGAGTCATGTAAAAGTAAATAATGAGGTTGTTTTAAGAAACAAATTATTCAGTATTATGTTATGTGTGTTCACATTCCCCATGTCCAATTCTAAAGTATGTATGACAGACAAGCAGAAAGCACAGGCCGCCACAGGGCAAGTCAAAGCTAGGTGACTTTGTCCTTTTAATGTTGTGACCCGGCCTGAGCTGCACAGTCTCCATCTCGCCTGTGGACCATGACCAGCAGACTTCACTCACGATGACAGGACAGCAGCTTTGATGTCCACCGCCCTCTCTGCAATGATGAAAGCCTCCTACACGCTGCAATCTCTCTGACAGTGTCAGTCAGATCTCTCCATCCATCTACTGCGCGTGAGCCTTCACCCTTTTGACTCCAGCGTTAGTGAGAGTTTGGGAAAGACCCAAACATGGCAGCGACAGGCTGGCAAGTTTCAGCCGAGAATGACCCTATATGGCAGTTCACCAGCAAGCTTTATAGGAGCAGTAAATGACCCCCGTCATTCAGGGGTTAAGAAAAACCCATCAAAATCCATTGAGGGATGACCTCTGACATCTATATGCACTATATACGTATGCCTACTGCCAGCTTTTACTATGTAATTAGAGAGATCAAGAACAGATTAGTTATTAAATAAGAAGGGAGGACTTCTTATTTATTGTGACGTGTTTTTCCAGCACGTCACACATCTGATGTGACTGCCCTACTTGGCAAGGTTTTTCGAAAATGTTTACATTTCTTAAAAGCTTTGTGTTAAGACAAACTGTTATTTTAATGGTGTGCCAGGTAGGATATACAGTATAATCACTACAATCACAGAGCGTGAAAAAAGTCAAACAGGGAGATAATACTCTCTCTTACCACACCTCATCTCCCTCCAAGTGTAATCCATGAGCAGTTTCTTCCGTAATAAATTAGTCCCATTGTGTAGTCCACTGTGCAGGGCTTTGAATTGCTTGGCTGACACTGGTTATATGTGAGAGAGAGATGGTCTAAATGGCCATGACCATCTGTCCCTCTGTCTGTCTCTCCCCCTCCCTCAGTGTCTCTATGAAGTATATATATGGCAATAAGATGGGAAATCAGAGCGTTGTGCTCTCTATCTGTAAAACGGGGAGAGGCGGGAAACAAAACACCCCTATGAGAACACGTGGGAGAGGAAACGTTCAACCTCCATCCACACACAAGGCTGATACGCCAATGCATAGCACAGGAAAGTTTGTGGTCTGACACTTGTTTTCCAGCACGCAACTAATACCCACTAACGTCAGACCGGTCACAGTTGGAGACCAGTTGGATCATCAGTTAGTGAAGCGAGTCCTCGTCCCACTCAGGGAACTGGCTCAAAGCCCTCCTTGGATAAAGCTGATGATCTTTACTGGAAGTAAATCACAAACAGGCAGAGAGTTGGAGGAGGAAGGGAGTCAATGTCCAGCCAGCACAATAGCAGGAGGTAGGCTGCACATTACAACGGCCGTTTTCTTATCAGCTAATACTGATAACAGGCTTCCCTCACCTGTGCAGACCCTGCTAACAATATATCTCCCTCTGGACTAATTCAAAGTTAATAGGATATTCAGATCCTTTAGTAGCAATACTACCAAGTAAAAGCATAGAAGTATAAAAAGTAAAAGCACACATTTTGCAAAACGGTCCCTTTAGTGTCATATTGTTATATTACTGGATTATGTATTCACCATCTTAGTGACGTGTGAGCGTGCTAACATTTATTAATGATCACTAAACAGTACAGTCGAGGCATGATGGGAATGCCATTAGTTTAGCTGGTATTTGGTAATAAACCAAAGTACAAGAAAAATAAACATTTTGTTTAGATGACAAGTTATTACAATTCAATCTGAGGAGATGATTGTCTGTACAAAATGTTATGGCCCATTCATCCAACCAAAACATTTCTCTCAAAACCACATGCCAACCTCGAGGTGGCGCTCAATAAAAAAGTTATCCTCTGGGCACCATGAAAACTCAAAATCTGATGGTAATCCATCCAACAGTAGTTGACATATTTTGGTCCAGACCAAAGCGAGCCAAAATTGGTGCTATTTTTTGGTATTAATCTACAACAAAACTAGCAACTTCAGTTGTCAAATACATTCAGTTGAGAAAAAATATAATAAAATAAATATAAAGCACTGTACTTACAGTAGCCTACTTACTTTCCACCACTGGTGTAGTAATGTGGTTTATCAGTCTGGGAACAAACATAAAAAAATACAGTACACACACTAATATCATATAAAATTGTGGGAATGGAAGCTTTTCTGAGGAAAGTAAACAAAGTGGAATTCAGATCAGCTGGGAAAGGCAGCGGTCTCTGTCTCTGTCTCCTTTGTCGACTCCCTCTTCCTGTTCTCAGAGGAAGCAATCTCAAACAATATGATTTCCGAAGGACAAAAGGAACAAGGTATTAAAAGAAGTCTGAGGCGGGGGGGGCAGAGAAGTTACAGCAGAGCTGTTCCTGTGAACTTCTCCTTTTGCTATTGGTTGTCTATCATACCTGCGCTCCTGTTGGCTTTCTGGAAGCCTGGCAATAACCATGGATTTACTGTGATACAATGTGCCCTTTGCTGAGCGGTCTGGTTAGCCTGTAGACCATCAGGGCTGTCATATTTGTTTATAATCTCTGTGGCAGAGTAATGGATAAGTAATGGACAATCTGGTCACAAAGTATTCAGAACAGTGTTCTGCGCAAATGGGGTATTATGCACCTCTCGAGTTATTTCTCTTTGACGTTGATCAAAGCGTCAGTGGTGATCTCTGAGTCTCTCTCTGTGCGTTTGTGTATGAGTGTTGGTGAGTTGAAAGAGTTCCATGGAAAATAAGTCTAAGATAGGTGTTGGAGACATAGTATGATAAAGTAAGAGAGAAAGTAGACTCCGTATGAACTGTAGCCAAGAACTACAGTCATTTCATCACTTCAGCGTCAACTTAAACTGGACTAACAGAATGTGGCTGTATTTAAATTTCCCGTCAGATATGCATGCACTGACACTGAGTTGGTTTGTATAGCAGCCAGGCAGTTCACAGAAGCGAAGAGAGAAATTGCAGCTACTCCACTGCCTCACTGTGAAGTGACGGCTGCTGCTGTGACTCACTGCAGAGCAACAGGAATAAATGCCGTGTTTTCTCTACCCTGCAACACAACAATAAATCCTCGAGTCTGTTGGAACGCCTCAGCGTTGCCTTAGAGGGCAGTGACTGGCTGAAGAACCAGTCGGGACCGTGGCAACACCTCACACTGGAGAATCCCCTGGATGGAAGTTTTATAAGACCATCAAACTATGTTTTTATTACTGTATGGTGGCACGTGGAGCATTTATTTCAGATTTATGTCTCTCACAGAAGTCTGATGTTTAACTTTGTCATAACATAAGATTGCACCATTTCTGTGTTGCAATCTTTGTTTTTTTTAACTAATAGTTGATTAGTTTAAAAGCTGAACTCTTTATGATCTCTCTGTCAATAGTTTTGTATTATCTCCCAACACTAGCTTGTTCCTCTCAGGCTGCAGTGTATCCACAGGCCAGGAACAACAGGGGGCAGGGTTGATTTAAACATTCCTTCAGTGATCTGCACCTTTCAGCGCTAAGCCTTGTTTGACAGACTCCCAATACTCATAGAGGACTAGGATACACTACCTCCTCTGCGCTGTCCTCATAAACACACAGGCAATTAGATGGTGGGATATACATTTTCTCTGCCTGCTTCCCTTTAATGTGGCATGTTTAGTATAACATCAGTGGAGGAAAATGTATTTACACCATGCTGTGCATTTAGCCGAGAGGATTTGCTGGAGATTAAGTACATTTTTCAGCAAGGACCTCATTACTTGACAAACGATTGTACTGTTATTGTACTTCATTAGAAAGTAAAACACAGTAAAAAAGACTCATTTATTTCCTGGAAAAATGTCTACAGTATTTGACACATTCTGGAGGGACAAATTTGGCCACGCAGCCTCACACTGGAGGGGCCCGAAGTTAGATTCTAAAAGTATTGTGGAGAGCCAAATTTGGCCAGCTGGTGTAGGTCATCTTTATAAGTACATGGCCCCACTATTTGTTCCAGATCAGAAAAAAATCATATATTTGGACTGCTGCATTATCTCTGCATAGATCATTCCAATGGTGTGAGTGGATTACAATAAAAATCAATGAATAGTCTTGGAAAATGTATTCAACATTTCTAATTTATCCAGTGCCAATGTCACAATATGACCTCCCGTGCCAGGATTTTGATCACTGCTAGTATTTTTTTAGTTTTTTTAAATAAAAGCACACATTACGGTTTTATTGCATCTCTCTTTATGAAAGGCTTCAGTGTTTATGCATGTCATTGCTTTAACCTGAAACTAAATGGCTTTAAGTGAGTGGTTTCATCTCTGGAGGAAAATGAATTATGCTTTGTCAGTAATGACACATTTCACTGTCGTCATTGCTCTCTGTATCACAAAGTTGGACTTTCTTATTGACAAAAATGAATAGTCGCCTCATGATATTCATCTAGTATGCTCTACTATTAAAGCTTCCAAACTACCTCACGCCTCATCTATCATTTAAATCATGTACAATATCCGATAACTATAGAACCTTAGATATTCCACATGTATGCACTAATCTTGGAAAATAGTTTCAGAATTTATGAACCTTTTTAAAGGAAAGAACTGCAAACTTCCCTCAAGCTGGATTTGTTTATTCCTCTTACAGAAATTAAAACGTTATTATTTTAAGTCTTTTTTAAATTCTATTTGTTGCTTGATTGTTGTTCATCTGACTTGTTGTTTATTGTATGCTGGTTGCGTGGTTGTCTGACTAGGAATGTCTTTTTATTCCCAGTTCTCTCTTGAAAAACAAACTCCCTGGTTGAGTTAAGTTACTACGGTAGATAAACTCTCCATTACAGCTCATACTAAATGAACTCAAACAAAAAGCCTCTGTCGGGAGCTGTATAACCAAAATACCTTTGCTGGGAGCAGTTCACTCTACAGTGTTGTGACAGCTCAGCAACGTTTCAGTGAAACAGCCACAGTGGAGCACGAGGAAAATCTCAGACCAACCATACAACTGCTCTGTGCCAACACATTTATACACAAACTTCATCAGTCTCAGCTGACATCAACATACATGCCAAACATACCCAGCCTGCAGTTATTCAGCTCACTGAATAACTGCAGCCTGGGTCATTGAAGCTGTTTCATGAAGTAATTTAGGTATAATAAAGGAAATAAATATGGCTTACTTATTTTATTAAAATGAATATTTGCACATATGTGTCAAAGTTCAAGCTTAAAAGATATATATATATATATATATATATATATATATATATAAAGCATGGCTTTTGAACTTGAATTTGAACACTTGTGGAGGGTCAATCCCAGTATGCATTGCAGCAGCTGTTTAGCTGCAGGACTACATGGGTGGCGTGCGTATCCCTCCCATGGGTGCTGGGATTATCATCACGGATGAGCATGTTTAACTTTAGCGGTACTGGCTTGGTGGAAGGGTGAGTTAGGGATAGTGTGACCTACAAAGTGGATCTGGTGTGGGTTAAGGGGGAGAATACTTCCCACTCAAGCGAGTCACCTGTTGCCACCACTTACAGGCCAGCATGGATCTAGGCGGCCATATATCAGTCACACCAGCAGAAGCCAGCGGGCCGATGTGCTGCCTGCTACCTTACATGGCTGTCCTGCTCTTCATCTGCCCACTACTGTACACAGACCCACAGCCCTGTTATGATCTATTGTTTAGCTGCATATGGCATTACACTGGAACCCTCAGGCCAAGGACAGCTGCAAGGTGTTTCATGGAGGAAAATTCTGACTAACACACTCCCGATAGAAATTCCTGGATAGCTGCTATTTCTGGAGGGGTTGACAGATTAGATGTTTGGCTTGTTTTAATCTTGTTTTATTTTGGTTATCTTTTTTATTTCGAAGACTATCTCCATAGTCAGTACGGTAAATTCGTCCTTGGCAGTGGACATAATATAATTTGATTAATGAGCCTGTAAACTTTTATATTTTGCTGTGAGGCGTCTTAACACAAATCTCACCAGTCGTTTAGTCAGTCTTTTTATGACTGTTGGGATTCATACTAAGGTCAAAGTGCTGGTTATTTTTCAGTTTTGAAAGATGGATACTCCTTTAAGTTATGGTGCTTTTTTGATTTAAAAAAAATCCTGTCTACAGTAGAAGAATAAAAATCTGTCTAGTCTTACATATATGAAGAAGGTACATTTACTCAAGCACCGCACTTAGATATAGTTCTGAGCTACTTTTTACTTGTACTCTCCTTCTGCATTTTAGAGGGAAATATTGGGCTTTTTACATGTATTTGATATCTATAGTTACTTGTTTTTTCAGATTAAGATGTTAACCTATAATATATGTTAATGCATAGGTAATAAAAATCTAGTGGTATAATGTACAATAATGTAACACTGACCAAGAACAAATGACCTGTTTACTAAATACTTTTACTTTCAGACTTCAATACATATTGCTTTGACTTTTACTGAAGGAACATTTTGATTGCAAAACCTTTACTAATAACTAATAATAACTAATAAAGAGTATTTTACACTGTGATATTGATACTTTTACTTGAGTAAAGAGTCTAAATACTTATACCACTCCTGTTGAAACATTGGTTTATAGAATTGGAAATAAATTGATAAATACATTGATTAATACATTAACACATTTTGTCAATTCAGATTAACAGAGTAGTTGTATGAAATCCTGCCTTTGTCGGGGGCCAAGAAAAAAAAAAAAAAAACATATTTAGTACACCTCATCAAAAAACAGTGGAAACATCTTCAGCGTGAAATTTGCAGCACTAGTTTCTCCTAACAGGAATATAGCATCTGCCCTAACTTATACATTTTATTAATTTCTTTGTAAAGACAAGAAAATGTGGGGGTTATTTGTAATAGCATTAAATCAGAATTTCAACCTTTTGCCCCGAGACACTGCAGGGATAACAACGCCTCAGAGTCTGAACGGTATTAGCAGAGAGGAGGGAGAGTGAGAAAGAAAGAGCGAGATGAAAGGAGTGAGAGCGGGTAAGGTAACAACTGTACCTGCCGGGAAGGACAGGGACTCTTACACAGACCAGGCCTCCCACTCCATCGTCCCAGCTCTTCAATACATATCGTCTATTTCTCAGAGAGCTAAGCCACTGCTGGAGTTTTGTAATAAGACGCTCACAGAGTTCACCCAAACGCCGCATCCGTCTTTCATCTCAGTAAGAGTTGTAGTTTTGTAATGACTTTGTTACAACTGATGTTCATTTTGTGGCTTACCTTCTTTTCTGCTGTGGGATAGTTGCCTGGAAGCGCTGTTTCTGATCAGGTACGGGCTCCTTCTCTGTCCCCCTGGTGAGACAAGACTTCTTTTAACTCAGTGGACGAATGGCAGGTGATGATGCAGAGGTGAGCAGTTGACCACAGGCTCAGTGGGATGGCGGGACTACCTTCTTCTTCATGTGAACATTATCAGGAGCTGGCTCTTGAGGACTGCGTCTGAGTTTGGTGTCGTCTCAGCACCAAACTGTTAGTCCACACAGGGGGCACGAGAAGAAAAGCAGGGGCATCACGAGAGAGTGTTTGCCCCCATGGCCCTCCCTTCTGTCTCTCCTCCTCCTCCTCCTCCATCATCTCCTCCTCCTTTTCCTCCCCCCCCCCCCCCCCCCCCACACCCCCTTTCTTCTTACTTCCCCGGTGCTCTATTTTTTGCTGGGAAGCATTCTTCGGCCACGGGAGGGGAATTGTTTTCTGGGATCAATGGCAATTCCGCTCAGAGTCAACTTCCAGAGTGCTCTCATTTACTGTGTGGTCCTTTAGGTTTACAGCTCTGTTGTCTGTGCCGTGTTCAGTGACAGGCATGGACAATACCTACAATGCAAGAAAAAAAAATTTAAAAATCATATATTTTAATTAAATGAGATCCTAACAGTAATTAAGTCTTTCTGTATTTACCCATGTTCTGATCTATCTATTCTGAAGTAAGTCCAAAAGTTTGATTTTAGCTTTATTTTAGAGACCCACAATTCACTCATTCTCCACTAAATCTAAACCAGTAAACACAAAAGAAATAGTCATAAAGTCAGGTCTTACCTTAAAGGCTTTGGTGGAAATACTGTACCTACTTTGTTCATCTGTTCGTCTCTCTTGTCTTGCTCCTCCTCTCAAAGCTCGTGCTGGTGTGAAACCACTTGCTGAAGTTTGAGATGCAAACAAAGAGTCACAGACAAAACTCGAAGAGCTCATCCTCCTCTTTCCTTCCTTCCTCCTCTTTTTCTTGTGTGCCGTATGATGTATGAGTTTTACCCCAGGACACTCTCTCTGCTCCGCAGTCGGCCTGCAGATAAATGCTGCATTATATAATGGGAATCTTTTAGGTTTGACTTCTCCTTGCTCAAGGGCCAATGTGCATTCAAATGGCTATAATTATGTGGTGAGGGCACACGATATGTATAAGCACTCACACACAGACAGACAATTCTAACGTATTTTTACTAACAGGTGGGATTTTAATCCTACATTCACTAAGACTGGAAACAGTCTTTGTGCCAAGACTCCAGGAAGTCACTACACCCAGCCAAGAAATAGTCCAGTACATAACCCTGTAAAACCATGACTTATTGTTCTTACGTTACGTTGTTCTGTACGAATTAAACAAATGAGATGCAATGTGTTAATTAGTGAGGTTTAGAGGTATTGTTAGGTGGATTTTGGAAACTGTCCTCCCAAGAAAAAAGCCGGAGTGAATGGAAAGGTCAACACACCATTGGACTTTAACACAGGAGATCACTGTTTGTTTCCCGGTGCCTTCCGACAGTCAACGATGGTTTTTTTGTAACCATGGCCATGATCATTCCATAACTCTAACCAAGTGTTTTTTATTGTAATCAGGATGACGAAGGTCCCCGAACCACAACAAAGTATTAAATGTAACCCAAACCACCATGTTTCTCTAATTTTAACCTAGTAGTTATTTGAAGCCATAACCATGTTGTTTTAGTGTCGAAACCAAAAACTGTATAAAAGAAATGGACACCGTGACGTCACCCATTGTGTACTGTCGTTTTGAAGCCTGGAGTTCGGCATTTTGGCTGTCGCCATCTTGTTTTTTTGGAGCCAGAAGTGACATTGTTTGGATCAGAGGGTAGAGCTGCCATGGATACGCATTGCTGCGAATCTATCCTGATTAGCAGTCGCCCTAAAGCTTTCCCTGCCGTATCATCTATTTTACTCTAAATGGGAACATTATTTACAAAATGAACATCATGCTGTATTGAAGAAAACTTGAAAGTAGCGACTGAGACCATAAACTCTTTAGGAAAATGTTTACTGAGGTGATAAATCAATTAGGGTCATTTTCTCATCTGACTTCTATTTGGAGCCAGTGGACTTGCCCCCTGCTGGCCATTAGAAAGAATGCAGTTTAAGGCACTTTCGCAACTTCTTCACTTTTCAGACCCGGAGACTGTCGCTTAGTCTAAACCTTCCCAAACCTTCACCATAGCGGTGTAAAATCAGAAAATGGTTCTATTTTTGGAAAGGCAATATTGAGTACACGTGCCATTCTGGAGGCCATGGACCAAGGATGCATTTCTTTTTCTTTTTCTTTTTACCTTTACAAGGACCAGGTGAGCTGTTTCGCTCTGTCTCCAGCTAAGCTAACCAGTTTCTGGTAGTAACTTTATATTGAATGAACACACATGAGAGCGACGTCGTTCTTCTAATTCAACTCTCAGCTAGAAAGTGATTAAGAGTATTACCCAAAATGTCAGCCTCTTCCTTTCAAGAGTTATTTCCATTTGTCATTTCAGTTACCAGTAAATTGTTACTTTGGTGCAATCAAAGACACCCTTCATTCTTGCTCTTGTTCATTTACTCATTTTCCTCTCCCTGCTAATGTCATGGCCTAATCAGTCGTCATCATCTGAATGGCTAAAGTCTCCTCTCCAACAACTGCGCCTTTGACCACGGAGCAGATCAAATGTTTTTGCATATATAAATAGCAGAAGAAAACCAAGTGATCAGGATCTCATGACAAACTTTGCCAGATCTCTGGCCAGAAGCTGTGACCCTGCAACCTCATCTCTGCTGGATCCCTCCCAAAAAATATTTCATCTGGTCATCGGTTGCACTTGTATTAATCCTGTTCTTTCTTGCTTTTATAAGGCAAAACAAAACCTTTATCTCATGCAAAGTGTCTTTGTGAGGACTGTGTCAAGGTGCCAACTCGACACAGACTAAGGCTAAGACCAAACACCTTTTTTTCCTTAAGCATCTTAAAAAGGTTGCCGGTCGTCAGTAAGAACTGAATGTGATTTCCGAGTTTCCTTAAACAAAAGCCCAGGGAGCACCTAACATCGCTTCAGGCCTCAGTCTGCGACACTGTTTAATGAAGTGTTTGATGGAAAAGCTGTTGCTAATTCCTAATTACGTAGCCTTCCTCCGTTTAAAGTGTACTCTGACGTTTCCATTGTGCTGCTCATCAGGATGGATTTAGGAGTGGAACAGCATTCACACAGAATAACAGCATGAAGTGATTTGTAACAAAGAAGTGATGTTCCACGACTTCACTTAATCTCATCACTTACAGCTTCTTGGCAGTGCCAGGATGAGGTCTGAATGTGTGTGTGTGTGTGTTACAGAGCGATCAAGAGCAAGAGAAGGGAGACAACAATGTGTGTGTGTGAACATAGTGTATGCGTACTTGAGTGTTTGATGGAAAAAGCCCACACTGCCAGTATGCATTAGTGTAACCCACCCCACCCGCTCACCGGCCTGACCCCAGCCTGCTATTCTGCTCGTGACACAAAACCATTTCAGCCCTGCCTCACCCGCGTTCAAGGGAGGCCAGGCTTGATGGACACGTGCTGCTGAACGGCCATCACAACCTCGTATACACCCTTCAACTCATCTCTGTAATCCACGGTTGCTGGGATACGGTCAGAGAATATGACAATAAAATGTCGCATCAAACTCCAGCGTGGGAGAGTTGAGAGGAGAACCTCAAGGTTGTTTTAGTTGTGGCGAACATAAACCTGCACAAACTGTAACTCTGCGGGTATCTGTCAGCACAAACTATGACTAAGTCACTGACAGGAGTGATCCACAGCGGTGGCATGTTGTTGTGGCAGACTTCCTGTCAATCAGGCGCATTTACCGTCCTTTGCATTGACTGGTGACATCCTGTTTTCTTCATCAGAGGCTCCACATACACTTCAACTTCCCTAGCCTGTCTGTGGACTTGGCCCTGAATCCATTACTTCAGAAAAAGAATCACATTAAAAGTTGGTCACAAACTTTTATTTAAAAAAAATGCAAATTCATTTCCTGAAACAGCTGGGCACAGTAGATTTTAGCAAATCAACTAAAACAGGAGCAAATAATGCATTTGTTGGGACTATTTTCAGCTACACATTTTGTGTGTTAGTGAGCACTGATGGCAGCAGGATAGTGCATGTCGGCTCCGTGTAACAGCGTGGCTCATTGATGTGTTTTCAATAGTTTTTGCACAACAATGGAGCTCTATGACACAGAGGAATAAGCTATATCAGGCTTTGGCTAAACAGGCATTACTTATAGCAGGATCAATACATTGTCAACTTTAAATTAAATACTGTTCTTACAAATGTTTTCTTTTATTGATTTATCCATACTGCATTAATACATTATGTATTAATAATTAATAGAGACAGTTTTCTACTATATACCAGTTCAGTGCAGGACAATTCCAAGTCACATAAACTGTATATGTGTCTTTATCTCTGTTTATTTGGTCTCAGTGTAAAAGAGCATACAACAACACCAGCAATCTTCACTCTCATCTCATAAACATCTTTGCCGTTGAAACCAGGTTTATTATTAAACCAGTGGTGCTCTGTTGACAAGGCGAGCCAGAGAAGACAGCACATGGTCCCGGGCAGTAAATGATTATCTGTGCTGTTTGCTCATTATAGGGTGACAAAGCTTTGAGCCGACAGGTGAGGGATTGCGAGAAGCTGACATCACAGACGGTCAGTCATTTGTTGTGTATTTTAAACTTCTGTCACTTAAGACTCCATCTGTTTCCAACTCTGTTAGAGGCTACAGATTAAGACTGATGCTATTCTTACCAGCTGATCTCTGACCCTGCTGCTGACTGAAATGCAGTCTGGAGGCATTGATGATAGGTAAGTTATGGATGTATATATGGGTCACACATGCCTCAATATGTGTGTCAAGGATGGCTGTTTCCACGTTTGTTCCGTGTTTATCTGTTTTTCCATCAGCCCTGTGTATGTGTGACTGCTTTAGGATAGTCTGGACACAATTGTTTTAAACAAAGACAATGTAACTAACTAACTAAACAAGATTGAGTGGAAGGACTACTATCAGAAAAACAACAAAAAAAAAAGTCTTCTGGTAAGGTAGGGATTCTTCTCTACATAAAAGTCTACTTTTATGATGCCTATCATGTTCAGTGTTGTCCAGAACTGCATTATATTGAGGTGTTTCTAATATTTTGCCCCCATCTTGTATGTACATGGGGAGGACAGAAAATTAGAAACACCTCTCAATATAATGTAGTACAATACAACACTACCTTTTAATCTACCTTTATTAACTCAGTAAAAACCATGATATTGAAATAACACATTCCGGAAAATGTCAGCAAACTGAAAATTTAAAAGTGTTTCGACAGGAGACTTTATGGCAGAGCTGTAGTATTGAATTGCATTAGATTGTACAAAGTGGCCACTGAGTGTACATTGTCCTGGAAACACTTTACTATGTGTGAGTGTGGTTGGCCTCCAGGTCACTGTAGAGACTGAAACATGGTTGCTGGGTGGTTAGCTCTCTGTTTTTTGATCTGGGGTGTTGAACTGGGTTAGATTCTTCCATCTGAACTCTCTCCACACTCATGAGTTAGTGTTATGTGCACTGTGTTATGCACATTTTATAACATTCTTCATCTAAAGTTTCAATATTTATGTCTGATCCCATTTGTTTTTATGTATAGAATCGAGCTTCCTCTGCTTTCCCCTAAGGCTTATTAAAAGGCTGAGATGACCGGAGGTCTTGGTGGCTGAATTCCATTTAGTTACTTCAGTTTCAGGATCCTGGTATTGTGCATTCTGGCTCACGGTCACACTGTCATGGCTACTAGGACACAACAGAGCCATTGTTCATGTTATTAGTACCACCTGTGCTCTTCTTATACTGACAGAATAAATGTCTGCGGTGAAAATAGCCCGTTGACCTCAAATATCCAGTATCAGACTGTAGTTAAAATCTTCTATCAACGTTTTTATTCCAAAGGTTTTTATAAGATTACTGTATGTTTTGTTGTGCAGAGTCAGTAGACCTAATGGATGACTGAACAAAATGAAAGCAAACAAAACTCATGCAGTGGTCAGTTCCTCTTCCGCCCTACTAAGAACAAGGTTATCAAGATGTGGACATGGACTCTTAATGCTATATTTTCCCCCCCGTCACCGCTGTGGAGTTACAACATCCCAGTGTGCAGCCACAGAGAAGGAGCGGCCTAACAAATACAGGAAGAGGGATATCTACAAGACCCCTCACCCAAGACAACCACCTAACTCAGACATGAGGACAGACGGGTGCTGTGTGTGCGGGCACGCATGCGTGTGTGTGAACAGATTGACTTTGTCCAGCGTATATGTTCTATGTGTGTATGATGTTCGAAGACAGACAAGGGGTGTATGTGTGTTTATGTGCCCACCATACATCCCTGAAAACAAACAGTGAATGAAAGGACGGTATTGTTCATCGGGTCCAGCAGACGTGCGACATGCAGTCACTGGCCAAAGGCAACGAAAAGGCCATTCAGGCTTTCAACACAGCCTCTTCCTCTCTGCTGAACCTTTGACTGGAATTATCTTAAATCAAATACATATAAATCAAGGCGCAGTTTTACAGCTGATATGACAAATTAAGTAAAATAATGGATGGCAGTTTGCATTTTTTGGGGGAGCTTAGCATGTTATCGGTCTTGTACACTTTACAGTGGAATGTTTTATGACTTCCTGTTTGTCCTGGTCATTGTTAAAGTGACTAGGCTTCATTTGAGGAAACAACATTAAATTACTTACTCTCTGAATGTATGAGAAACTCTGGGTGGGTGGTTGACCGTGTGTGCCGACACTCCTATCCGTAGATAACATTGTGTCTGGCGGCTGGCTGACTGAGGGGACCTGGGGCCATGAAATCATCCTGTGTCAGGCCATGTGTTACCCTGATAGAGACAGGGAGGGTGTTACCCTCCTCTGAAATCTACCTCCAGCCCTTCAAGCAGCTCTTCCTGCCCTGAGCGATATCTACACCCACAGTGTTCCCTATAACGCTGCATTTCTCAGTAACCCCAGTCACCCTTCATGCACTTTTATCAAAAATCTCCCAATTCCTTTCATCCTCCCTTTGTTTTGGTTCCTCAAGTTTATTCCTCCATTGAGCACCTGAAAAGTTGCTCTGTGTCTGAGTTAATAAGCAAAAGTATACCAACAAGTTCACCATATAAACGTCTTGTCTTTGTTAACATAATGAATAAAGAACACATAACTCACTTTTCCATGCAGTCAAACAACCAACAAAAAAGGTCAGGGTATTAGTGCTGTTCAGGGAAAGGGGAGCACACCTGATCTTCACTGAATTGCACTATAATTATATTCCTGGACTATTAATTTTGTCTATTTGTATTTTATTTCATTTTATCTATTTTTTAAATCTCTATCTCTCAGATTTGTATTGCTTATCGTTTTACTTAATACTTTTCTTTGCCTGTGTAAAACACTTTACTCACTCAGGTCCCATCACAACCACCAACTGGTAAGAACGTCTGCTCTGTGGCACAGGGGATTTTATCAGCCCATGGTGATTAATTGGCACCAGTTGGAGCCTTTTCTACACACACACTGACTTCACAAGTGGAATTAGATTATTTATTGGTTTGGGTCCAGTGTGTGTCAAGACAAGAAACAAGACGAGTTCACATACATGTTGGTGTTTGGTGGGTTTGAATGATATATTACCCCTTAGTTTACTAAAGGCTTTTTTTCCCTCTTAACCATCCACTTAGATGCCTGGATTTAGATATTTTTAATGCCACAATCTCCCCATGGAAAAAGGTTTATTTTTTCCTCTTTGAAATTACTGTCATGAGTTTTGATTTAGATTTTTATATTGTTGAATTCTGATTGGGGTATTGAAATAGCAAGATTGCAGACATAAACTTCATGTGAAAATAGTGTATTCACATGGGACCCCATCACTCAATGTAAGAAGATAATTGAGAAAATAGGATTTGGGGTCCTTAACACTGAATCTAATTGATTTGTTGTGACTTTCTCAAGCCGTGCTGAGCCCATTAAGAATTAACATCAATTCAGCAGCATCAACTCTTGGATCACCATTTTATATTATTTTTCATTAACTATACAGGGAGAAATCCATCAAAACCACCAGAGAAGAGGCTGACACAACTATGTCAACTATAGCCTACATTTAAAATTAATATAATGCTGCTATTGGTGTTGCATTTTAGAAAATTGGAAGGAAATCACTAAGTTAATGAGCAAGCTGTGGGAAAGTGGGAACAACAAACAACACAAAGAAGCATAATACAGTGCTGATATACAGGAGTCCAAGAGAGGTGGTCCTATGACTTCCTGCCTGTCATCCTAAACTTCAGTCTCTCTCATCCAGCCTCTCACATCCAGGCGCACACAGCACCTACATCCTCCCTCCATTAACGCCTCCTGTCTGCCCTCCACCCACCCTTTCTCCATTGTGTGCACGTCGATTCTCTTCTCCCTCCCATGGTGCCCGGCGTTGCACCGAGAGGAAGCTGCCCTTCCACTTCCTTCTTTACTGGTGAGAACAATTCGTGCCTGGTCTCTCAGCCCCGTCTCTCTCTCTCCCTCTCTGTCTCAGTCTCTCTCTCTCTTTAACCCAGACTACACAAAGCTGCTGGGTTGATGGAGGGTCCTTTAAAACAATTGAGGAATCTACTTACAGGCCTCAAACTGTCTGTGACATACACATCCACTATGACTTCACAACAAAGAAAATAGTTCTGGGAAAGTGTACACTAATTGTGAACCATAACAGCTTATAGGCTCAGGACATATGATTAAACAGAATTTACAAGAAAAGAACAAGTAAATAATCAACATACATAAAATATACCACTGGTTCCTAACTGTTTTTGCTTGTGACCACTTGTGTTACATTTGGCAAATCGTTGTTTTTATGCTGTCTTAGTTTTACCAACAAAAATAAAAGTCTTTTTATATTTTAACAAATATAAAACTGAAATCTGGGATTTAGGGATGCTTTTAAAAAGATAATGTATGGTGTATTCAAATTTTGCTTAAAGCCTCCCAGAAAGTCACCCAATAAGCAAGCACCATATCAAAACATATGTTCATCAAATTTCCCAGGAGGGACTTCAAAAGCATTTGAGATCTTAACACCAGATTCAAGCACCCAAACATACGCACAAGACAATAGTGGCCTCTTTAACAAGTGAGTCCCCTCACAGACACAGGAGGGTGGTGTGTCCTGGTGTTGTAACAGGACATGGAAGGGGAAACCTTAAGCACAAATGCAGGTAGTGAGTCCAAACAGTCAAATCTTCTCACCATTTAAACACACTGCTTTCCTTTGCAATCTTACCAACGATCTGTATTTAGCTATGAAACAACAAACTCATAGTCATACAATAGCTGGTGAAAAATATTTACAGAGGAACAAACTTTAATTTTTGAGCACCACTTTTCCTTCGTAATGACGCATTTTACTCTCGTAGCTCTCGAAATTTTATGTATTTGCGTGCTTTTTTATGTGCCAGTTCCTGCAGTAAAGTGTGTTTCACAGGCTTGGTTATGCACTTCCAAGCTCCAAACGACCCTGTCCCATGAGACTATCTTCTGCGTGAGCAGTCGAGTGCAGGAGGGACAGTGGGCTGGTCCAAATTCAACAAATCTGACCTCCTGAACACAATGGTCGAACCCAAATCCAACAGGGCGACAAGAACTCTGCCTTCAAAAACACAATGTTATGGCCCAGGACCAGATGTGACACATGTTGTAGGGCCTGTGTGTGTGTGTGGGTTGTTTGTGTGTCTGTCTGTCTGTGCATATGTGTAAGTACATATGAGCAAACTTTAAACTCATTCTGACTGACTCAATTTAAGATCACAAGGTCAAGCTCCTGAACTGCAGCCTTTATCAATCTTCTCACCAGTTTCCGTTGACTAATATCAAATTGGCTGCAGTGCCACCATTGTTTACTCAATGAAATTTGGATGCCATAGTGAATGGTTTCAAACTTTCTCACCATCACAGGAAAGAAAAAAGTTTAGTCTCAGAAGAAATGACAAATAGCTTGAGAAGAATGTTCACACTTGAAAGTGAGTGAGAAAGCGCAGGTAAATTGTTGGTATCTTGACGTTTAATAGCTCCAATCAAAACAAAAGAAGTGGCTCTAAAAAGATGACTCATGTAATAAAAAAGAAAAAAACTTACATAGAAGAAAAACCAAGGCTTTGTCACTGACGCAGCAGGTCACTAGACACAAAGAGAAATGTGAATCACACATATGAGCACAAATATGTATGGACTTACGTTTGCACACTGAACAAACAAGTGTTTAGAAACAAGTGTATCTCTGTTTCTAAGCATAAGCCTTGTGCCATTGAGGTCTTAGTGTTGTGCTATGTCATGGGACTCAGTATTGCCCCCCAGGTCATGTTGTCTCTGTGAAGAGCATCACTGATACCATCTCTTTAAACCCGCTGTGAATGCCTCCTTTCTGTGTACGTGAAACTACGTATGACACAGACGATTCATGTAGAGTTCATGAGATCAAAATGGTGAGTGAAAAAAATGACAAAGAAACATCATGAGCTTGGGAAATTTGTTTTTTTCCTTCAAAATGCCGTGTGGTCATGAACACTGTTATTGCAAATCCATGATATGCTGTTAGATGGTTTTATTAAAATATAATATAATTTAGGCCTAATATAATACAACATATAACAGATAATTATTTTACTCAAGTAAAAGTACCAATACCTCAATGTAAAAGTACTGCATTACAATTAAAAGTCAGGCTTATTTGCTGGTACTAGTTCTTAGTTAGGAGTAGTGACAATCCCGGTTTAACCCTGTTTCCAGTCATTACGCTACACTAAACTAACCAATAATTCATATTTAGTGGACAGGCAGGAGAATTATATTCATCATTATCATCATCATCATTCATTATTATCACAGAATCGTGTAGCTGGTTGCTAAGGCTAATTTTAATAGCTAATTTATATACTGTTGAGTGGTTAAATCTATAGACTCTACAAATGTTGATGTTCTGTTTGTAAAATCTAATCTTGACAGGACTCCAGGTGCCAAATAATTACTGCGGAGTAAAACTGACTATTGTACTACTGTATTTCCCCCTGGACTAGAGCAAAAAGTTACAAGGGAATGCAAGACTTGGATAAATGACAAATAAAAAATGATGTTGATTTGGCTGTTTCATATGGTATATTTGCACTGCTTTGCTGGCATTCATTCAGTTGCAGTTGAAAGTGTGTACTTTAGGCTCCTTCTTCTGCTCGGCCCTCTGCTCAGAGGATAAGCGTGAAAACAAACTTCAACGGAAGGCGAGGAATCACTCTGACTTAAGTAATCTCAGTCTTTTCATCGGATGCTTACATTAATATTAACTCTCATTTTGAAAGGGCTGAAAGTAATTGCTTGAAGTGTCTGAACTTCCTTTGCATTAGTGGACAGGCTTGCATCTGCTGGTTATAAGTCCTCTATTGAGTAAAGGATGCCCCCTATCAGCTTCAATAGATTATTCAAATCAAGTTTAAAGTGTGTAATGCATGAAGACTGCTGCGTCTTATGACCTCAGCATTTTTAGCTCACAGCAACATGCATAGGCCTATCAGAGTACACCCGACTGAGAGTGCAAATCTTTAAAAAGACAGTTCACAATATTTCATTTTCAAAAAGGTAAAAAGTAATTTCCTAAAATAGTTGGGAACTGCAGGTTTTTCAAGCTTCTTCAAAAAACAGCTGCCTTCTGCGGCTGGAAATTATGCTGATAAGAGAAGTGAAAGTGAACCAAAACAGTAAAGTTGTGGGCCAGAAAATGAAAACAATGACCAGAAAGAAGCTATAAAGGTGCGTAGACCAGACGGGTGAAAATTTTCTGTGGGTTATTAGCTTGTGCACACAAGATAATGTGTTATCATAAACATATATATATATATAGTATAGCTGCTTAAAACAAAATATTAGGTAATATTGAGAATATCAGTGGGCTACTTTCAATTTTTGTTTTTTTTGTTTACCTGGAAGCTAAAGGTGATCGTGCTTTTGATGTTGTGGCTCCTCATACTCTGGAAAAGCCACATTTAAAAGCCAAAGTGATGGCTCACTTTAGATCATATGATCTATGATATATGATCTATTTAGCATTCTCTGGATTTTGTACATTGTATTTTGTGGGTTGTACACTTAATTATTAAAACACTTCTTTTTATGTATGTTTTCTCTGCTTATTTTATGCCCCTCTCTCCCATGTCTTCCTGTGCAGCCCTTCTGTTTCAAACAGTGTTGCATAAAGAAAGTCTGCGCGCTTGCAGTTTGGAACGGCCAATTCCCCCTGTGCTGCAGTACATGCTGATAACACCCACTGTTATCCTGAGAGTGCAGATGGAAGGAGACAGGCCAACCATGTGCTGCAACAAGGACATTATCCCTTGATGTGGCCAAGCCAGAAGCACCGCTGCAGAGGATTGAGTACAGAACCTTCATTATAGATCAAAAGGCATTGCACATATTCAGAACAGGACCCATTACGTGCTCTTATGGCACATCAGTAAAAAAAAAAAAAAAAAAAGAAGCACAAAAACATACTCCTCCTGAAAAGTGTTTTTCCTCAGGGAGTGGTGGAAGATGTTCATTGTGTGAGCTGTAACCAAGAGGCCAAATCAAACCAACCCACTGCCAACATGTGTCGCACTCACATAATGCATATTGTTAGATGAAATGCATGTATTACATTGCATTACATTGATAAGGTCATTACAAAAGTAAGATTTCAGTTACTTCCTGTCTTTCAAAGGCCCTGCGAGCAGGAAGCGCGTGGCACCATCGCGCCGTAGGCAGATCGACGTACGATATGTTTGTTAGCGTGTTAGCATTCTGATTAACGGCCAGTTGGTGCCCTGCTTCGGCGGTCTAATCTGGCTTCACGCCTCACTGCACGTGCTCAATAGAGCCCGCGCCCTGCATCATGACATCATGTCTTTGTGTGAAATCCCGGTGCCATTCACGGGCCCACCATAGGGCTTAGCATGCAAGCGTCCACTATACCAACACACAGCTCTTTAAAGGGAGTCCCCTGGTCCCCCAGTTCAGCGGATACACCCTGATGCCTCCACAGAGCTCTGAACATGGCTTCCATCCTCCGACACGACGGGCTGCACCCATGTGCCGTCCAGGGCCCAGGGGGAGAGCGAGTGTTTTTGTCGGGGAAATTTTTATATGATATCACTGCTCCTGGATATACGGAGACTAGTTCTAGGCATCCAATCAGCTGACATACACACTTGGACGCCATGTCGTTCAGAGAGAAACTTTAGCATATGATTTGGGGACATTTAACACAGCAAGGGAGTGCCTCACACTGGTTTTTTTTTTTGCTCTTAGATTACATCATCCATTTGTGAAAAGCTGTGGGATCAGTGAAGCTCAGTGTGGAGGCCAAATCTGCCACTGACCAACAGATCAGAGAGCAGACATCAAGAGGTGGACCTTCTAGTTCACCAGCCTAGTGATGACACCTAGGACAGAGAGCGCTATTGGTTGGGAGACAGTGAGGGTTGACCGTCGTAAGATGGGCAGATGCATCCACAAAAGGAGTGATGACTTCTATTGATTAGTTGTTGATTTTGACCTCTGATAGATTTTACATGTGGCCTGTAGCATGAGGTCAACTGCATTGTCCATCTGAGAAATTGATTAAAATATATTGAAAAAATAATTAATAAAAGATGAGGTATTTCTTTCTGTATCCTTTTTATTTATAGATTGAAAAATGTCACTATTTTCTGCAATTTAATTATTAATTTAAAGACAGTCATTTATCACATAGATTCCCTTAAACTGAATTGGATGCAGACTTTCATTTGTGTCACTAGAAAGAGAGCAGACGTCATGTCCCATGTTGGGGAGTGCAGTTTCACAAGTTGTCCAATCACGTTAAACAAACATTTTGAATGAAGAACACATTACTTAGCATTATTCCTAATTATTAATAAAAGAGTATACATACATACGCTGAATATAAGAATTATACGTGTGTTTTTGACAGTCTTCAAAGAAAGTGGCATTGTTCAAACTTCATTAGGTGCTGGGAATATGCTGCAACTGGGGAACCTGGAAATTAGTTTGTGCAAATGGAAGTAAGTTGTGTAACCGTAAACAAACTGTCTGGTTCAGACTGCCATGCAATTGTTTTGTTCCTTCCTTTAATTTGATGCATCAGTGGTTTATCGGGAGAACAAGTTTTCAACAGTTTAGATTACAGACAAACAAAAGCCTTCTTCAAATAAACTTTTCCAAAGTCCAAGTGCGGTTTATAATGAAAATATTAAATGTTGGCACAAAAAAATCACATTGTTGATATACAGCAGGTCTTAGCTTTTCATAATCGTAAGGTTCTGCATTTCAACACAATGTGTATTCTAATGAATTTAACAACAACATCATCCTGTTCGCCATTTTCTGATCGGCTGATAAAGAAAATATGAACATAGTACAACTTTAGTTGAATGTTAATAAAGCGCTATTTTTCATGTTAAAACAACATTGGCTAAAAAATGTGAAGAAGAATATTGTCATTTTAACAAACAAGCCACAGCAACCAGTTATAACATTAAGGTAGTACCTGTAAACCTCGGATACTCAAACACCTCTCTAAACCATTTTCAAATATGATTGGCAGTGGTTTATTGTTAATTATGTTGATGAACAGGTGCATGCAGTTGTTAGATACCACAAAAGCACGGAGCTAAATTTTGTAATATTAATAAATATAATATATACTGTTCTAACTGAGGGGAAAAACCTTTGCCAGAGAAATATTGTTATGCGCAATTGTATCATATATTAGATAATAAATATGAGTTATAAGTTTGGTCGAGTTCATAGCCTACGTGTTTAGTTATTTAGGTTTTTAAAACATTTTATATTATGAGACCGAATGTTTTTGACGGTAGACATGAGAACAAATTAAACTTACAGGAAACTAAATATAATAAATAATAAATCTGAAAATATATTAAGTCATAGAGTAAAATTCTGTTCAAGAAGTTCAAGAGGTAAACATTAAACAGTAGCAATTGCTACTTATTACAACTTAATTATAGCATTTTAATCTTACTAAAACACCTTATTAAAATATTAATTTTATTATTGTCAAAATGAATATTTTGTTTAAATTAATACTATGTTATTGATTATATTATAATTATTATAATTATCCAGATCAGTTGTAATCCCCTAAAAGTGACAGTACTATAAATTCAACGAGGTGAACTGGAATAATATTGCTTGTGCCTGTTCATATCTTTACACACACAAAACTATGCATTTAAACTATAAATTTAACTGTATTTGTCAGGTCAAACCTGGCAGCGTGACCCATCATGAGGTTGTGGATGTGGACTTCCAAGGTCATTAATCGGAGCTACAGAGTCAGAATCCAAGAAGAACGCACACTCTTGAACAGAATCCATTTTATTCCTAATATGTTCATGTGTTGAGAGGTTTATAAAGTTATCAATTGTATTTGTGCCAACCTGGAGGTTATTTCTATAGACAGTGGAAACAAGCCTCTCTGGGCTCTGTGGTAGGTTTTCCGTGTTCAAACATCTGTGGAATGATTTAGAGATCAAAGATTGCTGCTGAATGTTTTTCTTCCCTGAGCCGGCAAAGTTTGACTAACCTCCCTAATAGAGACATTTCAGTGTGTCCTTTCACTCAATGGTTCACATTCTTCACATTCCAGCTAAGTGACACAGATATGATCGTACACACACACAAACGCACACACAGAGGTGGGTTCAGTTATCTATTATGTTAAAACTCACATTTGATAACAACTAAGCTTTACTGAAAATGTAGAATCCAGATGTGAAAACTGCACTGTTTAGAAACACACTGCCACAAATTCTTACATCAGTGAAAGAGCACAACAAATAACCAAATGCAAAAATAAGCACACACAAACAAAATGTGATTTTCATATAAAAAAAAACTAAATCCCCAAAAAAAAAAAAAAAAACTGCATTAAGGACATATTGTTTATGAATATTAAACAAATGTTTGGCCCTGAATCATATGTTACGTCTCATTTTTAGTTGCGCAGCTGAGAACTGGTATACTTCCTTTGCTATTGAGGTTTTCAGACTAAAAAAATATTCAAGAGGAAAATATGTGAGCTGTGTGATATGGGAGAAGTGAGCCCCATTTTCTCTTCTGCTGCACATACTATCGGGAATGTAAAATGGCTGAAATGGTTTAACAAAACCCTGAAATTTTCATCTGCTAAGTTTGTCTAAAAAAGCCAGAAAAAAGGTGAGATGGAGTATGGACTATTGGTATTCACTCTTATTTCTCCAGTATAAATATTTTTGTCAGTGGTTTGTAAATTTTGTAGCAGATATAAAAGTCTGAAAAATGAATTATTGTTTTAATAGTTTTTCTTTATTTTGGGATGTTTTGAGTGATTATTTGAACATGCCTGCATGGCATTCTAGATCTGGCTTATATGAATTTGTGGTGTCTTGCAAAGCCAGAATGGGTGAAGCTATATGCACACTAACAAAAAACGTCATTCTTTCAGATGATTAACAAAATAATTTCCAAGGCTTAACATGAGAGCGTTTTTTTCTATTTAACATTTACCCGTAGTTGAAATGACCCTACTGCTGCCTGTACTGAATAGTTGCCTAAACAACCATGTCCAGCGTTAATGCACAAGGACACAAACTCTCCTTCATCCCTGCCTGAGCCGATAGTTTGTCACTGACCTGCTTCCCTGCCCTAATGTTGGGCATGGCAGTAAAACTGGAGGCACATCAGCTGCTGTTGTTGTTTCATCTACTATATCTGTGCTTCTACATATAGTATATATGTGTGAGGAAGTTGCATGCATTGAGCTGAACTGCTCTGCTGTGGACTCGGTGCCCTGGCTGTACAGTGTCCATGTTGGTGTGGGAGCCTGAGGCCTGCTACCATACATCCCTGCTCTGGCTCTGTTGATCCTATTGTCTCCTGCGTCACCACACGTCGCCCGGCAAATAAAGGCCGTCTGGCTCCAAGCTTAAATATTGCAGCAAACTAAAAACCAACCATCAGAGCCGATTCATTCACATCTGCTCAGTGGGGCGACAAGGACGGGGCTTTAGGTGGGAAAGAGGGCAGAAAAAAGTTCACTTTTCCCTGCCGGGTGCCAAGAGAACGGGACAGGACTCAACTTCACCGGAGCCGCAGCTGTGGCAAGTTGCCCATTTGATTACATTTAACCTATATCATACCTCACAGAAGAGGGGACTATTTGTTACTTATTGATCTCTATTTATTGGCTTTTATTCGGGTGTTTTTGTGTGGAATTTTTTTAAAAGCTAGACCAAAAGAATTTTTGGTTTGCACCACAGTTAATGTTTCACATAGTTAATGGTCTTTACAATAAAAAAAATATTTTTTCAAAAAGCAAAATCAATACCTTGCTAAAAATTTGTTTTTAAAATGTGACCAATTATGTTGATTGTTTTTTATCTAATTGTAATGGAAATAGAATGAACACAAATGCAACTCTCCAAGTTTCAAATTCTTCAGGTTTTTCGAATAGAATCACGTGTAGTAGATTGACACTATGGTTAAGGTTTGATTTTTGACAAGTTTAAGTTTTTACCTCTTTTACATTTCTTACTTTTGGCACTATCTATTCCCCTCCCCCTGTCTGTCCTGCCTACCCCACCCTCCCTGTCTGTCTGCACCCTCTGTGTCCCGTCCTACCCCACCCTTCATTTTGCAGTGCTACGGACCGATCATGGGTGACTGGAGCTTTCTGGGTAATATTTTAGAGGAAGTTAACGAGCACTCTACGGTGATCGGCCGGGTGTGGCTCACGGTGCTCTTCATCTTCCGTATCCTCATCCTGGGAACAGCGGCGGAGTTTGTGTGGGGCGATGAGCAGTCTGACTATGTCTGCAACACACAGCAGCCTGGATGTGAGAACGTGTGCTACGACGAGGCCTTCCCCATCTCCCACATCCGCCTGTGGGTGCTGCAGATCATCTTTGTGTCCACGCCGTCTCTGGTGTACGTGGGTCACGCTGTGCACCATGTCCACATGGAGGAGAAACGCAAGGAGCGCGAGGAGGCAGAACTTAGCCGGCAGCAGGAGCTGAGCGAGGAGCGTCTCCCTCTGGCACCTGACCAGGGAAGCGTCCGCACCACTAAGGAGACCAGCACAAAGGGAAGCAAGAAGTTCAGGCTGGAGGGCACCCTGCTGAGGACCTACATCTGCCACATCATCTTCAAGACACTGTTTGAGGTGGGCTTCGTGGTGGGCCAGTACTTCCTGTATGGCTTCCGTATCCTGCCGCTGTACAAATGCAGCCGCTGGCCCTGCCCCAACACGGTGGACTGCTTTGTGTCTCGCCCCACCGAGAAGACCGTCTTCATCATCTTCATGTTGGCCGTGGCCTGTGTCTCACTCTTCCTCAACTTTGTGGAGATCAGTCACCTGGGCCTGAAGAAGATTCGCTTTGTCTTTCGCAAACCAGCCCCAGCCCCAGCCCAAGGCGAGGGCTCGGCCCCCCTGCCGCCACAAGGGAAGAGCCTGCCCCCCTTAGCTGTGCCCTCCTTGCAGAGAGCGAAAGGTTACAGACTGCTGGAGGAGGAGAAAGCTCCCCCCATTACTCACCTCTACCCGCTGGCTGAGGTGGGCATGGAGGCAGGCAGAGGGGCCCCACCCTTCCAGGCACTGGAGGAGAAGGTGGAGGAGGTGCTGCCCATGGAGGACATCTCTAAAGTGTATGACGAGACTCTGCCCTCTTATGCCCAGACCACTGAGACAGCGGGGGTGACATTACACGAGGAGGAGGCCGAGGAGGTGCAGCCGGCAGCGGTGGAAGCAGAGAAGGTGGAGGAGGTTGTGGATGAGGATGTGGAGGTAGAGGAGACGGTGAACGAGGAGGGGGTAACTCCAGCGGAGGCAGGGATGGAGGCCACGGATACGATAGAAGACACCAGACCGCTGAGCCGACTGAGCAAAGCCAGCAGCAGGGCCAGGTCAGACGATCTCACGGTATGAACCTGTGAGACAGAGCACATGTACACCTGCACACACCAAATGTTCAACATAAGAGAGAGCACACACACACCTAACTCAAGACAACGCACACTCTTGAACAGGCAGGTCAAAACCAATGGATGAAAACCAAAATTAACAGGGGTAGATTAAAGCCTTTAAGACAGGGGCAACAATTCTACAAAGCAAAAAAAAAGCTGCGTGTTTGTGATAAAAAGGAAATATAAAAAGTAGAGGTTAAAGATGGGAGGAGTAGATTTTTTATTAAGCGTGTTCTTATATTTAAAAAATGTGGAAAGGACACATGCAGGGGGGAAATGTTTTTACTTGATGAAAATCCATGTTCAATTTTTAGAAACATCTTTTTCTATTGAAAGAGTTTTAATCATATACAATGGAGGTTTAGACATTTTTACATGGGGTTTGAGTAGCTAGGGGAAGGAGAGTTATAATATACTTGTGTGTCTGCAAATCAGTAATTTTGCTGTAGGTAGGCACTGACTTTCATTCCCATTCTGACAGCGACATACTGCAAATGTAGCATGTGGCTGCACATGGCACGGGCGAGAGGGCTCTCGCACACAAATCACACAATCAAGTGCCAGTAGATTTACAGGTAATCAGCTCTTTGAGAGGAAGAAGAAAATACTATTTTCAGGTAGAGAAGAGCATACCTATTTTGCACATTCAGAGGTTAAGACTCTGTGCAACGCCTTTAACCCTCATAACACCTCATCTATGCATCCATTTGAACAGGATTCTTTCAAGTGAAGAGAGATGTGCATCAATTTCAGAGCATTTCTCTCCTTTTCATGTTTATATACCATGTAGCACAGCCAGAGCTGAGTTAGTGAGGAAAAACAAACAAAAAAAAAAAAAGACCACATGTTGAATGTCTTTTTCAATGTGATTCTGCTTCTCTTCATTTTAGATTTGCTTATGTTTTGTAGCCTTTAAGTAAAACTGTGTACTGTGATATCAATTGTCCACGGAAGAGAGCAGGGCTCATTTTGCCCTATCAGAGAATGAACTATAGTAGCGACCTCAGGCCAAATCCTCTCTTTTCGTGCTGTACAAACAGGCGTCCGGGCGATAAAGATCATGCACCATCAGCACAAAGTATTGTTGGAGCGAGACAATAAAAGAAACCGCACTCATCAATGAAAACAAGCATCCTTGACCTGGCTGTGAAAAAAAACCTTTCCACTTTATTTTATGTGACCATAGTAGGACCTTACCTCGCAAGAAAACACAATACTCATGACATGCTTTCAAATTCACAGAGAAACAAACAACTAGGGGCAACTCCTGCTGTACATATCTCATGCCCTATCTCATGTCTGATAATGTACATAATGTGCAGAACAGCTGTTTTTAGTTATTTCACTGTCTAGAGGAATCACACAAGTTATAATTGTGATTACAATATTAATTTAATATCACAAACCCAATAGAGTAAAGAGAAAATGCCCATGCTGTGGTATCCTGCATCTATTTGAGTAAAAATTAATTTCTTTTCAATTAACCAGTAAGTATTTTAATACAAAGTGCTTTAAACCTTAAAGTATGCCTTAGGTTTATCACAAACCTTCCTCGCACATTCTCTGGCTTTGTTTATTCAAACAGCTACCACTGTACGATTTCCTGTGCCTTATCTGTAAATGTAAATTCTCAAATGTTGTAAGATTGTAGCAAGTGCTTATATTGCTCTGGGACGTATGTGAACTTGATGTTTTATTTGCTCTTTTTTAAAATCTGAGTTTAATTTGTATGCAACCCCTCAGCACACACACAAACCCACCACACCCACACACATAAAACATGTCTCTCTTTTGCAGCTCAGTCGGTTAAATTAAAAGTAATAACATGATAACTGAATGATGTTAAAATGATACTAGGGCATAGAGTTGCATGTTTGTGGACATGAACACACTCCCACACTGCAGGCTTATGCTCATACATATGTCTTTGTGCGGGCGTGCACACACACACACACACGGTGTTGGTTTTGGGGGTATGATCAAATGGCTCTAGAGAAACTCTGAGAGAGAAGGCAGCTTTGACCCCTTTGTGACCCCCAGCCATCCCTTCTCCTCCCACAATCCAATGCTGTGGAATCTGAATCAAAGAGCGCCTTCAATAAATCACCAAATTGTTGAACACATTTAAGCATTTAACGGTGTTACAATCAAAGCATGATGCTGGTCCTTGTGTACATCGATATGACTGGTAATGTATGATTTTTTGTATTTTAAGACTGTTGCATTGCCTGTATGTTTGTAAGAAGACATGATTAATCATTGGAAAGAAAAAAAAATCCTTTTTACTAACTTGTAGTCTTCTTTGCTGATAGATGTGTGGCAGTATCTTTTTTTGGAATGTGAACCAACGCAATAAAAAGTCACACGTGGTCAAGAAGTGTTAGTTTCAGTGTTTTTATCTGCAAAGTGCACGCATGCACACACACATGCACATGCATACATGCACTCACAACACACAAAGGAGACTTTACCTGAAAGTAACAAAACCTGTGGTACAGAATAGTAGGAAGAAAATTCGGCATTTACATGGATATGTGCATTTACATACAACTCTTTACATACATCTTTTTACACACACATATACACATACACACAGACACACACACACGTGTTAGTACAGTTATACTTGTGATTCAATTACATAATACATCCCCTAGCCTCTTACCCTGACCATAGCCATCGAAACTAAATGCCTGACCTCAACCCTTACCCTAACCTTAACCTAAACTTAATTCTAACTTGAACCTTAAAAGTGCAGTGTTTGCGGCTGTTTCTTCATCTGGCTCGCACTCTTCTCAAGTAGTTGGACTTTACTTGAGTTTTTCAGTTTTATGCAATTTTAATACTTCTACCAGAGGTGGAAGGAGTATTCCTCAGGCTTTTTACTTAGCTAAAAGTAAAAAGCCTGAGGAATACCACTGCCTAGAAATACTGTGGTTAAAGGAAAAGTCCTGCATTCCAAATGTTACATAAGTAGAAGTGCATAAGCATCAATATACATCCCTTTTATCTGTCCATGCAGGGCGGCTGAAGCCTAACCAGTCACAGGGTTAACAGGGTTAAAACAAGCAATCACGTTCACATCTAAGGGCAAAACATTTACATTTGACGGAATCTGCATGTCTTTGGCCTGTGGGAGGAAACTCCACTAAGGAACTATTACAGTCAAAATGCATGCTCCATCGGGACTGGTTAACTTATTTGACTTGTATGAAACACGTTTGGTTCGAAGAGGATGAGCTAAAGAAAATTGGGAGTTATTCAAATAGTATTATTAGTGATTCCTCAAGAATGATGAAAGGTTGAGAGTAATATGATTAAACAACCACTAAGGGGCAGTATTGTAAAATATATTTTTATTCCTGGACCCAGCCTTTTCCATCTTCTTATCAAAGGTTGGTCTGGACAAGGTTAAAACGTGCTGATCACAGGGGTAAAATAAGAACTGAGATCTATTTGAGATTTGGAGATTATTTCAACATTCTTAGATATTTAAAGCGGTATTCCAAATCAAAAATCACTGATTTATAGAAAAAGTATATGTAAGAGAAAATGAAGTTGTAGGCATGTGTGACTCGAACATAATTTTGTTCCCATAATGCAACATCTCAGTCTTTGTATATTCTCTAGTGGTATCACCTAATCACTATCTATCAAGCTCTCTCTATTTTAAAGCTGCATTAATGGGTTTGGCCACTACATGGCAGAAAAACTCCCAAACAAGCTGACACTCAGCCAGCCCTAAGATTGTATCACTATATTGCATTTGCTGCCAAGGCAACAATAACATCACATTGGCAACAAAAATAGCATGGCATTCTGCAAAACTCACAGCACTGTACATGGCCAGAGCACCAACTGCCTTTTGGAGTCACGTCATCAACCACAAAGGAAAGAAGTGGTAAAACAAATAAAAAATAAGTAGAAAATAATGATAAATATTATGCTTTCCATAATAAAAAATAAATCAATATAGTAAACTTCAGTATTGTTATTGCATTAACCCTCCTTAACTATAACATAATGATGTTTTTATATGTTTCCTACAAAGAGCTCTAAAGTTTACTGTCTTATTTTGGATTTATGTTCAATTCTAACTTATTTTTAGAAGAATGTTGCTTTAACTTTAAAGATTTTGGCCTGACCTGAAAAAACATGGAGGCAAAGTTTAAATACTTTTTTCAGCCTCTCATTCAGCCCCAGCATCCTCCATCAATAAGGTATTGGTCAAACTGTATGTCTGAGCCTGAAAAGGCAAAACACATGGCAAAAGAAGTCTGCTTACATCAGTTGGACAAACTTAACCTCCATACAAGTAAATACAAGTAGTAAGTACAGTACATTCCAATGTGTCAGATGCAAGTGGACAAACAGTTGATGTGCTAAAAGGGATTGCAGCTGGTTGAGAGGGAATGTACTGTACTGACTCCCTCAGTACAGTACATTCCTCCCTGACCCTTTCACTGCTGAATGAGACCGTATGAAATCCCCATTGGTGGAAGATGAAGCAGAATATCATACAGAGATGACTGAGCTGTCTGAAGACGACAGACTGAAATCCACTCTGACTGGGAGGATTTTTGAATTCTGTGAAAACTGTTCCAGCGAAGGAATATCATGATGTCAAACAGACTGCCAATGTTTGGATAAATTTATGTTTCTTTATACTCTGAAACACGTGAAATCAAAGTACTGGTCTGTCATTAGTGACTGAAAGAAATGCTTCAAGCTCCCACGCAGGACACAGGCCATACTTTAACCACGTTGTGGAAGACAAGGAACCCAGCCCACTGAGTTGGAAGTAGTTAAAGGCACATTAAGGAAAACACCCATGGCGATTATGTGCTCATGGCATCTTATAAAATTGGGTGTATCTCCTTGTGCATGTTGTAATGTGGCTCTTGAAAGCAGCCATGTCTGGGCTCTGTGTCTGACTGGTCGGCTACCCTCACTTCAACACTTACTTCTACACACTTCTAAACTAAAATTCCAGACACATGACAACCTTGGACAGAACCCCAAACAGTGGGATAGTGGACTTTTCATTTCAGCTGTATAAATATCCTGCCCTCCACTACTGATGGCTGACTTCACAAAAACAAGCTTGTTGAGAATGCTGCCATTATTTAAATGAAAATGCCGCATCTCAAATTCAAAAGCAAAAGGCTCCGTTTGTATTTTCATTTTCAAGGTTTATAATGTCTGCCAAAATAAAGGCTCAAGGTCCACTTAAAATAATTTGTCTGGAACTTTTTTTAAAACAGGAAAAAGAAAATTAAAAGACATAATGTGATCTAAGGCCTCTTGCAGACTGGAGATCAAATGGAGAGAACAAAAACACGGGGTGAATTTCTGCAATACATGGTCTTCAACAAACGTTAGCTAACAACACGCTCTACCACTTTGAAGAGACACACACAAACACAAAAACAGACCACCAAAGTCATCTTCACATTCACTTCCTGTATGGAAACATTTTGTGGTGTGTGTGGGACCCGGTCAAGTTCGATCTTGGCACTTCATGTGCATGTGAGCTACAGTGTCACAGACATAAATTTTATTTTTTAATCGTTCTTATTCTTAAATATCTTTACAATTCTCTCCTTTTTGCTGCCTCAGTAACATTCAATCAAAGCTGCAGTTTAGAGTTAAGGAACAGACAAAACAGCAGATGCCGATACTCACTACCGGTAAGTGCAGTTACTATATTTTTCATGGTGTATGTGGGTTTGGAAAGGATGCGATCTCTCTTTTATGATTCTTTTTAGAGAACATGTCCTTTTACAACCACATGTTTGTTTAATTCTGTTCTTGTGACATATTTTGTTGTATATTTTTTGATTTTGTTAGTTTTTGATTCATTGTTATTACTGCCGCGACACTCTTGAAAAGGACAATTTTACTCTCAGTGAGACTATCCTGATTGAATAAAGTGTAAATAAAAATAAAATATTTGGGCAAAATACCATGTTTACATTCAAACTTGACCATATTCAAACATGATATTTACAATAAAACTATCTTTGTTTCAAGGTGAAATGAAGGACCTTTCTAAATATTTGTACAGGGCCTTTCCTATGATATCTTGCCTGTTCTGGATTTTCTCACCAGCAGGTAAAATTCATTTTCAACACTTTTACTCTGACAATGAATACGAGCAACAAGAATAGTTTGAAATTTTGGGGAAACGTGTATTCGCATTCATTCTGAAAGTTACATCAACAAAATGTTTACCGCTCTTGTGTGTGTGCGGTAAATACGAAGCTGAATATGAACTACCAAATGACTTTTTAACACCTTCCTATTTGTACAGATTAAAGCTCTTGATTAGTCTCAAGAAGTGCTTGTGGGTGGGTGTTGCTTCCTCTGGATGGAGCGAAGATATCAGTTTTCTCCAGTTTCCTGTCTTTGTTAAGCTAAGCTAACCGGCTGCTGGCTGTAGCTTGCAATTTATTATTTTATTATTTATATTTATTTATTTCATGATACGAGAGTGGCATCTTATCTAACTCTCGGCAAGAAAACAAACATATTTCCCCAAATCTACCCAAACTATTGCTTTTACTGTAGTGATGACAATATGGTTACAGAGAGAATTACATCTATCATCTGAAATGTATCTTTTCGTCACAGAAGGAAAAACCATCTCAACTGTGGTTGGCAGCAGAGTGATCCTGCACTGTAACAAGGATTCACTCAACACGCTCAATCAGCTGACATGGAAAATGAACAGCGAGAACCTATTCACTTTCAATACAGAGGTGAAACTACACATTTTTCCAGAGGCTCACAGGCTGAACCTCAATATGTCTGAGTCAGAGAGCCAACAGTACGCACTGGTCATAGAGAGCGTCAAGATGTCTCATGAAGGAAACTACACCTGTGAGATCAACACACTCACAGGAGTTAAGGAAGAGAAGTGGGAGCTGATAATTACAGGTGTGCTTCTCAGTCCTAAATTATAAGATTAGATGAAACATAAGTAATCCCTGTGGCAACAGCAAAGGAAATAGGATATAAAAAGGAACTGAGTGAATGTGGGGTTATTGAATATAACAGAACCAACAATTACTATACTGATGTTGCAATGAACAAGACACACAAACACTGAACAATCCTGAGTATCTTCTAGACACAGACACACAAGAGCCTCACAGCCATGGCTGCACTGACATTAACTCCATCTTTGTATACTGTACAACAACAGTCTCTGAGCAAGTAGTGCAAGTCAAGAAGTATAAATGTACAAATAGAAAATTGAAAATAAAATATGAAAAATTATAAATATAAGAAAAATATGTAAAATACTGCTAAAACAGCTGTACGGTTTAGTGCAGGGATGTGCAAAGTATTGACCAAGATGTGCAAAAGTTTTCAGGTGGCACACAATGTTAGTGCTTGGTATTTTTTAGGTATCCACAGGACATGTAATCCCCACCTCGACTTCCTTTATGAAACAACGATCTATACACAGAAATCGCCATCAGTCTTTGCCTTTGTTAACTTTGACTTTGCTTAATCAAACTGCATATTAGACTTTGATTGTACTGTATTTTTCCCCCAGAACGTAAGGAAGATGACATAATTTGGGATAAGCTAGTGATTGCTGTGGCAGCTGCTGTGCCTTGTGTGTGCTGCCTGATCTTTATAATTTCTTTGGCCATTCTGAAAAGAGTCTGCAAACAGCGTGGAGCGTAAGTTGCATTTGCCCTCCAGTCATTCTTAAACAAATTCCATGGACATAAGGCTGTATGACTCACGGCATTATACTGCTAGAATATAAACAATGTGTCACTCTCTTTTGCAGAAATGGCATTCATTCTCCCACTGCAGAAATGGTAAATATAATATTATCAACTTGTCATTTGATAAACAACTTTTATACTGAAGATCTTCCAATTTTTGATTTTTCTTCTTTTCTTTTTTTTCTTTTTTTCAGCAACAGGAGCAAAGAGAAGATATTTATGAAAACTGCCTGGAAAGTCAACGACACGGCTATAATCCACCTAACAGTTGCAAACCCAGGGCTCACTGATATGAAGTATAGTTCAGAAATCTAAAAGGGGACTGCAAAAAGGAAGCAAGTATGGCTAAGGGCTGTAGTGAAACTGCTCACCAACTAGTAGGAACTACCATATTCTCTAGAATACAAACACATCCTAAAGAAATGCCCTGTTTTTTCACATCCTGTCTAAATGACTGGTCACTCTGAATATTATTACTTATTTTTTACATCCGATTTTTAAAGGGCTTTTTCAATTAATGAGCTGCTTGCAATGAAGAGCTAGCCTGGCATCACCAGAGTAATTTGCACAATGAAAAAAAAAAAGTATTTCCAGTAGAGTACAGTTTTCTGATTTATTTGGAAATAATGCTAGTTTAGCTTAAAGGGGTACTCAAGAAATTAGTATTGTACTCCCATGAAGTTGATGCAACTCAGTAACATCTTTTATTAGACCCTCCTTGGGTCATAAATGCCCATTTCTATCAAATACCACAACTCCAACCTTTCTGTTAAAAATATCGATATTATAGGTATTGGTAGTTAATATTGTGCGTGCCCACATGTGCTGGCATGACAGTGGCACAATTGACATCCTGCAATTAGTTTTTCAAATTTCGCTGATTGACAGTTGGTTGTGCTAAGAAATGCAGCAATGCCCCTAAAGAGGAATTGAAGAAGACTGGGAGCAAGTAACAATCATTTAAAATGAGGAAAAAATGGGCTTTGCAAATGTTTATTGAAGAAGGAAATGCATTCAACACATTTGTCAGGCTTTACGGATACAGACAATGTGCATTTGGTAACACTGACTGTAACACTGTGCGAGGACTAAAACAGATCAACAAATCAGATTTAGTTAAAAGTTAAATCTTGCTGACTTAGTGATTTGCTGATTCAGTGGTTTGTCATCTTTCTCCTCACAAGACTCCTTCAAGTCTCAGGGCTGATGACAGAATGTCAGAAGACATTATGCAACTGTTTTGCCAGGCTGGTTAGTACTTTTTGTGACTAGTAAACTGAACTGAATGTGTAATTTTTTTAATGATAGGTTGAGATTTTTCAAGTCCATCTTAAAACAGTACTCACATGCTGTATGCAGATAGATGAGATGGATTTAAGATAGTTATGGGTCACTGTAATCATTCTTCCTGGTCATACTGGACATACTTACATGCATACATGCCTCTTTCGGTACAAGAGGGACTTGAAAAAATCTGAGCCCATCCTTTAAAACTTGTCAAAAAACACTTTTCTACAAGTCTAAGAAAATACTTAAAGTTGCTTCTATAGTGCTTTTTCACGACAATGGCACAGAGTTACAACCAAATAAAGTTATATGGTCCTTTCACACAACACAAGGGCTATTTTTTGTTTTAATATGATTGGCCTTGTGACAGTGAATGCCTCATAACTGAGTCATGAAGCTTTGGTCTGTTCTGCTACTTTGACTTTACGGAGACTGCACTTATAAAAAATATGCTACATGGCAAGACATAACCCTGAAACCCTGATATCCCGTGTGTGATACAGGGCAAAACTATTCTAGCACTGTTGACGAACTAAAACTGCAGATTAGGTATCAAGGATGGTATGTGTAGAGTAGCACTTGAGTGCACTGAGCCTGAGGCATTTGTAATGTTTATTCAGCTTTAATAGGATACAGTGTCTGAGAAAAGCAAATAACAAGCAAAACAAAGCAAAAATAACATAAAAATATAGCATAATAAAGCAATCATACATAAAAAATATTAAAGAAAGAATGTGATGGAGTGACAGAAATAGCAAAATAAACAATAAATTCAAACTAAAAAAAATTAAAATAAATAATAAAATAAAACACACAATCCATTAATGGTTTAAGAAAAAAAAGAAATTACCCCAAAAAATGCCTGAATCCCCTTAACTACATCTATTTGCTAGTAGCAGCTAGAAGAGAAGCCAGCTGATTTGTTGCACCAGTAGAAATAAGCACATATTTCATTTTGGGGTTTATTAATTGAAATATACAATTTGCGATAATAATATGGTGACAAATAAATTGTGATATTAATTTTTCTTTCAAAATCAATCAAATTAGGGTCCCACATATTTTGAGTTTGGGTAATAGTTTGTGCATGTGTAAAAAAATAAAAATAATAATTTCTAACTGTAAAAATATTTTTTTCTTGTTCACTTTCTTGTGTAATTAACGCATGGGACACATGCACACACCAACAGAGCCAAATAACGTGTGAGCTTATTCATTGCTTATTCATGCTGTGTGATTCAAGGTTCCTTAATACTAATAACTTTTCATCTAAGGTAACCAGAAGCTCGCATGTTCCAGTAGTGCATTTGTCAGAAGCAAGACTTAAGAGTTCAGAATACGTTTTACAATACAAACACAACACTTTTTGAAGGCAATTGACTCAGTCATGTAGGCATCCCAGTCTCAATTTCTTGAGAACTAAACTAAGTTTTAGTTAACTATAATAACCTTGCTGTTCAGCCACTGTACAGACTCACAGAAGTGCTAGCAGAGCTGTAGACTCCTTCTCTAGACAATTTCCATAAGTACCAGTATAAGAGAACCAAGATAAGAATAAAGCCACGGTCTAAACATGCACATTTCCACTGCAGACGTGGATGTGTCTTTCTTTCTCAGATCAGTCAGCAAAGTCGTTGACATACAGGAAAAAGACAGATTAAAGAGTGTGAAGGGCATTTTGGAGATGCAGTTGTTTCCATAAAAGAAAAATCTTTTTCAGCAGCCTTTGTAACACAGAACTTCATTTTAAACCTTCAATGCTAACTTTGTGTTCAGTCTGTCTTCAGTGTGTTTGCCCATAACAGAAGAGCTAAAAATACAACAGGTGAGTAACACTGACCATGCTTACATGCACAGTATTCCGGTAACAGGTAACATTACAGTATTATTCCGAATAGGACAATATTCCGGATATAAACTGAAATATACTGTACATGTAAACACACTGATGCAAAAAAAAAAAACAAAAACAAAAAAAAAAACAAACAAAAATAGATAAACCAAAACAAATAACCACAAGTCATTAAAGACATCCACTGCTGTTAGGGATGGGTATCGTTAGGATTTTGATTGATACAGATTCTAGAAATGTTGTATTGTTAAGTGTTTCATGAGGATGATGTGTTATGGGTAAAGGTGTTACCCCCCCTTACATCCACCTACCTTTATACATATACTGCATTTAGCTGCCTTTTCATTAAAATTATTAAAGTGAGCACACACATATTTTCAGCTATGACTTGAGAGCACAGAATGTTAACGCGCAGTTACACGTCAAATGTAATTGCCCCAAATGTAGTTGGCTGTTATATATAATATTTATTTTATATATCTCAAGGAAATTTAATCGAATGCAACTGGACTTGGTTATATGTCTTTGAAGACGTTTCACCTCTCATCTAAGAGGCTTCATCAGTTCATGCTCGTCTGACTAGGCTGGGACTAGTCTGACTAGCTGGTGTGGAGATCCAAGTATTTAACCTCATGAACTGATGAAGCCTCTTAGATGAGAGGTGAAACGTCTTCAAAGACATATAACCAAGTCCAGTTGCATTCGATTAAATTTCCTTGAGATAACTATGACCTGGATGAATGAGAATATTCACAGGCTTTATTTTATATATATATATATATATATATATATATATATATATATATATACATACACACACACACACACAGCACCACATTACATATTTGGTTTCAGATATGTAATGTGAGCTAACATACATAGCTACAATGTATATGAATTAATGAGTCAATGACAAATCTGGTGACAACAATCTAAAGATGAAACAATTAATAGTTTGGCCAGTGCATGGACAGACAAAAGTCATAAACCCAACTCAGCAGTACTTTGTACAGCAGATAACAAAAAAAAAACAAAAAAAACATAATGTTTCGCCAAATCCTGGAATTGTTTAGCCAGTAGTGGATCATTTTTGAGCCTTTAATCCCGGTTTCCCGTTAGCAATTTATGTAAATAAAACACGGATAACACATAGCGACAGACTTTTCACGGTGGACTATTCACACTACCGGAGCTTTGTTTTCCAGTTTTATTTTGTAGTAGTTCCCTTACATTTCTGTCACTTCACTTCCTGCCTTTGTATGTTTTCCTGCCCTGTTAATTTGTATTCAGCTGTTTTTTAGCCTCACCTGTCTTCACTTCCCTCGTCAGTTAGTCACTAATTATACCAGCCCAGATCCTCTGTTGTCTTAGTTTATTGTTGGTTTCAGTTTTTGTGTTTTCTCCTGCAACCTGCACTTGTAATATAAGCTACTGTATTATTATTATTATTATTATTAAGTGTTGGAATATCAGCCTGCTACATGCCGCCATCTGCATTTAGTTCCTACCCATGTTCCCTGCTACCAGCTGTGACCACATTACTACAGTACATGTAAATGTGTTTTGCATTTAAACATGCCCCATAAGCAGTTAATGCTGTTGGTGGGAATCCATGTACAGAACTCAACTACTGCTGCAGATAAGCTGTAGCTGATGAAGCAGCCTCTGACCGCTAAAAGCCAGATCCTAGATAGCCACTGGCACTAACCGACAAATTCTTTGTTGCTTTCACTTTTGCTTGAAAGCATTACTTACAATTTGCAATCTTTATGCTTGTCTTGTTAGATTTGTTTACAGAATAGAGTATTTTGTAATGCTATTAACAGTAGACGTTACAGAAGTAATGGCATTTGACTACAGCAAACACCCATAATGAGAACATAATGAGAAAAAGAGTAGTTTTGAAACCAGGGAAACTGATATGCACAGATATACAGCACCTCCTGCACTGCTGCATCGGTTCATTAAACAGCTGTGCCTGCTGTCCAACTTGTTGCTTCCACAGATGTCAGGTAGATGCCTAAATCAGACAATTCAAAATATTTCATTAAAGCATTTTCATTTCAAATGAATCTGCAAAGAGTTTCAGGGAATCTTTCTAAATGGATTTCTGAAAGAACATTTAAAAAAAGACACTAAACTGAAAAATAAAACTGCTGTAATACTGTAAACAAACACTAAAAGAAGAAGGTAAGATGAATTCAACTGTTTAACCACCTGTTGATTCCAGCAATGCAGATATGATGAAGGGTGTTGTATTACTACATAAATAAAACTACTGCTGCAATGCGGTATGCATCTAACGTATTCTCTCTATCAGAGACAATTCTTGTTCTTTATATTAAGTCATTTATGCAAAAAAAATTTGACTTACAAAATCTACTTAAATAAAAAAGCCATGTTGAACTGTAACAAATCAAATATTATTCATGTTTCCTCTACCTCTAAATGTAGTTCCACTTCTCCTCCTTCATTAGGTGAGCTGGATGTTGTTGGGACAGGCTGTCTTGACCTGGATAATGAACCAACAATTAATGTACAGCAAGAAATTGACATAGTATATACAGTATGCTTTAATCACAGTAGTGCTGTAAGTCAATGCAGTACTACTCGGTACCTTTACCTGGATTTATAAAAGTAGTACACCGCAACAGCAACAGCACCAGCAGTCAGGAAAAGCGAAAAACCAAATAAGGTCCAACAAGCATTACAGACTTCTGTAGAGAGATGGCACACAAGAAGGAAGAATATGTTAACAGGAAATACTGATATACACTGCCGGTTTATTAGGTACATCTAGCTAAATCTAATGCAGTCCAGTACAACAGCCCTGCAGTGAATCCCCCCCTTAAAGCTTATTCTTTTCATTTTTTCTTCTCAGTCTTCTCAGCTCCTTTTGCAGTTAGATCAGGTCAGACTAGGAGCTCTGGGTTTTAATAAACTGGTGGAAACTAGACAGCAAATATTACTAAAAAAACTACAAATTTGTCAATAATACAAATTACTTCTAATGGCTTGTAAATGGTACATATTTTGATCGATTTTCTTACTTTATTTTTGGAATATTCTTCTGAAATTTGTCTTGTGTCCTAAGATGTATACTCTTTGAAATACATAACAAAATAAATCATTTAACCATACAACAAAACAAATTCTACGAACATATATTACATCGAACATAACAAACAAGCTGCAGTGCAATCAATTTAATCTTTCCCTTTTACAGTCAGTGCTTAATCTACACAGGACACAGGGGCCTTCAAGGATGGTATGTGTAAGCTTGTGGGACTCCAAATGTTCAGTTTCAGTTTGGTATACTTCGTATTTGAAGAATACCCCCCCCCCCCCGCGGAGCCTGCAGGTGGTAGTAGGGCTGAAAGAGCGGCAGGAAGGAGGAGTGTTAGACAGATGCTGTGGAGTGTGAGGAATTTCCTGTGTGAAAGAGCTCGAGTTGCCTGTCTGAACTAGGCAGGCAGGCATTAGTTACACCTCCACTCTTCCTGCTACCACATGCCAAACTGTCTGCTCTGGAAAAGGTCTTTTACATTATTTACTAATAAAAGTTTGTGTTTTCTTTCTTCAATCTATATGGTGAAAAGTTGTAAATATGTACAGGTGTTTACAGTATTTACGGTCTGTTTTATATTACACATTACCTTTACTTGACGAACACTGCAATACAATTTTTGAACAAACTTTCTTGTCCTGGCAGGTTTTGAGTCATACAAAAATAACCAAGACAAAAAAATAACCATGCCCAGGTTACAGAACATTTCATCAGGATGTTAGGACATTCAAGTTTGAAGTAGTTGTATTTGTTGACTTAAATCCTTTCCTGCAGTACAGTGGGTGGAATTCGGGTGGTAAATTATTGCTGTCTGGGTTGTGAAGCAACAGGGTTTCAGCCTTTCAGTTCTCAGGCAGATACCAGGGCATTCCTCAGGCCAAACAGGACATATAATACTCCAGCATGTCCCAGTGATTCTGCTCCAGGCTTAGATGTGTCATCTTCTCATACCGTCTTTAAGAATGAGTCCATGGATATAACTTGCTACATAAATAAATTTGGTTGCAAATTCATCTAAAATCAGAGAGACATAAAAATGACAGCAATTGATACAGATACTGCTTATGGATACTGATACTTATCGATACTCTTATTAATACTACCTAACAATAATTTGGTGCAAAAAATAAAGACATGTCATGAAAAGATGTGTATAAATTTGACTCCTGCACGGAATCAGATTTCTAGAAATGTTTTATTGTTAAGTGCTTCATGAGGATGATGTGTCATGGGTAAAGGTGTTACCCCCATTACATCTTCATCTTCTTTTGAGTCATACAAAAATAACCAAGACAAAAAAATAACCATGCCCAGGTTACAGAACATTTCATCAGGATGTTAGGACATTCAAGTTTAAATAGTTGTATTTGTTGACTTAAACCTTTCCTGCAGTACAGTGGGTGGAATTCGGGTGGTAAATAATTGCTGTCTGGGTTGTGAGGCAACAGGGTTTCAGCCTTTCAGTTCTCAGGCAGATACCAGGGCATTCCTCAGGCCAAACAGGACATATAATTCTCCAGCATGTGTCGTCTTCTCATACCGTCTTTAAGAATGAGTCCATGGATATAACTTGCTACATAAATAAATTTGGTTGCAAATTCAATTAAAATCAGAGAGACATAAAAATGACTGCAACGGAATCAAACAGCCACAATAGACTCAAATCCCAAAAACATAGAAAAGAAACCAATAAAGCACCAACGCATTTAACAAAAACCCACAACCAAATCAAACCTGACCTCACCTGAAGTCACATGCATAAATAGGTCACCATGTTTTTTTCCATAAGGGTTTGATGCCTCACACTGGTAGAGGCCATTCAAGTATGATGTCATGCTCAGAAACTGAAGCGTTGCACCCTCTCCTCTGACAGCAGACGGAAGCTTTGGGTGGTCAGTCCTAAAACAGACAAACAACACTCAACATGAAATAGAGAGCTAAATAAAAACTTATAAACTGTTACAAACTGTAAAGGGGTGTGCCAAAAGTCAAATTAATTGAATTTATTAGTTCTTAATTAGTTTTTTGTTCCAGAACCAAGGAAGAGTATTAGAAATGGCGACCGCTATAGACAAGATGCAGACGCTGTTATCAAGGCTTTTCTAAAGCAAATAAACCCTCCCCCACGGAAATGGATTATTTTAATAGTATTCCTGTAGGCCAGCCTGGAAGTTAGCATCTTGTACAAAACTTGAGAGAACAAAAAACCAGACAATGCTTCAAGGTTAATGATCAAAATAATATTTGGCTAAGATGACTTGAATGTTTCCACTGAAACTGGTTTATTCAAACTACTGTACCGCCTCCAGGTAAAGTTTGATGTTGGGTTGGAATCTGCCACACATTCAAACGAGTCTTTGGATCGTTCATAAATGTTCACTTCCATCGGTGGGACTGTAGGAAACAAGCAGAGAGAATGAGCTGTGTTATTGCATGTTCGGATCCCATCCCATCCATACTGATGGAATGACACATTTATGTGCTTCTAAAACAACTGATAAATGTATATCAGAAATTTTTAATTTTTAAAGCTTGTATTTCATAAATTGACAAATATTTACAATTTACAAGGACCTTAAACATTACATATGTTTACACTTGATTTGCTGCATTTGAAAAAGATTGCTGTTTTTGGACAAAGGCTGCTGTTCCTCAGCACAATGACACATCAAACAGCAATGTTTTGATAATAAACATAGTTGAAACCGTATCTGGAACAGCAGACAAAGTCACGGGCTCAGTTTCATCATACTGTAAAAATACAGTTGGGTGGAACAGTTGAGCATTGTTCAGTGCAAAGTTGTGGGGGAATTCCACCAGCAACAGGAGATAAGCTGTTCCTATGGACCTAGAATATAACACAAAAATGAAGACTTTTCGTGCTAATCGAGATTCTCACTTTTTGCATTTGCAATGAAAACAGTTTATATCTTCTATTTAGGCTGCTAGTTGTTGCTGCGTATTTGTTTGGATCTCTTTTTCTTCATCACTGTCTTCGTCCTTGCTTTGTTATTACTCTTGCTAACATGTCTGTATTATCATTCTTGCTCTTATAAAACAGAAATGGTCCTTTTGAGCTTTTAGAGCTCATGCGAAAAGAGTACAATGAACTAACTCAAAAGAGTTTGGGTGTGGTATAGAAATATGAGCTCAAGCCAACTCCCTCCAGAATATGGTTTCAGTTACTTGCGGTTAACTCTGGTATATGCAGTTCCCTGCAGAATGGGCCGCATGTGACAACAAATCACTCAACATAATACAGCTGACTAATGTGATTCGTTCGTACATACATACATACATACATACATACATGTATGTATTAGTTGAGGCCATCCATTAAAGAGATCACCTAGGTCTGATAACCGCAATGACCGAAAGGAATCTTTTCAAATGAGAAATGACATACCGTACACCCAGGCAAAGTTTATCAACAGGACGGTCCGCCACATCAAGTGTCATTCCATTAGCCCTAAGTGGGCATGGGTTATAAAGCCCTCCAACACCAAGCGTACATCCCAAGTCTCTTATTTTATATTTCCTCACTCCTCGATTGAAACGCAACTTGTTCTGGTCCCCCATTTTGAAGGTCATCCCAAAGGCCATCTGAGTAGAAGTTCTTACTTCTGCTCTGACGAGCGAGGGGGAATATCTGAGGAGCCATGAGCAAGGATACACGAGAGAAGCGTTCACGGAAGTCTTCTACCGACCGACATGCCCCCTTATTGGATATAAGTTATTGATTGGACGCAGCAGCTGATCGGACTGATCTGATACATCACAACAGCACTGGAGTTCCATACCAAAGTGAAGACTGATAACGTCAATAAAGTCAGAGAGAGTAAGGAGAGCCTGTCTGTCAGCAAGAAACACTTTTTCTCTTCATCATTTCAGCCCCATGTGAGGCTGATAATTCCTGAGCCTTGGGTTTTGCATCATCTCAATTTCCCTGGAAATATTTAGCCTAATAAATAATGTCCACTGTTCAAAAGACACAATCATATGGGTTATTAAATAATGAATTCACAATCAGAATATCAATAAATACAGACTCAAATAATGAGTAAATAATATAAACGCATTCTGCCAGTAGAAATGGTTGCTGTGCCTCTGAGCAGGACACAGTATAAACACAGTGTAATTACAGAATGCAGGTTGTAATTAATGTGCAGGTGATTGTTAAACAGGTAACAGGCTACAGAGAGAAAATACTGCTGCTCTGGCAGTGATAACTGCACCTTTATTAGTATCAGCACAGTGCACACGTGTGCAGACACAAACAGCTATTAAGGCTGACTGACAGCTGATCCAGCGATGATCAGCTGCTGCAGTCATCAGAAACGGAAGTCGCTTCACATGATGCTTCAGAGGAAAGGATGTCTCATTTCTTTAAAAATAAAATCACTGAAAATCATCCTGCTGCCTCCTCTGTCTGCATTTGGGTCTTAATCCCATTGCCCTGCTTGCACCAGTTGTGACAGATGACAATTTAACATGTTGGCACATGTCTGAATAAGCACCCAAGTGCTAAAAAGTAATCTTACTACATCAGACAGTAACACTTAACATTAATAAAGTACAAGTCTGAACTGAATGCCATCTTTTCTACTAATTAATGGAATAAATTAAAAAATTGAGAAATTCTTCAATCTATAATTATATAAAATAAACCAAATGATAAACTACACAAGTAACTGACGTAGGGAAGTATTTGTATACTCACAATAGACCTGTATGGTGAAGGGCAGGGTTTCTTCTTTCTCAAGAGCTGCACTGGTGACGACACACTGGATCGAATGATGGTTGATTTCTTTGGTAGGTATTCCAAACAGCGAGCTGGCTGTGGTAGTCGTACCGTTGGCATGCTGGGTGGAGGTGGTTGTTGCCCTCACGTTTTCTCCCAAAGTACCAGTGAGCCACCTCACCTCTGCAGGAGGCTTGGAACCAGCAGCTGTGCAGGTAATGAGGGGAGCCTCCTCGGTGCCCAACGTAAGATGGTTATCCTTCACGCTTGTGACCGGAGGCACTAAGAAAGTGACACAGAAAAACATGCAAGCAAGACGGTAAAAACAAGTCTCACTCTCTCTCTCACACACACAACAGAAATATTTTTTATACAAAGCATCATACCAAGTAAGTTTAGAGGTATCTCTGTCTTGTGGTTTCCGCTGGGGAACAAAGTGAAGATGCACGTGTAGGTGCCTTCATCCTCCAATGTGACATTCGATAACTGGAGGGATCCATCTGCGTCTTTAAAGCTCCCAACAAACTTGAAACGATTATCTTCTCCATTGACAAACTGTGGCCCATTTGTGGACAAGATTGTGAAGAAATTGTCATTGCGAGGGTTTCCTCTGGTCATCCTCTGCCAGGAAATCTGGCTGAGGGTCTCTTTGGTGTCAACGAGTTTGCATGGCAAGATAACGGTCCCTCCTTGCACCACGGTTATGTTTCCTCCAATCACCTGTAGAGCTGTGAGATGCATAACATGTCATTAGGCTTTCAGATCACCACTCAGAAGGCACAAACACAAGAAAAAACACACACGGACTGAAGCATTCCTGGGGCCTCATTTATAACCCCTGCATACGCACAAAACAGGGCCAAGTTCACCAAAGTGGATTTGGATTCGTTTCAAAACACCGGCTTGTTGTTAGAACAGATGGGGATGGGAAATTCAGAATCCGCAAAAGTATGATGAAAAACCACAGGTTTATTTTCGTTGGACCACTGGGTTGGCATGGGGGAGGGGAGGGTGGAGCTGAACCCAGCTCAACTTTTCCCTAAATGGAAGGCAACACTGTCAACAGACTGTTTTTGCAATCGCATACCACGAGCAGACATTAGTTAAATAATCCGTAATGTGAATTGTGTAGTTGTACGGTTTACCTTGTGATTGTGGAGTTAAAAAGTATAAAATGTCACGTTTTTGATGCTGTCTGGCCCCATGCAAAACCCCACAGTTTAACAAAAAAGAAGGAAGACAATCACACGGGCACATCAGGAGGACACAGTCAAATGACAGGCAGCTCAAAAAGATAACAGAAGTACAGTTTAAAGTTGAACTGACACCTGCAAATGTTTTGGTCAGGTGAGCAATCTACAGACAATCTGACAAAATAGTTTTTGTCAGGACTGAAGTGCAGTTCAAAGATGAATAGACAGACAAATGCTGTGTCACATGCTCAGTCGACATGGACAATGTGCGAGCGACATATGTTTGGCTCAGATGGAAATTTTACTGAATTCCCCCTCACGTCTTTCCATTACCTCATGACGTTTACATCCAGGTCAACGAGAAATGTACACGTAATGAATTACTTTACGACCGCAGATCAGTTATGTATCTTTAGTCAAACCTTTGTCTGCCGAGAAAAATAAATAATTAATCCTATTTCTTATTCTCAAAAATGAAAAGCATCTCTCCTGTCTTCACTTCTCTGACGTGCATTTTTCTATAGTACGGTAGGCTACTATAATTTCGATTATTTTGTATTTTCTTTGTTTTGGCCCGCTGCTACGCCGAGCATCGCACATGCTACGATTCCTCCAAAGAGATATAAAGTGAAGTTGGTCTTGTTACCGTCTACAGCTGTGCTCAGGATCAGTGTTGACATCAATAAAAGCAAATCATGCGGGTCCTGGAGAAACACGATGTCCATGGCGTGTTAGAAAATACACACAAAGAACGCGACGCCATACGTTAGGTGTCTTCCTGCATGCTGGGTATGGAAGACCATTTGGGTCAATATGATGTAAAAAAAAAAAAACTCTCAAAATACTGACTTTACTTAGTATCTCTAAATGAAGAGAAACCTCCTCATAATATTGACGTTATGTCTCAAAATAATGAAAAACGTTCTTAATGTGTGTGAGAAAGGAGGACACTGGAGGAAGCCTGCAGAAACTTTGTCCTCCCACGTCTGGATATGGAAGTGATGAATTTTAAAAATAACCGTGACTCATGGAAAGTCAGGAGGCAGCAGTCAGACAGTTTCCAGCAGCCTTCGAAGAATATACATTTTTAATTAATATACATTTGGATCTTAATCCCATTGCCCTGCTTGCACCAGTTGTGACAATTTAACATGCTGTGTTGTATCTTCTGTAGCGATGATGTGATGATGATGAAGAAATCTCCGCTGACACCGACTTAGTTGTATAAAAAGGTTTATTACAAAAAGTACAGCATCAAAACAAGCACCAAAGATTCCCTGTTAGAAGATCCGAAGCCAATGTGAATCTCTCCCGTTTTCCACTCAAACTACACCTTTTAAAGCCTGTTTTAAAACATTCCTACATATTCATGGTATAGCTAATGTGCGGTGACAAGATAGGCTCAGAGCCAACCTCATAACCATACATGGCTATTTTACAGAAAGGGAAGGTGTGAACATATAGTTCATGTTGAAACTGATCTCCTCTATTTGGAACTTTAGGAAAACGACCCCCAAGGGACACCCATCTATGAAAGTAGCCAGACCTTGGACATAGGCTTATCTAAACATTACACACACAAGTATCTAAACATTGGACACACATGGGAGAGACATCTCTCAGCTCAGACACCTCATCTGAATAAGCACCCAAGTGCTAAAAATTAATCTTACTACATCAGACAGTAACACTAATATCAACATTAATAAAGTACAAGTCTGAACTGAATGCCATCTTTTCTACTAATTAATGGAATAAATTAAAAAATTGAGAAATTCTTCAATCTATAATTATATAAAATAAACCAAATGATAAACTACACAAGCAACTGACGTAGGGAAGTATTTGTATACTCACAATAGACCTGTATGGTGAAGGGCAGGATTTCTTCTTTCTCAAGAGCTGCACTGGTGAGGACACACTGGATCGAATGATGGTTGATTTCTTTGGTAGGTATTCCAAACAGCGAGCTGGCTGTGGTAGTCGTACCGTTGTCATGCTGGGTGGAGGTGGTTGTTGCCCTCACGTTTTCTCCCAAAGTACCAGTGAGCCACCTCACCTCTGCAGGAGGCTTGGAACCAGCAGCTGTGCAGGTAATGAGGGGAACCTCCTCGGTGCCCAACGTAAGATGGTTATCCTTCAAGCTTGTGACCGGAGGCACTAAGAAAGTGACACAGAAAAACATGCAAGCAAGACGGTAAAAGCAAATCTCACTCTCTCTCTCTCACACACACACAACAGAAATATCCGGAGGATTTTTAATGCAATGCATCATACCAAGCAAGTTCAGAGGTATCGCTGTCTTGTGGTTTCCGCTGGGGAACAAAGTGAAGATGGAAATTTTACTGAATTCTCCCTCACGTCTTTCCATTACCTCATGACGTTTACATCCAGGTCAACGAGAAATGTACACGTAATGAATTACTTTACGACCGCAGATCAGTTATGTATCTTTAGTCAAACCTTTGTCTGCCGAGAAAAATAAGTAATTAATCCTATTTCTTATTATCAAAAATGAAAAGCATCTTTCCTGTCTTCACTTCTCTGACGTGCATTTTTCTATAGTACGGTAGGCTACTATAATTTCGATTATTCTGTATTTTCTTTGTTTAGGCCCGCTGCTACCCCGAGCATCGCACATGCTACGATTCCTCCAAAGAGATATAAAGTGAAGTTGGTCTTGTTACCGTCTACAGCTGTGCTCAGGATCAGTGTTGACATCAGTAAAAGCATGATGCGGGTCCTGGAGAAACACGATGTCCATGGCGTGTTAGAAAATACACACCAAGAACGCGACGCCATACATTAGGTTTCTTCCTGCATGCTGCGTATGTAAGACCATTTCGGTCAATATGATGTAACAAAAAAAAACTCTCAAAATACTGACTTTACTTAGTATCTCTAAATGAAGAGAAACCTCCTCATAATATTGACGTTATGTCTCAAAATAATGAAAAACGTTCTTAATGTGTGTGAGAAAGGAGGACACTGGAGGAAGCCTGCAGAAACTTTGTCCTCCCACGTCTGGGTGTGGAAGTGATGAGTTTTAAAAATAACCGTGACTCATGGAAAGTCAGGAGGCAGCAGTCAGGTCAGACAGTTTTCAGCAGCCTTCGAAGAATATAAAGGAATAAGAGAGTCAAGCCCTTTGAGTAAGGTACAGCCAGATGTTTCCCATCATGCCCTGGGTCTTGCAGCTGCAGCCTAGCACTAAAAACGTGTGCATGACAGAATCAAGTTGGACACTTAATCTATTAAAACAAAATAATTAATAATAATAAATAGATTTAAAAGAAAAAAAAAACACTTATTCTATTTGCATTACTCCATACAAAATAAAATAAAAACTTGTCGCTTTGAACTGCAGGCTACTTTCTGCAATAACCATTTAGAAAACATGAATCACTATGTTTCGGCATTGTGAATTTTGTCATTCTGAAAAAGTGTATGTAGCTATATGTATAACCTTCTGCCAAACATTGTTTTTTAAAGCTATATGATTACACTGATGATATTTCTCATCGCCCTACTGATAATGCTATCAAAATATATAATTTGTATTATTATAAATTATATGAATTAGGATGTGTTCATTGTATTTTGTATTGTTGTGTTCAATAAAGACTAGAAAAAAGGAAAAAAAGGACCCTTAGGCTCGTTTGAGAGTAGCCAGGTCCTGACTTGCTCTGAGGTCGTGCACACGTGGCCATGACAGCCTCACAAGATCGAGGCGGCCGCAGGCGCTGTGCTCCACACGACTGTTAGACCCAGGGCATGCTGGGAACCGCCAGGCTGTCAACCGACCACAAACACCACATTTTGTGTGTTTATTTGATATATTTCAAGCTAGATTGTTTGCTATTAGTCTCCTGTTGTGAAATGAAGGTTTAAACTGTTAACAAACATATTTTGTGTGGTTGATAATAACAACAACAACTACAACAACAAGGGCTGTGCGATGTGACCGCAATCTTATATCCTTATATAACTCATTTAATTACCAGATAACGATATATATCACAATAAAGTACATTTTTGCTGTAAATTCAGTTTATATAAAATGATAACTCACTCAACAAATAAAAGGTAAATATTCATATTTGATTTTTTTTCTAAAAGTGCACTGTGGCCACCTCACTGACCACAGTGAAAGACGTTAAACACTGAAATTTGCTAACAAAGCAGACATTCATTTCTCACAGCTTGACCATAAAAACAGGCAGGTACAAGACAAAACAAAGAGCGACAGTGGTAACATTGTGGAGGAGCTGCTGTGGGAACAGAGCTGCACTTCCTGCCCTTCTATGAACAGTTCTTCATTGTTAAGATAATGAAAAACTGCAGATTGTACAAATGCAAATCAATGCAAGTTCTGTTCTTGAGTTTATCTCTGCATGCCGCTGCATGAGAGAAACTGACTGACCTCAGATATTTCCTTTCTTTTTTCCCTTTACTGCTAGTTTTTGATGGTGTTTTTCCCCAAAAAACAGTTGTTGCAGTTAGGTATTAAAAGCCCTTTCCTCACTCACATGATTAAACATTGACTGTGGGATTCTTGACATATGACCCTCATCTTCAAAGTAACTAGGAACTATACTGTAGCTCTCAAATAAATGTAATGGAGTAAAAGTACAGTGTTTGACTCTGAAATTAGTAGTACTCAAGCAAAGTACCTCCATAGATTGTTCTTAAGTGCAGTACTTGAATAAAAGTTACTTTCCACCACTTCAGTTTGGCAATTATATTTAAAGACCCTTTTAACCAATTAAAACTTAACAAGTTATCCTACTGGCTATAATATGGCATAACAATGGTATTATGAAACATTTATAACACTTTTTCACCATCTGCTGGTCACTTAACATACTTGCATAGCATATCATTGCACAATACAATTCAGCCAAAAACCATCACGATAGCCTTTGAAATGTGGTCGCATTGTGATGACTGCTGTATAAATTAGGTCAAAAGTAAAGTATGCTAAATTTGTGAGTACTTTCTTTGCTTGAACGTTCATGAATTCAATTGGAATTGTAGAAATCAGATTTTGAGCTTAGCTGCTCTGTTTTGGAAACAAAAAACAAGAAAATGGAAATGTTTCATATTAGAATCTGTTTAATAATAAGTGGATAAAATGAACATTTTCAGAAAACACACTTTTCTCTGGTGTTGTACTTGATACATGTACTGTATGCTGAATACGTTATAAGAATTTCATCAAATGTTGTGACACTATTATATTTGTGGAGAAATCGGGGATAGAAGGAAGTGATCATTTAAGACTGGGTCTGTATGTGCAGCATCACATATAAGCTGGGCTGTGTCACACTTCAAATCATGAATTACAGCTATCACATTTTTTGACCCTGTCTAAATACTATGGTGGCACCATGTTTCTTCACCGAATCTGAGAGTCACAGAATACAGAGTAACACCTTATTATATATATAAAAATGTTTCTGGCAGATGCAGTGCGTAGTCTATAGCAAGACACATGTAAGGGAAACTCTTATGATAATGATGTGTTTTCCAATGAGATCACATTTTTGCATAAATGATTAGATGTGTTTAGTATTTATCCACCATGATATTACAAAATATATGTTGTTGTGAAACTAAAGATGAGAAAACTTATCATAACAGAGTTAAGCCTGGAAGGCCCTCTTCCTGTGCCAGAGTGACCTGAAAGAAGTTGATGCACATAGTTCTGTAAACAAAGAATGTAATTCCTTTATGTATTTTCACTTGGTTCTGAGAAAAAAATTGCCAGACAGTGGAATGTGTGTAGAGGTAAAGTGTAGGTGCAGGTGGCAAACCTTTTGAAACACTGTAAGGCATAATAATGGAAGAACTGTGTTCTTTATGTCAAAGAAAGTATCAAGAGACGATAAAGACAAGGTCAAAATTGATTTTTTTGGGTGAGATCATGTGAAACCTGTTGATTGTTACTGTTATTGTTGTGTATGTATGATTCTTAAAGTATAAGAACTGATGGGAGACTGCTTCATATGACTGCATCATATCTGTTTAACTGATGATGGTTCTTGCTTGCAAGCAATAAAGATCTAGAGGATTGAATATTGTATCATTCTGTATTTAATTACCAACTCTCATCTGCACTAGACAAGAACTGCGATTTCAGTTTCTATGACACACACACATGATAGCAAAAAGAATCAACAGAGAAATGTATTCTCTTTAAGAATAAGGATAACAAAAAAGGTAACCGTTATACCCAATTTAAGTCCCACATTTCCATTGCACCGATAATGAATTGTTGATATTTCAATGCTTTAATGTATCTTTCTTACAATAGCATCAACTGACATTTAATCAGATTGTGACATTAAATATGTTATTCACGAACTTTAGTTAAGTCTTTAGCTGGACCCTTAACAGGCCCATAAAGTATCACTTCATTGCACAGATGTTTTACCTGCACAAAAAAACAAAACAAAAAAACAAACAACAACAACAAAATAGCCTTTACACCTTTCAAAATTTATTTTACATGCACACTATATTCACATTCCCAATAAATTGTTTCTGGTTCCAAGAAAATTAAAATCAAAATGTTTCCCCGTCGTATTTTTCCCATCAACATCCCTTAACGGTAACATTGTTATTATTTACCGCACCCCCACCCCCCTTTCACTAATTATAGGCAAGGTAACTTTTCGTATCAACAAGGCAGTTCAAAGTGCTTTCCTCAGAACATACAAGGCATTTAAAAAATATATAAAAAAAACACAAGGCAATATAACAAGACAATATAAGAAGACACATAGGATTTAAAAAAACAGATAAAATAAAATATTAAAATAAGGTCAAATAGAATAAAAAGCTGCTTATCCATATTTGGTTTTAACAAGGCAATCATTATCCTGGCAGGATTCATTCATAATCTTTATACATCCTCAAATCTCTCTCGTACTTTCTGTCCAACATTTTTATTATTCAGTTTTTATCTGAACTTAATGCTTGTCAGGCCAAACGCTGAATCGAGTAACGTGAAGCACTGACTCCCTCTGCTTGTGATTCATCCTGTATTCTACACAACTTTGAGGATGAGGAGGAGGACGAGGCACCTGTAGGCACAGAAAGTGGAAATAAACTCACTATAACTCCAGGAAAGAGAATAAAGACAAAGAAAGAGATTGGCAGGAAGTGCTGAAAAATGCTTTGTGAGACATCAGAGCATGATAGTTTGAGTAATGACAAAGTTCTTCTGACCTCTCCTCCCAACTGAACATGAAACTGGACATAACTCAGGGTCCTGCTTCCAACTATGTCCTGGTTTAGGGTCCTGGTCCAGCTTTTTCTGCAGATATACAATTGTAAAAAGCACAGGTGATAATCAATAAGCAATAATGATTGCATTCAATTAAAGAGAGCCAGTTCCAGGGCTCTGGATTTGTTGTTAATGGATCATACTCACTGACATGGCTTAGTGGACACTTAATGGAATGGAGCCATTGTTAATGTTATTTAAACCTGTGCTTCTCCTGCTTTGACAAGTCAAAATGTCTGCCGTGAAAGCGTCGCTAAACTGCAGTAACAACATTTAAAATTCTCATGATGCAAAGGAAACAGGCTTTAATGAAAATAGATTTAAAATGTTATACTGCATGAACTATATTTAGCATTTAACTGTAGAAAATACAGAAAATATATGACAATGCAACTAGTTCACACTTCAGTCACACCACGACAACAGACGAGGGAGGGTGGAGTAGGAAGTCATGAAAAGGCACATGAATTGTCTGAATTGTTTAAATATAAAGCACATATAAAATGTAACTTTTGTATGACAATAGGCTACAATTCACACACAGTACTACATAAAAACTATTACTCACCTGCAGAGGCAGACAGCTGAAGCGATGCCACATATAAGCAATCCAATTGCAGATGTGAGTATGTATAGGAAATACCATACTGACCTGATTTCTGCACAAAATCAGGTGTGAATGAATTAGTATTTAGTAGCATGCAGTTTGAGCTTTGAAATGCACTATGGCTGGTGATTAGCGCTGCTTTGAGCTCTACCTACCTTCAAGTTTCTCAGACACTGTTAAATTCCACGCAGCAGTCCTTAGACCAGTTCTATCAGATACACAACATCTATAGAGTCCTGCGTCGTCATGCTGAGCATTAAAAATATTCAGCTTTGAGGGTGAGTTTAGGTCTATTATCAGTCTGTCAGACGTGAAATTTGAAAAAGTCTGATTGTTTGAGATTGAATGAGCTAAATGAAATCTGCCTTTGGTCCAGTTGATATGCGTTACTTTTCCCTTGGATATGTTGCAAGTGAACACGACGGAGTCTCCCCTGGACACCAGTATAATCTTTGGGTCAACTTGACTCTCTAACATTGAAGAAAACAATCAATCAATATAAAATGAAATCTACAATTAAATCTAGAGAAAAGCATGCACCACAAACACAAATCTCCACTGTACCTGCAAATACGTGGCACATAGCTAATAGTTGAACGAAGAGCAGAGCTGCTTGGTTTAGGCTGAACATGATGACCATCGGACAGAGACAGACAGACTGGAACTTCATCATCAGCTTATAAATGTTTTTGTGGAGGAGGTGCAGAGAAAAGGAAGTGGTTAGTTGCTGTTCAACTGTTCAAAGGTAAGATACCACACCATTCATGGAACATAAAGTTAAGTCACGTGGTAATCATACGGTTCAACTTGGAATATTTAGAATTGAAGTTTGCTCCTTCTTTAAAATAAATGGTAAACATGATACCATTTGTAATCATTTTCCCATTTCACTTACTCAGTCTTTAAATTACATTTGTTTATGTAGTCATGTAATAATGTAATGTTTATCTGCAGGAAACTCACTTCTGTATGGTGTGCAACACTTTACCCACGTGTTGAGGAAGTTTTCACAGTTGCCCAGTAAACTGTAAAAATTATTTATTTAAGTCAAGTCAAGTCAAGTCAATTTTATTTGTATAGCGCCAAATCATAACAAAAGTTATCTCAAGACACTTTCACATAGAGTAGGTCTAGACCATACTCTTTAAAATATTATTTACAGAGACCCAACAGTTCCCACCATGAGCAAGCACTGTGGCGAGGAAAAACTCTCTTTTAACAGGTAGAAACCTCGAGCAGAACCAGGCTCTGGGTGGGCGGCCATCTGCATCGACCCAGTTGGGTTGAAAGGGGAGGAGAGAGGGGGAGAGGGGAGACAGAACAGGAGGAGAGACAACAAATCAGACTAATAATAATAACAACTGCAGCAGTGAGTGTGGAGCAGGAACATGGGGGCAGTAGATGGCCGGCAATCACAGATCCAGAATCTACAGCTCCAGGGGCGGAAATACCTGCAGAAAGTGAGAAGGCAAAAAAGCACAGAAAGCACAAGGACTACCAGGAAGAAATGGAGTTGGTAGCCTGTATTAGTGGGATAGGAATGCGTACAGATAGAGAGGGAGAGGAGGAGAGAGAAGCTCAGTGTGTCATAGGAAGTCCCCCAGCAGTCTAAGCCTATAACAGCATAACTAAGGGATGGTTCAGGACTCACCTGAGCCAGCCCTAACTATAAGCTTTATTAAAAAGGAACGTTTTTAGCATACTCTTAAACGAAGAGAGGGTGTCTGCCTCCCGAACCCAAATTGAGAGCTGATTCCACAGAAGAGGAGCTTGATAACTAAAGGCTCTGGCTCCCATTCTACTTTTAGAGACTTTAGGTACCACAAGTAACACTGCATTCTGTGAGCGTAGTGCTCTAGTGGGGTAATACGGTACTATCAGCTCTTTAAGATATGATGGTGCCTGGTGTTTCCTAATAATATTGCCTAAAGGAAGCATATACAAGGTAAATAAAAGTGGTCCGAGCACTGAACCTTGTGGAACTCCGTGACTAACTTCCGTGTGCACGGAGGATTCATCATTTACATGGACAAACTGAAATCTATCTGATAAATACGACTGAAACCAGCTTAGTGCGGGTCCTTTGACACCAATCAAATGCTCCAGTCTCTGTAATAGAATACAATGGTCAATGGTATCGAAAGCGGCACTAAGATCTAACAGAACAAGTACAGAGACAAATCCTTTGTCTGACGCAATCAAAAGGTCGTTTGTCACTTTCACCAGTGCTGTCTCTGTGCTATGATATTCCCTAAATCCTGACTGAAAATCCTCAAATAAACTATTGCTGTTTAGAAAGTCACATAACTGATTAACGACCACTTTCTCATGGATTTTGGAGAGAAAGGGAAGGTTAGATATAGGTCTATAATTGGCTAAAACCCCTGGATCAAGCGTAGGCTTTTTAAGAAGAGTTTAATTACAGCTACTTTGAAGGACTGTGGTACATAGCCTGTTAATAAAGACAGATTGATCATGTCTAGTAAAGAAGTGCTAACTAAGGGTAAAACTTCTTTAAGCTGCCGAGTTGGGATGGGGTCTAAGAGGCAGGTTGTTGGTTTAGACGAAAAAATCATTGAAGTTAGTTGGTAAAGGTCAATTGGAGAAAAACAGTCTAAATATAAATCTGGTTCTACAGCTGCTTCTGAGATTCCTGAGGTTCCTGTACTCGAAGATGTATCTGAACTGACTGAGAGCACAAGATGATGAATTTTTTTTCTAATAGTTAGAATTTTATCATCAAAGATGCTCATGAAGTTATTACTACTGAGCGCTCTGGGAATACATGGCTCAACAGAGCTCTGACTCTGTGTCAGCCTGGCTACAGAGTGCTGAAAAGAAACCTAAGGTTGTTCTTATGTTCCTCTATTAGTGAGGAGTAATAGGCTCCTCTGGCATTACGGAGGGCCTTCCTGTATGTTCTAAGACTATCTTGCCAAACTAAATGAGTTTCCTCCAGTTTGGTGGAATGCCATTTCCTTTCTAATTTTCGCGATGTTTCTTTTAATTTGCGGGTTAAGGAGTTATACCATGGAGCTAACCTCTTTTGTTTTATTATTTTCTTTTTGATAGGGGCAATACAATCAAGAGTCGTTCGCAGCGAGCCTGCAGCACTATCAACCAGATGATCAATTTGGGAGGGAGATGATTTAGTAATCATATGATAAACTGAAATACAAAATGCACATATGTTCAACTACAGGAAAACCACTTATTCATAATGCTTAACACACTTTACCCACATAGTGTGACCCTAACACTTAGTGTGCTCACAGTACACTTTGGCACTGCTACAAGAACCAAATCTGTTACCTTACATCTACAAAATGGACTCTCCTCTCTGGGTTTCCTCAACATGTATCCGCAAGTGGCATGAAGTGCCCAACCCTAACCCTAATACTGAAGTCTAACGAGTTTTGTGTGGTAGCATAATAAGACTACAAATCTGTGCTTCATGTCCACTGAGTAAAACAGCAGAGCAAAACACATTCACAGACATCCTCCCCTGGAATAATTCAAAATAAAACTGTACTTAACTGGAGTCTCTAAAATGTAATTTATTTTGATTGAAAAGAACTACTGCAATTCCCACACAGACCCCCAATTGAAGCCTGTTGAGGTGAGCTGAGTTAACTTCATTTCCATTACAACAAACATTGTTGAGCTCATAGTGCAGGACAGACAGGAAAACATTCAACACATCAAGCTAACAATATAACCATCATAAACATAAGAACATATTATAATACACAGAGCATATAAATATAAAAGAGACGCTAAAAACAAAATCCCTTAAATTGAAGGCACTGGTTTTAATGTATTAATGTTGGATAGGCCGAAGGCCTCAGTGGCTCAGTTGTCCTCCCTCTGATTGTCTTCCCTTGAAGCACCAGACCCTTCTTTAACTTTTGTTTGAATGGCTTGTCAGCTTAGTAGACAGCATAGATTGAATTGAGCCTCTCTATATACTGACTCCTCTGCTTGCTGTTTGTCCTATGGTCTGTGCCACCCTGCAGCTGACGGAGGACCACCTATAGAGATGGAAAGTGAAAGTAAAGGTCAATGCTTTCTCAGGGAAAGAAAAGAAAAGCAGAAAAACGTGATACCGTCAAAGATGACAAAGTTCCTCTGACCTCTCCTCCTGACTCAGGTGGAAACTGGTCCCGGACTGGGTTCTGGTTGGGTGTCCTGGCCCTGAGTTTTCTGCCGAGGAAAAGCTGTGATCAATAATGACACCCAGTCAAGTACCTGAAACACCTGGAAAGTGTTTTGAAGTGACCCACTTCAAAACACCTTCCAGCCCTAATAATAATAGGGCGCATGTGCAAACACCTCAAATTAGGCTTTCAATCACATTCTCAAAGATCTCCATTTCATTTTCTTTGGCAATATTTATGATGATAAGCACTAATTGTCCATTTGTTTTTGGACCTGACGAGAGAGCCAAACAGGGTCTTCAGTGACAGTCACTTTGCTTCTTTTTGTTTTCGTTTTGTTCTTTGTTTGCCTTCATCTGAATGGCAAATGGAAAACGCTGTGTGCCGCTTGTGATTTTTTTCCAGGAATGTCGCCACCAACACCCAGTTTGTACATGCTGCAGTACTGCAAATGCAATGGCTTTCATCAGTGGGCCATATGCTCAATCACCATTGTGTTACCTCATTCAGCGATCGATAGTGACTTAACAGACATTTATTTAAATGAAAATCCTCAAGATTATAACTTTAAAGTGTACAAAAGTAACTCATTCTTGAAAATTAGCCCCTTTAAATGATATATCATCCAGTGTGACATTATAAGATTACACAAAACACAAAGAGCCTACTGTTACAGGTGTAACTGTGAATTATAAAACACTGCACTCCTAAATAGATAAAGTGCCTTTTTCTAATTGAATTTACCTTTGTGGAAACATTCTGGTCAGTCTTATTTTTTTGCAACACAAGGATCCACAGAAATTGAGCATTGCGTTAGTTCAGGCAGGCCACAGAGTCAAGCTCAGCCCACAATCCAGCAGCCACATCAGCTGATGGATCGGCTGATTGCCTTCTCTGCATCTAATGGCAATCTCATACAGGATGCCCTATTTAAGCTGCTTTAGCCTGCCTATTTTTGCTGCTTCCTCTGCAAGCCACTTTGCAATGGAGAGAGTGCAGGTTTAAGGCACTTCTGCATTGGCTTCACTTTTCAGACCCGGAGGTTGCCATGGATGTATGAAGAGAACTGGATACAGAGTTGGAGGCGGGGCTACGTATATTCCTCTGGAAGTTGCTCAGTTGTGCATGAAGCAAACATCTGCGTATTCAGTATGCGGAAGTCTCGGATTTTCCTGCTCTGTTGGGCCCATAGAGCATGCGCACTTGTGTTTCCTTTAACCCTGCCTCCCAGTCGCTTGGTCTTGGAATCGCTCACATGAATGACAGACTAAAGAAACTCTGGATTCAGCTATTAGTAAATTTGACAACTTTTAGGACCTAGTGATTTAAATGAGGGCTATTAAAGTTTTCGAACAGGTAAGTTGATGTACTTCAATAAAGATTCTGAGTTACAGACGTCTCGTTCTCAATGTTAGTCAATGGAAATAGGTCTTTTTGGGCCCAATGGCATCACGTGACGGACATGAAAGTTGTAATTCCACTGTTTGGCCACTATGTCAAGTTGGCTTCAAGTCCGGTGCACTTCCTGGGGGCTTGGGGTCGCCGCCTGGCCGCCGCATGCAACGCTGAACGATGACCTCTCTCCAACTAGCATCGATGGTATGTGTCACAGAGATCGCCGGGAATTGCAGTCCCAGTCTCCACAGGGGTTCCATTCTTCCCCCCTGCTGCCCCATCTCTCCAAATCTGAGGAGCTAATCCTACCAGCCGACCTCAAGCAGCCAACAACAGCCTGTCTTTGTCACGGAAAGAGACTCATGTCCCGAGCTTGGTTTGCCTCTCGACTTCACCTCCTCTGCCAATCCTGCAGGCTCCTGCCAGAGCACCACACTGCTCATTCTCTCCGCATAAGAGCAGCAACAACAACCGCAGCTTCCACGGCCCCATCTCAGTACTAAGGCTATGGGCCGATGGTCTTCATCTGCCTACGAATGTTACCTCTGGTCCGAGGCTCGGCCATCCTTGACGCTCAAAAAAATAAAATAAAAGCCTGCTCCTCCGGTGCCACTCAGCGAGGTTTTGCCTGCTACCATTATTACGGGGGTCCTTGCTGCTGCTCTCCCTGCCGAGGCTTTCCGTGTGTGCATGGAAGGGCTGGGAGGTTTTGTCTCGTTTTGATCGTTTTGGGGGTCCTTGCTGCTGCTCTCTTTGTTTAGGTATTCCTGATTTATTTCAGGAAATGTTAGTCCGAGTTTATGCAGGTAAAGCTTTTATTTAACGCTGATGCATTGACCAGTATGATATATTTTATATAATATATAATATATATTAAAATTAAAAGAAAAAAGTCAAAGCATGTTTATATTCCACAAAGTACGATACTGTATGTCCACTTATATCAGATACTCAGTCCTTGTTTTTCTAAATTTCTAATTTGTTGGCCAAAAAGTCTGATTTAGGTATGTTTTGAATAAAACACACTTGGATCAGTCTGCAAAATAACCATTATGTGTAAGATTTTAAATGTAGGACATAGACCACTCCCAGATTTTCCTAAATACCAAGGAAAGGGAAAAAAAGTACCTTGTGAAAAGAATCTTGTTTAAACTAGAAACATTATAACAGTATAATAAGAAACATTATAACAGTATAACAGTATAATCTGAGTAAATCTTGTTTTTGTCATAGCGGCAGCCCTGATCTAGTTTACACCTTGTGCATTTCCTCCCAACTCTGAACCCTTGAACCCTCCACAAGAAAAATGCAAAAGACATTTCAAGGCCAGTAAATAGCTGCTTGTACTTGTTTCTGTAATGCCACAAAAATAAAGGGTCAATTCACATAAATTACACATTTTAAGATTTCTGTGTCACTCTAATAAAATGCAGTTAAAGGAGACTTTTCATTCAACAACAACTACAACAGCAACTGACAACAATTGTTTTCTTTTAGAAACTGTAAGTTTCAGAATTAGCTCAGAATTAAAATGTGAACGTCTTCAAGTTATTGACAACCGGGCAGCTCGGTCCACAGTTACTAAGGGGGCCTTATGGTCAGATTATATTGTTGACTGCTGTTCCCAAGATCAAGAAGGAACTTTCAATCTTAATTAAATCAATGAGCAACACAAATGAAATGCCATAAATAAATTGTGGTTTATATCTTGGGTAAACTGACACTTTAAATGCAGACGGACACAATATCTATGATTGAGCTCTATACTCAAATCAACCTTAGTCCCCAGTACTGACAACTGCTCTGCACCAGAGCAGAGAAGAGTGGAATTAATTTGTACATACTTACAAACTTAAAAGCTAAAAGGTATTACTCACCTGCAGAGGCAGACAGCTGAAGCGATGCCACATATAAGCAATCCAAATGCAGATGTGAGTATGTATAGGAAATACCATTCTGACCTATTTTCTGCACAAAATCAGGTGTGAATGAATTAGTATTTAGTAGCATGCAGTTTGAGCTTTGAAATGCACTATGGCTGGTGATTAGCGCTGCTTTGAGCTCTACCTACCTTCAGGTTTCTCAGACACTGTTAAGTTCCACGCAGCAGTCCTTAGACCAGTTCTATCAGATACACAACATCTATAGAGTCCTGCGTCGTCATACTGAGCATTAAAAATATTCAGCTTTGAGGGTGAGTTTAGGTCTATTATCAGTCTGTCAGACGTGAAATTTGAAAAAGTCTGATTGTTTGAGATTGAATGAGCTAAATGAAATCTGCCTTTGGTCCAGTTGATTTGCGTTACTTTTCCCTTGGATATGTTGCAAGTGAACACGACGGGGTCTCCCCTGGACACCAGTATAAGCTTTGGGTCAACTTGAGTCTCTAACATTGAAGAAAACAATCAATCAATATAAAATGAAATCTACAATTAAATCTAGAGAAAAGCATGCACCACAAACACAAATCTCCACTGTACCTGCAAATACTTGGCACATAGCTAATAGTTGAACGGAGAGCAGAGCTGCTTGGTTTAGGCTGAACATGATGACCATCAGACAGAGACAGACAGACTGGAACTTCATCATCAGCTTATAAATGTTTTTGTGGAGGAGGTGCAGAGAAAAGGAAGTGGTTAGTTGCTGTTCAACTGTTCAAAGCTAAGATACCACACCATTCATGGAACATAAAGTTAAGTCACGTGGTAATCATACGGTTCAACTTGGAATATTTAGAATTGAAGTTTGCTCCTTCTTTAAAATAAATGGTAAACATGATATCATTTATAATCATTTTCCCATTTCACTTACTCAGTCTTTAAATTACATTTGTTTATGTAGTCATGTAATAATGTCATGTTTATCTGCAGGAAACTCACTTCTGTATGGTGTGCAACACTTTACCCACGTGTTGAGAGATTTTTCACAGTTGCATGTTGAATACTTTATGATACTTGATAACAACCAGTTTTTGGCAGTGATTCTCTTATGTTGTTATATTTTTTCTGCTTCAGTTTCGAGGTCACTGTCCCACTGTCATGGCTTGATGACCATCATTAAAGTTATTAGAACACCTGTCCTTATCCTACTATGACAACTCAAAATGTGTGCTCTGAAGAAAGGCCTATGTCCATTGTTCATTCACTAAAAGCTCTGACATTGTTCCCAACTACGGAGGTTCCCTGCCAGGGTTGCAAGGCCTTTAAATTCTTAATGATCAACTGTCAGTACCCTAATATCAACATCATTACCCCAGTACATTACAGTTCTTTCGAATAGTTCACTGTTTTGATCACTATGATCACCTTTAGTTATCAAGCTCCTCTTCTGTGGAATCAGCTCCCAATTTGGGTTCGGGAGGCAGACACCCTCTCTTCATTTAAGAGTATGCTAAAAATGTTCCTTTTTGATAAAGCTTATAGTTAGGGCTGGCTCAGGTGAGTCCTGAACCATCCCTTAGTTATGCTGTTATAGGCTTAGACTGCTGGGGGACTTCCTATGACACACTGAGCTTCTCTCTCCTCCTCTCCCTCTCTATCTGTACGCATTTCTATCCCACTAATACAGGTTACCAACTCCATTTCTTCCTGGTAGTCCTTGTGCTTTCTGTGCTTTTTCGCCTTCTCACTTTCTGCAGGTATTTCCGCCCCTGGAGCTGTAGATTCTGGATCTGTGATTGCCGGCCGTCTACTGCCCCCATGTTCCTGCTCCACACTCACTGCTGCAGTTGTTATTATTATTAGTCTGATTTGTTGTCTCTCCTCCTGTTCTGTCTCCCCTCTCCCCCTCTCTCCTCCCCTTTCAACCCAACTGGGTCGATGCAGATGGCCGCCCACCCAGAGCCTGGTTCTGCTCGAGGTTTCTACCTGTTAAAAGGGAGTTTTTCCTCGCCACAGTGCTTGCTCATGGTGGGAACTGTTGGGTCTCTGTAAATAATATTTTAAAGAGTATGGTCTAGACCTACTCTATGTGAAAGCGTCTTGAGAACTTTTGTTATGATTTGGCGCTATACAAATAAAATTGGCTTGACTTGACTTATGCACAACTATGCACCAATAATGTCAGTTATATACACATATTAATAACTGATATTATAACTATCTCATTTTATACTGTCACTGGTGCACTTGCTATAATTGCAGTACATTTAACAATTCCTGCCCATTAAACATTTTATCAGTATGATTACACAGTTATATACAGTTATATAATAATATAAAGTACTTCATAACAGTCATTATAAAACACCCACAAACACAAAGCCTTTACACTATACAATATGACTCTCACTTCCTTCATTTCCGCCCACCCCCCACCCACACACACACACACACACACACACGCACACACACACGCACACACACTGAGGGAGTATAGACATAACTGTGAAAAAAGAACAGGAACAGGAAACTCACATGTCAGAGGCCATCAGGTGACACTTGTCAACAACAAACCACTTCAAATAATACATTTCTTATAGGATTGCACTTGCACAGCCTCTGGGCGGATCACAAATATGTCACAAACATGTTGCTTTGCTCTCAGGCCTTTTTATCACGTTAGGGTTAGGGTTAGGGTTCTAATCAGATTGTCATTTTGCATAGTAACCACAGTGTCGGTCATAATGCTCTGCCGTGAAGTGCCATGTATAGCATAATATAGGCCAGGCACGCAGAGTTGATTATGTGGAGAGTGTGTCAATTGTACCATGCACCAGCAGGGGCTGCTGTAATCAACCATTTTATCATTTTCCTACTTCCTACTACTCTTCACAACAGCAAAGTAGTAGGTCAGCATATGCAAAGAAAGTGTGTGTGTGCATGTGTGGCAGCTGGAGGCATAATGACATTTGCATTGCTAAACAAGCATAGAGTTCTGTGAAGCAGGCAATACAGTCAATTAATGAACCTTTAGTCTTCCCTGCGGTTCCACAAAGGCTGCTATGGGTACCCTGCTGACAATTGGCATGAACGGTGACTTTGTATTACAGCCCATAATTAATGTATTTTGTGATTTTTATTGTTTATTGTAGCTATAATGTAACCAGACATAAAAGCTTTCCAGCTATAACTACCAGGTAGGCATCAGATACAATTGCCTACAGTCTTTTAACCTCATTCACCTCATGCAGGGGTTTGGGTGTATGTATGTGTGCCATCTATGTACACCACAGGAAATGTATATTTAGATAAGGACCTCTGATAGACTGTGGGTGATTGTCAGTTGAGGCACATGAGATTTCTGCAGCCAGTCTGAGCTGCAATGGCAATTTATTTGGCTCCTTAACGAGCGCACTGCCAAAGCCTTATCTACAATATCGCTATGGCAGCTTTTGTTAAATTGGGGCAAGCTTATAATTACCAGAAACAAATAGCAAAAGCCTTTGTTTTATTGTACTTCATCCATTACTATACTGCTGAACTGCACCTACACTGTAGTCAATCTAAACAATAAACTAAGTTAGTAGATAACATTTTCTTTAAATTTCAAATTTTCTCTAAAATGTTACTCCCTTCCCAATAGTCTGTTTTCTTTCACCGTACATTTTACATTTGGTACCATTAAGTACAGTAAGTATTTTTTGGTACCTGATTCATACAGTGAAATTTCACTGTAAATCTCTGGATGTAACATAAAGTGTAACTCACAAGTTTTTTTTACTGTCAAAGGTCTTCCCCTCTCTCTTTCTCACTCTCTCTTAATGCAGAGCTGATGGAGCAGAATTGGATTATTGGCTGAAGATCTAGTTAAAGGGCACATAATGACAAAAGGTCTGCAGGAGGCTGGCACTGCCAGAAGACAAAAAAAAGCAAGCTTCTTGAATTTATTTGAAGGATGGGGAAAACACCTTTTTGAATGTGTGGCTCATATTTGTGTTTGACATCAGTGCTTATAGACGTTGTACATCTGAGGCAACACCAATGCTTCTTTGTACAAATACCCCCTCCCACTCTGTATGCCTTCTTGATCATATTGTTGTTAAGGTATGCGTTTGCAAACGCGTGTTGGTGTGTGCACTTGCAGCAGGGTTTCTTTTGTCCAAATGCCAGGTTAATAAATGAGGTGTTTGGTAATACCAGTCATCAGACGCCCTTGGCCATATTGAGAGGACTGAGTGAGAAGGTCGGGCTATCAAGCAGGAGACGAGAACACAACATAGGAATCCCTTCAGCATCATCTCATTTGTTTCCATTAATATAAGAAAAACTTCTCCAAACCGTCTATCTTAACACAACCATGATAAGCACTGATTAGCTGTTGTGATTGCATTTGGTATCCCTCCTTCTTTCTCTTCTATATTTGCAACTGGGAAATTATAAGGGCAGAGAAATATTGTGAGCATTAGAGTGAAACAGGAGTCCTTAAGCGTGATCATATTATTAGATTCTGGGCGACCCTTATACACCCAAATGCACCTACTACAGGAACACTCAAACCCACAGAATCAAGAATACATTTCTTGTAAAGATGCTTGGAGCCCTTGAGGTGTGTGCACACGCACACATATACACATACACACTGGCAACCTTTGAATCGCACTCACACTTCTTTTGCAAGCCTCAGAGAAAGAGATGATAGAAAAAACGTGATTAAATAAAGACTCCATGAGCAAAGAAGAAACTGATTGAATGTGCATGCTACGTGTGTGTGTGTGTGTGTGTTTTATTGCCTGAGAGTGTTAGTGTGTGTGTAAGTGTGATTCTGTGTGACCGTGGCTAGTCTCTGACCCTTTCAGGCATTGATGGATGTTTGTGAATATTTGAAATGCCTCTCGGAAAGCCCCTGGCAGAACGCAGAGAGACATCAGAGGAGCTAATACCTCTGTTCTCCATCCTGAATACTGTATGATTTGCTCGTATGTACATGCACAGTGCATGAATTTAAATCAGTGGTAGCAGAGAGCAGTTTTAAATGCTGATGGCTTGGAGAGGGAACATGTTTGGTAGGTTGGACGTTGCAGTAAGAAAACAGATTAAACAGTTTGTCTGGTTAAGTATTCATCCTCTCCCAGCTGCTTGCATAACATGGTGAAAGCAAATCTGATGTAAATGTGTGTCCTTTTCTGAGTTGGTGTTTAATATTTCTGTATGTGTTTCAGTGTGTGTGTGTGTGTGTGTGTGGGTGTGTTCGTGTGTGTGTGTGTGTGTGTGTGTGTGTGCATATGTGCACAGGCAAAGAATAAGACAGGTGGCAAGAACTGTGAAAGCGGATGACAGGGTGTAGTGTCTGTCAGCTATTCAATCAAACTGCCCTTAGAAACATTCTGTTTGCATTTTTTTTCTATTGATATATTCTTTTATGTTTGGTAGGAGGTGGACATGAATAGGAAAAAGTGTGAATATAAGAAGTGTGTAAAAGGGTATAAAAGGGTTTGGAAGATGTAAATCTACTGTTGATTTCAATTAATTTTATATGAAAAAAGCACGTTGTGGTGCTATGGAAAAAATAGAGAAAGGGGAAGAATAGAGAACATTTTTGACAACAATTATATACATGAGGCCATCGTAAGAACACAAACCTAAATTCAGCATGTTTTTCACTGCTTATTATTCAACATCAATGCAGGTAGAATGAGAAACACCAGAACACACACACTCTGTCAAACAGACACACACACACACACACACTCATACAAAAAGCCCTGGGGTGTCACATAACCACAGCATCTATTTGAACAGGTAGATTTTCTCAGAGGGGATGAAGTTATATATAATTGATGGCTTGCAGTGGGAAAAATTCATTCATCCTCTCCTTTTCTATTCAAAATTCTGTGTGCAGCGGTGTTCAATGCCTCAAACTGTCCTTCTTAATCACTCATTAATTACTCCTCGCTGGAGCATGCACACCAGTGGTGATTTGTAATTCTGAAATACTTAATATTACATATCACAAGGAAATACTCAGAAACATGAAGGGCCTTCGAATGAAAACTAAAAACACAGGCCTGATCCATCTGACTTTTTTGTTTAAATCATTTACATTTGCTTAATAAATGAGTCCTGGGCAAGTGAAATCGAAAAAGATTTGCTGCGTTAAATTCAAACAAAACTCATCTTGTATCACTATATAATACCATGTAATTGCATCCGTTTTAGACAGAAGCTATAACGGTGTCACAGCAGGATATTTCTTGATTAAATCCAGTCTACAATTCACTCTTTTGGTTATTCAGTTTTGTTTTGTTTTGTCAGCAAAAAGGATACTTTGCAAATTATAAACTTGATTAAATGTTCCTGTAGAATCCATTTAGCATCATGCTTTAGATAGAGATGTCTGATTAAACTCACTATTTTTGCTCATGCTGCAAGTTATGACAACTAATAATAAAAAGTCTGAATTAATTGGGATCTCAACATGTACACAAAGTCAGTTTTCTGATGAAACTTCATTGTGGTTGTAGTTAGTTGTGCAGTTATGAGCAAAAATGAAGAACAAAAAAATATTTAAAAATGTCCAACAATTTGTGACAAACAAAACTATGTGTTTTATTTTTATTTCTTTTTTATCTATGGCTAATGAGAAATGCGTTACTATGTTCAAGTGTCATTATCAAAAGCAATGTGAACATGGAGGTCTGTTTATGTTTCTTGACGAATCTGTGAGCTCATGTTTTATTTGCTCTGGCAGATACATCTCTCTCTCCCATTCAAACTGATTTCATAGTTTCAGGTATCTGGCCGAGCCAATCACAACCGTTTATCTAGTATGAGGCGGGTTTAATACGATGACTGACAGACAGGAGCGCCGTTCAGACATCTTTGTAAATAAACGAGATGGCGGCCGCTGATGCGGACTGTTCAATTGGCGGCTACAGCAATTTTCCCTAAAAGAAGAACAAACAACTGCGCTTAAGCTTTATGTTGATAGAAATATTAGCATAGTTGTTAGATGTTTGATATATTAATCAAAATTCTACAGAACTTCTCTGCTGACAAAATCTCTCTTACTACTACCTAAATGATAAAAATACTTTGTTGAGTTAAACATGGCTGGTATACATTATAATGGTTTCCCAGGTGATAACAGAAATGTATGAGCTTAATAAGGATCTTGACACAATTTCTGTGTCTGTTTTAAATAAAGTATCCTGTTGCAAAAGGAGAAGACACATTTATAAATGTAGTAGATCTAATGTGAACATGGCATTTGTTTTTAGCTGTTTTACTTTTATGACCCATATATTTAGCCAGTTTCAGCAAATACAGATGATCAGATTAACCCATTGCATGCTACCTTTCTGTTACAGCAGACAACGTCAACAACTAGCTGGTTAAGAAAGCTATAAAACTATTAATTTAATGGAGACTTAATGTTCGCCCCATGTCTTTAACTTTACCCACAACAACCTGATTTAAACATGTCCATCTGTCAGCTTGATTTGAAGCTCTTCTGCCCCCTAATGACGAAAAATCTGCAAATACAGCTTTAAGTGACTGTTGAAACCAACCTGAAAACTGGTGAATTAAACTATATAAAAAAAAAAAACCTTAAAAAGTACCTAATTATTTGATCACCATATTCTCTGGGTCATGCAATAGAAAACAATAAACCACCGGATGCATGTGAAATGATCTGAAATGATCTTAACATCTATAAGTTCAGGGTGAATGGTAACGTGGCAGGGATGCACCTACACACACACACACACACACACAGCTGCAGTTGTGTTTTTTTTTTTTTTTTTTGTTTTGTTTTTTTTTTTTGTGAAATGTATTTGAAAAATAATTTAGCAGGAAGACTGGTTACACACACACACACACACACACTCTCTCCCCTCCTCCATTCTCCTGTAAACGTCCTCGGAGGACTTCAGACATTTTCATTGGCCGCGGCGCCGGGAGAGGAGGAGGAGGAGGAGGAGGAGGAGGCTGACGGACTGGCACGCATTCCTCAGCGCTCCTCGGGTTTCTTGAGATCACGGACCTCCCGCTCGCCTCAGTCCCGACAAACATCCCGAGCAGCTCCCCTCCTCCGAGCCCAGCAGTCCTCTGCAGAAAACGGTAACGTTCACCGAAAAAAAAGGTTGAAACTCTTCATCGCCCCTCTTTCCTCACTAAACCTTACTTTTTTTTTTTTCTTTTTGTTTTTATGCCCAGATGTCTCCAAGTGTCGCTGCCCTCCTCCTGCTGGCCGTGGCTGTCTGTAACGCTGAGGTAAGTTCTTTATTTTTTTACTGAACTAAAAACCGTGCGCCGTGTTGGGCTTTTTTTTTCAGGTGGGTACCAAATGGGATTTCTTATCTCTACCGAGCGCGTCCGTCCGGAGCGCAAACACTGACAGAGCAGCTTTGTTCCCAAAGCCAGACGAGCTAGAAAACATCTGGAAAGGCTCGGAGTCAGTCTGTGTTTTCCCGACACATTTCCAGCTGCGTTGTCAAGACTGTACTGAGCCGACAGCTTGTTATAGTGTTTCTGTTCTTAAGGAGAACCAATTATGCCATTAATGTTGGCACTCTGCGCAATAATGAGCTGCACTGTTTCTTTCAGAAGGAAACTAAAAAATATTTCACATACAATATAAATCAGCTGATATGCATGTGTATGTTTTTTTTTTTTTTTTGCTTAACAAACACATCACATCCTGCTGGACCTCACACACAGAAATAATCCTAGTCTTGTTTTTTTTTTTGGAGTTGGGAAGTTAGCAGCACAGCAGAAGCTGCCCTGAGAGGACAAGAGTGACAGACAGCTGCGAAAAGAAAAGAAGGGAGAGGGCTGGTGTTTGTGCGCGTCTCACAAAAGCCCCGCAAGCCCCTGTGGGATGCAAAATGGTGCAAATCCCTTTGCCAACTGGCAGCTGCTCTAATGGCGTACAAATATGTGTTTGGGTGGTCAGTCAGAAAGCATGTGTGTTTGTCTGTGCACTCAGGGATGGTGAGTGTGTGCTCACCTTATGGGTCTCACACCGCCGCGCTAAGTAGTCCGACGGCTGAGTAAACACAAAGGTAATGTGCTGTTAGATTAGCCGGCCTGATGGCGTAAAGAGGGATGACCACCTCAATCTTCTCATCCAACTCTCTGTGAGAAAGCGAATAAGTAAATTTCCCAAAGTGTCGAACTATTCTTTTAAGAAATAGACCACCCCCCCCCCCCCCACACACACACACACACACGCACACGCACACACTCACACACACACACACACCCACACACACACACCAGGTGATGGTTGATGGCCTCACCCTCACACAGCACAGCTGTTGAACACCTGGCTTTGTGTTGACTCCTCTGTTGACCTGCACAACAGTTGCAGACTGAGGAAATAAACAGGGGAATAGCTGTAGCCTAATTAGAGGAACATTTTTCAAACAGTCCCAGCGACGGCAAATAGGAAAAGCAAGATAATCCAATTGTCTGCCACCTAGTCTATCTTTATAGCTTTACGCAGATGGCCATTAATGTCTCAACCGCTACAACATCACTCATAGTCTGACATGAAGCCCTCCCTGATGACCTTCCACTGCTGTCCCTGCCTTTACCTGCTGTCTGGAAAATGTGCCATTGTGTGTGCCTTTATTAGATTCATGGCCGTGATCTGTGAGGTATGGCACGGTGACGACAGAGCACACAGCAGAGTCTGTTTAGTGTACCCACAAACTTAATGGGGAGGCATTAGAAAGGCATCTATTCTCCGAAGGTAATTGCCCTTATAATACACGGCCTGTTGACTGGCCGTGGGAATGGCCTGAACTGGCATTCCAGTGTGCTGTCCAAAGGTGGCCAACAAGTTGGAGCAAAGCTCTCGCAGGAGACGATCTGATGAGCCTTCAGGGTGTGTATTTAGGTCATGTTTAGGTGAGGGGATGTCTGTGTTGCTTACTGGGGTGGGGGAAAAAATCGGTTCACTTAAGTATCGCACATTTTTTGTAAACGTTTTTGCAATCGATTCTTTAATGCCTGAATCGATATAATCCACATTCGGTTGCGGCTCCTCATGTACTCATAGAACTGGAGTTACATCTGGGTAACTACTTGTTTATATACAGTCTGATATATACAGATGCAGGGGCCCCGACCCGGAGCCCACAGTGTTGATGTGGTGTAGCAGAGAAGACCCACATAAAGGACATTAAACAGTGAAACTTACCGACACGGGCCCAACAAGTGGACCCGCTGCGGACATTAGGCTTCGGTTGGTAGTTGGTAGCATCTTGACACCCGGTAAGTTATCTGCAGTCCCTGTTGGCTGGGTGACGCTAGCAGAAACTCCACTTGTGGCAGGCTCTCCTGAACTGGAGACTTATAATTTAAAATGATTCAACTTTTCCCCATGGTCTGGTGTTATCAAACTAAACAAAAATCACAATACATTGTAATATCGAATCATACTACTTGTAGAATTGCACTACTGAAAAATCGCAATACTTATCGAATCGACACCCAAGTATCGTGAAAGAATCGAAGCGAGAGAAAAGTGTATCGTCCCAGCCCTACTGTATACACAGCATACAAGTGCTGGAAAAACTGATGAAAACAGGATTATTTGTCTGTGAACTGACGTGTTTATTTTCTGGCATGAGCGAGGGATATTAAAATCTGGACACTAACTCCTGATTTATTATGAAGGACAATGCCTGTGTGCTTTTTGAGGTGAGAAATTACCATTTGAAGACATGCAGCCCAGAGCTGTAGCATGGCAGGGCAGCCTGGGTCGGGACTCTGTGTGGAAAACTCTGTGTGTGTGTGTGTGTGTGTGTGTGCAAGCTGGAAACGAGATACGCATCTTGTGAATAAAATGTTGATGTCTTACTCAAACACACCAGGAGCTTGGTATGCAAAGGAGGTCGAGATACAGGCATAGTGAGAGTCATAAGAGTTTGCAGCCTCAGGGGACATGTGCGCTTGCATATAAACACAGATAAAGGAGTGTTTATATTTTTGTTTTTATGGCATGCAGTGTTATTGTGTTTTCCTGCATCATCCGTGGTGACAGGGTGGAATGACACAGTGGTTAATTAACTTATCTGCCCCGGCTCTGGATCTGTGAAAAATACAGACATCAAGAGGAGGTCAGCCCAACAAGGCAACCAGACGAGCTCTCCTCTTGTCGGTCCACGAGTTGAGAGGATAAAGAAGACAGATTGAAGAAGAAGGAGAAGGTAGAAAAAGAAGAAGAAGAAGAAAAAGTAGCCGGTTCCCTTGTTGAGGTCCTGGATTTGTAGCAGACTCTGATTGAGCCACAGCCTCTCAGGCACCCCGCCATGTTGCCATGTTGATGCCTGTTCTCTCTCATTCAAGGTGGGCTAAAAATATCTGCCCAGGTGGAGGGAACATGAGCATGAGGGGACGCTGTGTCCTCTGTCTGTATCAGCCTGCTCTAATTACTGGAGCCCAACATCCAGTCATGGATCCTGCGCAGGGATTGTGGAGGGCGGTGAGATAGAATGATGTAAAACTGAAAGGAAATGGAGGCACAGTCATGCAATTATACCAGGCAAGATTGGGGGTGAGGTAAGACTTGGCTGTGTTGTAAGGGGATAGAAAGAAAGAAAGAAAGAGGGGGGTGTACTGTGTTTCATGTCCCTGCAGTGTGTTCTCTTCACTCTTGGCTTGGCTTAAAAGGAGTCCTCATTTAGTTTACCAGCTGTACTGCTGTCTTATCATTACCGGCACGCTGCACTCGAAGGCACTGGGCACATAAATGAACAGACACACACACACAAATGACCAAAATCAGCATTAAAATCTACTTAACGGTTTGTGTGTAAGAGATAATGAATATGTAACATGCAAATGTACTCGTGCATACTAAAAGTTGAAAACATACATATAGGTGGCAATGTTTAAATCAGTTCACTCAGGAATGAAAGGACTCAGTGATGCCTCCTGAATGCAGGTTATAAATGGCGACAATTTCCCATTGTTTTCCTCTTTTTAGCTCACAGTCAAAGGCAATAAATCAACATCATTAGTGTGACATGTTAAATAATTCTTTGAATTCCAAGGACACTCTGTTTTACTTCAGTTCAAAAAATGCCTATACAGAGATCGTCCTGTATCCAGCACCCTGCTTAGAGGATGCACCTTGAGATCAGGCCCTGCATCTGAAATGCAGTCTTCTTGTTGAAAAGGGGGTCACTGTGGGATGAGTGTTCTTCTTTCCAATTGTTATGGTTAAATTCTTCCACCATTAACCAGAAAGCCTTGACAACTTTTACAGCCTAAAAGTGGATCATTTACGCTGTTTTAAGTCTTAAGTGGTTTATGTAACAAATTAAATTTTCTTGTGATGGGTGTGAGTTGATAGGGGTGCTATAATACAGCAGACATGCAAGAATTTCTGTATTCTCTGAATAAAATAAACAAAGAAATGGGTCACAGGTGTACAGCACACCCATTTATGTGAGACACTGGCCGATTTGTGTCCCATACCTGTGTCTTGTGTAAATGACTTGACACGGGGACATTGCAGGTCAGCAGGTTTGGTGTAAAAGAGTTCAATAGAGGTCAGACAAAAACATTTTAAACGCAGGTCCTCTGGGGAACATAAATCTGGTCCCCACATTGAGTTAACACGCTTTCCCTCTCAAGCTATTTTTTATTCATTCCAGTTCATTCCTGACCTTTGAGAACAATATATGTAAGCACAAAGGTCCACTTACTAGCTTTTCTGAGCTTTCAATGGCATTTTGCAGTCATTCTTTAGGGAATGGAGCTGGCTCAGGGGTCATTCTTAGAGATGAGGTTATTTTGTTATGCATTATATTGTTTGTGTGTATTGAAGTATGAAAAAGTGTATAAGATATATATATATATATATATATATATATATATAAATAAAGCCCAAATACAAGTACCAAAAATGGATGATTTGACAGAATGATCAGGAGCTTAGGCACAATAAACACTGACTTTAGGGTTGCAACAAACAATTATTTTTATTCTGAATCTGCTGATAATTTTCTTTATTAATCGATATATCGTTTTGTCTATAAATATCAAAACATAGTAGACAAGTTCATGAAACCTGGTCTCTGTGCCAGATTAAATTGTACTGACCACCCGACATGATAAAGGTTGTGGTCCCAGAACAGATTTTAAATGCCTGCCCACACTAAACACATCCACAGTCTGTAAATGGGCCTTTTCCTTCTACAAACATTTTCCAGACTTTAGCCCCAATACTGGCCTCAAAGAGGGAGCAAAAAAAAGGGCAGGCAATCTACTCGTTCCCCTGGCCTGAACTTATCATGGACCCTCCCTTCCCCCTTCTCTCCCTTCCTCCCTCCTTTCCTGGTGGTGGAAAAATGCCCAGAACAGAGCAGGAGTGAGAGAGGGGGGAGACCAAGGTGGCAAAGTGGATGGATAGAAAAAGAAAGCAAAAGGTTTGGGCAACATTTGGGAAGATTATTGGTTCAAGAATAAGAGAAAGACAGACATCTAAGTTGAGAAAGTTGACAAAATCTTTGCTTTATACAGAAAGGGATGACAAGTAGAAGAATGTAATGTAGAGTAAAAGATTGGATGGATAAAGGTGGGATAGTTCTATATGGGATTGATGTAGGTAAGATGGAGGGGACAGGGGACACTTTTGTCCTAGCAGTGTGTCAACAGGGTGCACAGGGGAGGGGAGGCAAGGGGTGGTTCTGTGTTCATTGCATTTTATGTTCTCTGGTGACGTTTTAACTGCTAGCAGATGTGGCTCTGCCCAGACCGTGACTTATTTCCTGCCTTTCTTTAGTCTCTCTTTCGCTCTGTCTAACTTTCTCTGTTTTTCTTTGTTTCTCTTCCATCCTTCCTTTCTCTCTGTATCTTTTTGTCTATCTTTCTTCCTTTCATTCCTTCTTCTTGTTCTTGTTTCTGACAGGGTGTAGTTGTTACATTTCAACTCTCGAACAACAGGGCTGGTGGGTGTAAAATAAGAGGCTGCAGACTGGGGTGACATCATCCTGTCCGTTGGTGCATTCCTTTCACACTGAATAAGAAACAGGGAGAAGAATAAAAAGGCAGATCAGTGTAAAATGCTTGTTACCAAGGGTCCCTTTGTATATGCAGGTTTAATCTCAGACCTGGCCCCCGAGAGAGTGTTTGAGACCACCCGTAGAGCTTTTACATAGAGCTCATATCTTTCTAACACACTCAAATTAGTCTTACTTTGGCCTCATTATACCAAGGACACATCCTGGCAGTTCCACTATAAACTCATTCTCATATAAATCCATGAAATACTAACCAGGCACCTCAGCTCAAAGGAAGCATGTCAGTAGATTGTGTCATATTGGGGGTTGAATGTGTGTTTCTCAGTGGAGGCTTTGGTGTATGTCTGATCTCAAGAGGCTGTCAAGTAAAGAAGAAATGAGGCTGAACCTGATTTGCTATGTATGAAGACACAGTTGAATCGATTCAGAAGGAAGAAAAGGCTGGAGATTTAAGAATGGTGGCACTTGAATTATTTAAGGCAAATGTTACAGCTTTCTGCAATGTTTCAAAAACTGGAGCCGATGATAGTCTGTTATGCTCCTCCCCTGTGAAATAAATTCCTTAAAGCAGCAATCTGGTTTATAGATAGTGTACAGTGGATAGTGAGGAGTAAGAGTGGCTCTCATTCCTATTTGGCTGTGCTCCACTTCTCTTCTGGTAAGGCCTGGTTAGAGGGAAAGAGACGAAGGAGGGAGGTCTTTATGGGCAGCAGGAGACGAGCTGTTCAGTTTGAACCCTCCCTGTCCTTTTCGCTCCTGGCATGAGCCCTCGTCTCATGAAGCTGATGAGTGTTGGACAATCTAGAGCTGGAGAGACAACACAGGGGGAAAGCGGGAAATGCTGGAGAGGGGGCGAGCAGGGGCACCTCTCTGACCTAGATACTGAGGAGATTTTGGCTCAAGACGAACTCTGTCGGACCCCAGCTGAGGCCCTGCATAGCTCAGGAATGTACCCCCTACCTCCTGATTCTGTGTCTTGTCTACATCCCTCACCTTCACATCTTTTTCCCCCCTCCATTGTTCCACTTGGACATAATTAGAATCATGCTTGTAAAACACTGGGTTGCATTTTGAGGTTGTGAGCAAGTTGCCTTGCTGTGCGCACATTTGTCTGACCATCTGTCAGTCTGAGACTCCGTTGCGATAGTGAAGTAAATAATGTGGGGAATGGAGTCATTCTAGGTAAGAAACAAGCAATATTAATGTTCTGGTTTCAGTCGCATGACGTTTCACACACATAACTTAAAAATCTAAATACAGCATGTTTATCCATGTATATACTCTGGACAAAACTCAAAAGAATTGTTCAACATTTTGGAAAACATGCTTATTCGCTTTCTTGCCTAGAATTAAATGGGAACATTGACACCAAAGTCTTAAAATGTTCAGTATTACGATTCTGTTTCAAGCACAAAAAGTTTAGCTTTTGCTAACTATAAATGCCGGCTAAAAAATGTCTAAATGGAGACAGATTGATGCCTTCAGGACACAGTCGGGAGCTTTGATGCCTGTCTTGACTTGTTTGCCTCATTTGTTCATGTCAGCATCACTGACACCCTAATGAGTTCTGAAATATAATTTCTTTGATGAATTACTGTGAGTTTTGGGGGGTAAGTTACCAAATGAAACTTCTGGGCAGTTTAAATTGAAGATTAAATATTTACTGTCTTTGTTTTTCTCGGTTCGACTGTCATTATTTTTGCAGTATTTTTCCAGTACTATAAAATTAAAACATGAATAACTGCTTCCATACAGATTGTTGTTTTATTCAGATTTGTCACAGTTTTTGCTATGACAAATCTGAGGGAAAGGTAGGTCTGAGAATAAAATCAAGCCTTTTTTTCTTGGGTGGCATACAGACTGGTAATTTATATTAGTGACCAGAATGAATGGAAACATCATTACTTGTCCATATTCTTGCAACCCTCTGGGGCAATTTTGTTTTAATAGGCTATTTCAATTTGTCAAATACCATAAAATGTTATTCATAAAAACACTCTCCAGACTTACTGTACCTTAGGGGAAAGAGGAAAAATGTTTTGTCAGATGTATCTTTTACACTGAGATACATCTAACTACACCCAATAAATCCAATACAACAGCCCTGCAACAAATCCTATCTTTATGAAGCTTGTCATATTCAGTTATTGTTGAAACTGTGTCATAGAGATGCTCACGTAACTCAAGCTGAACCACCTTTCAGCTTTTTGTAATGCAGTATAATTCAACAGCACTGGAAAGTACAGCCTTCACAATGAACATAGTGCTGAATCAACATCTTTCCAACACAGTCTCAAGTGAAGCTCAATATTAAAAAGATTTCATGCTAGGTTGTTGCATTGGATTTCATTAAAAGAAGCTCTGTGTCCAATAAACCGACCAAACTGATTAAACTGATCTTGATCACTATAGAAAGCCATATTGTTAATAGTAGTATAATTTATTCACTTAGGGGTTAGAGACGATATGTAATACATTTGTTCAATAAATGTATTATTATTCAAGTAACTTCCATTATGCTGTTTGTCACTGTAGGCATATCCATGGAAGGGTGTTTACAATCTGTAAATCAATATTTTCTATGCTAATGAGGGGCAGGGTGCATTGTGGGAATTAATTCCCGGTGGCTTTCAAGTGACACCCACAGGAGAGAAGCATTGATTGGCCTGCTAGATCAATGGAGCATCACTTAGACACACACACACACACATACACACACACACACAAACACACGTATGCACAAAACATGCAGTTAAAGGCATATAGGCCCCATTACTCATACTATTGTGTGTATGGACAGATGCCGAAATACATGCAGATAGATGTGCTAATGTATTTTTTTGTGTAAGTGGGTGCAGATTTAACCATGTTGCTGGTGTGCTGCCGCGTCCTTATCAGCAGTGGAAAGTGAAAAAAAAAATTTCAACTGAAGTGAGAATACTTTTCCATCTAACTCCATTCTGCCTCAGCATGGAGCCAATCAACATGTGGCATGGGAGAAATTGACTTCAGAGTGCGCACAACACTGCCTCTCCTCAGGTTCTCTGCAAAGCTACCACCGCTTACTCTTCCTCTCTCTGCTCACTTACGTGTATCCTCTGACTGCCACTCAGCCCTGGTCTCGGCTCACTGGCATGTCTTTTGCGGCCGTAAAAGGGCATGGCACTGGGAATAAGACAAAACGGAGAGAATTACGGCGGAGGAGAATTTACTTCCCTAGACCTGAAATGAGAGGCACCACGCAGATATAGGAAGATGAAAATTATGCATTAGGGGTTTTGAGAAATAGCGCTTAAATCTTTTAATATTTTAAAACATTAAAATTTGAACCTCCTGACAAAAATATTGAAACAGAAAAAAATGGGCAGCAGTCGAGGAAAATGAGCTATGAAATGTGTATATATACAATCTGTTTTATGCTGGAGGCATTTTTCTGTATGAAGGGCTCTGCTTAATCTGTTATGATTCACCAGTCACTTATCAGAGCCCCGGCTCATGTGATTGGTTTTAAATGGGAGAGAAAGAAAATATGGCAGCATTTGTTGGCTGAATGGACAATTGATGTAATTTAAGTAGGACACCCACAGTGGGTGTGTTTGTTTTTGTATGTGCTGAGTTTGTACATTTTTATAATGTCTGCTCAGATGGTGATTGGGTCATGGTTCTGGATGCAGTTATGTGTTCATGCACATAAACATCATATCTTTGTTTATGAAACCCAAATAACTCTATAGCTTGAATATGTTGACTATGATAGAAACTAGGATACTGTGCTTAAACACGTTATATGTTTTCTGATCAATGTATGCCATTTGTGCAGGAGGGTTCTTAGTTCGAGCTTCATAGTAGTTAATACATGTAAATGTACTTGATGATTTATGCATGTACTGTAATAGGGCATGTCTGTCCACTCCTGTTCATGGCAACAATAAATGGCTACATGTACTGTAGGCATGAACTATGACCATATAAGGCAGTCTCACTTCTCTGGTTTGTTCAAGGTCGGTTGGGTGACATTACAGTCACTTTGTCCATTGTTTTCTGTCCGTGTCAATCATAAAATATTCTGGGGCTTGGTTCCATTTGCCTCTTTTGATAGACACTTCTGTGATCTTGCCACGACAGGAGCCTGTACATCCTCTCACCATAGCAACAATCCACTTGGATCAGCTGAAAAAAAGAGCCTGGTATCTCTGTGTTCATTATCTAAATGTCAGGGATGCTCTGCTGGTTTTACTCAGAGAGAGATGGACAGACAGAGCGCTACATTTATACCAGATTCATCTAAGGAGCCCATCCATTATTCATGTTCTCGTCGGAGGTTTCTACAGGTTTCAACATGATTCTAGCCCGTCTAACAAACTGAATTGTCCAACATGCTCGAAGCCACAGGGATTGCTTTGAAGATTTTCCATGACCTCAACTTTTGAGTGCAAGTGTATGTGTGTGCGTGTGTGTGTGTTTAAATCATGCATAGAAATTAACCGAAACCCTACAATCCCTTTCCACTTACCACTTTAGGGTTAAAGCTGCTACACTGCGATGCTTGCATGTGACCCACCCCCCGCATCCATCTTGTTACATTCTGTCATTAGTGGGCATAGGAGAGTTCAGTCACAAGAATCCAGCTTCATTTTAACCTACATACCAAAACCTGGACTCACAAACACACAAGAATCACGTGCACTCACTCAGAGAAGACCAACTTTCTGTCTCGCTCATACAGGAAACAGCGGCTTAAAGAGGAGGAGGGGAGTCTAGAGAAACAGGGAGGAGAAAAGATTTCACAGAGCATGGGAATGGGCCCAAAGGAAAACACAGCTCAGGCTCCAGATGTGGAAACACCCTGTACACACACACACACACACACACACACACACACACACAAACATATATACAAAGACACACAGATAGGGAAAGGAGGAGGTAATGAGGGTCATAAAGCAGCTCTTGGAGCTCTGCTTGGCGTTTTGTGATTGGTTGGTTTGTAACTCCAGTGAACTCATTTTTTGGTCCACTGGCAATCTTCCACATCTAACAAACAAGAGATAAAGAAACAAAGCCATGAAGTGTCAACAAGAGAAGATGAGATTGACTTATTGTACTAGAAAAGAAAGTTGAACTGAGACAGAGACAGTAAAAACATTACCTGTATGGTTCTTATTCTTAGTTTCAGTAGAACTCACACATATATAATACTGATATAATACTGAGATAATACTGCTGCATACCAGCAGATTTAACATACCAGCAGTTAAATCTGCAGCATTGCTTTGTCTAATGTATGCTTAAGGCTTCAGCTTCACTATAACAATTCTTTTCTAAGCGGAGTATGGTCAGCAGACTTCAGACACTTAAACATGAAGTAGGTGTGTTAAAGAACAGGGGTACGGCAGTAATAAGGAAACATGATAATCTAAATTTGTTATTTAAATCTTTTTTTTAATCTGAAAATTTTGTAGATTGTAAAATCTGCATCTTAATCCAGATCTAAATCAAAGTACACAGTAATACATATCTTGCTGATTTAGAGATTGAAGCCATGTTATATTAGAATATTAGGACTTTGTACAAGGATGAAATGTGCAAATTTCAGTGGAGTAAAAATCTCTCTACAAAGTTATGTGCATTTAAATTTTTCATGTTATATTAATGATGTGCATGTGTCTGGAATTAAACGCTTTTTTCCGAGAAGCACTTTATGTTAATAGACTACACTTAATAGTTCAATTTGGTTTCCATTCATACATGTTAAGTTTTGTACTAAATTTAGGGGAAACAAATGACACAAAAATAATTTTACGTTTCACTGTTCAGAAATTATAAGACAAAACATGCAGTTCTTTATAAATGGCAACAATAAACAAGGCTATTTTGTCATAGTTTTTGAGATATCTTGCTGACTAACAAACAGAAAACGGAAAGTGCTAGTCAGTGTGCCTTTATTTTGGATGTCATCAATGGAGAGATTCTTTGCTGTCAATGGAGTGACAGTCTCTTGGTCTGTGACAGAGGATCAAGTTTAATTAAACATGGTTTAATGTAATATTTTTATTACATTTATATTTATAATAATTTTATTTAAAGTATACTCCTTGCAATTTGGATCCCATAAAATAGCATAGCACACATGTGCTTATGTGTTTGGTGTATGTTTTAAAATGTGGTCAATGCCTTCCTGTTCTAAAATGGGCCTGTTAATAGGTCAACAGCGCCGCCCTGTGTGTGAAACCTGGGTAAACCCAAATTATTTCTAAAGTGCAAACAATCTTTCCTTTCTTTCAGGAGCTGCAGAGCAAGAGCAAAGTGTGTGCCAATGTGTTCTGTGGGGCCGGCCGAGAGTGTGCTGTCAACGAGAAGGGAGAGCCCAGCTGTCTGTGTATAGAGGTGAGTGCTGGTCGTGACATTACTTCCAAACAACAAAAGAAGTAGGAGTGTAAGAAAAACTTCAAAATGACCTGTGAGATTAAATGTTCCTCCCAGTTTTCACTTCACTGTCTCTTTCTCTCCCCCTCTATTTCCAGAGCTGTAAGCCCCACAAGAGGTCAGTGTGTGGCAGCAATGGTAAGACCTACAGGAATCACTGTGAGCTCCACAGGGATGCTTGTCTGACTGGCTTAAAGATCCAGGTGGCCCACGATGGACACTGCCACGGTAGGAGCAGCAGCACACGGCGCCACAACGCAAGATCTGACAATCTCACCACAGGGTCCATTCAGTAGCTGTTTATGAGCTTTAAGTTGTATCACACAGTCTTCCTCATCTGATGGAGTTTGCCCAGTTATCATGAAATTGTAGATGTTAAAATTTATTTTTTTGATCACTTTAGTATACCGATTCTGTGTCTGCCAATACCGAACACCAATCCAATACCAATGCTCTCCTCACTGAATAGAACTCAATGGAAATTATTTTTATATAAGACAATATGAGACCAAGGACTGCTGTAGCACTAATAACTCAGTTTGGGGCCTACCATGACTGAATTAAGGTAACTGGTAGTGGAAACAAATATTTTTTTAATGCCATTGACGAAGAAACTATATTTATTGAACATCGGTCAGTATCATAAGGTCAGTCATGACACCAGTACCAATCCGGTCCTGTTGTCGAGAGTCAGGTGTCAAGTGCAGGGTTGAAGCACAAATATTATAGTCTAACTTTGTTGTTGCTTGGTTATTTCAGCATTGGCCCAATATGGACAGTAAGCAACCATTTTTAATCAGAATACTCAAATTCCCTTAAAACTTTTATGTGTGAGGTAGAGCCAGTTTCGCGCCCTTTAAGTAGGATGGCTTTTTGCTCACCTGACAAATGGTGAAAGTGCTGATAATATGGTATGTAGTTAATTGAACTGATTAGTGTGTGATATCTAAAAAAGATACATGAGGTGACCGGGTTGATCTACCATATAAGGCCACCCACGCGTCACCGCACCTAGACAATCTCTGTTACATTCACACTCCTGGCCTTGACTTATCTATTAATGCATCTAATATTAGTTTGTTATCTTGAGTGAACTTTCACTGCTCACACTTGAGCGATATGCAGTGTCGCACCCTTTGTATTCCCACTAGGCTGAACATTAATCAGAGATGTGGCAGAAAAGGTAGTCAGTAAACATACAGACCTTTGGCCAAGTGCTCAGTGACAGCCAAGTTTATCGCCATTAATCTGAATCAAGTCAGTGTGGTTCAATTGATTATTTTCCTCAAATGTTGTATTCTTTCTATCTTTTGTAATCACCTTCAGAGAAGAAAACAGAGCAGGCAGCTGCCAGCCCAGGTGAGTTGGTGTGTGTGTGTGTGTGTGTGTATGTGTGTGTGCTCGCACACTTATTTATACATGAATTTATGTTGTGTTGACAGTTTAAGTAAGATAAGAAAAAACTCAAAATGTAATTGTTTTTATTGTTTTAAGGCTAGGTTTGGTATTAACATTTGACGATTAGATCTGTGCAATAGCTGTTATTTATGGTCTAATGGAAAGCATAGTGAACCTGGAAATAGTGACGTATGCACAAAAGGACAGGGGTCAATCATGAAATTGCTTGCAAAATAGATTATATTCTTTGGATTATTTATTAACGCCGTTGACGTATGGAAATGTTCCCACCCATGCAGTGGTATGCTACGCTGCTGACCGCAATGAGCTGAGGAGTCGTGTGATCCAGTGGCTGCAGACTGAGGTTGTCCCTGATGGCTGGTTTGCCAAGGGATCCAACTTCTCTGACATTCTGCTCAAATACTTCAAGGTAGGCTTCTTTTCTGTTGGGCTGCAGAAAGACAGTGTGGACCTTGGTATCTATTACTGCACACAATTGCTCCTACATCCTTGTTTAGTTTAGTTTATTTCTCTATGTGGGCCTCCTCCAACCATCCTGATCCTTAGAGCCCCCTCAGACTGTGTCTAATTATTCATGTGACAGACCTTTCAAGCATGTGAGGTTTCTGGTAAAATTACGTTTAATGAGGGCCTCTGTGCTGCAGAGGAGGACTCCTGCTACACTATGGGCGGACATGAATGGCATTAAAGCAGAAGAGCAGATGGTTCTTTGAACAGTTTGTTTCGAAAGCAGCATTTATTTGTCTGGTCTTTCCCATCATAAAAGTATGCTGCACATTTGTACTTCCCACATGTACTTACCGCTAACTTTATATAAGATCTCATGAATGGTTTCAGTCCATCTTTCTTTCACACACCACATGGTCCATACAATGTGTCTTTAATTATCTGGAAGGTATTTAAACATTTTAAAAGCCTTTTTAAGCCACCCCACAGAAACAGTAACAGTGCCTATAGGTTAACAAGCAGCCTTGGTGTTAATTCAACGTGATCAATGAATATGCATTTACAGTAAGATGTATGCCAAAAATGGCTGTATGAATAGAATTATCATGTTCCTATACCCATGTCTGCTCCCGCCCCATTTAATAATGTCACAAAACATTGAATAAATGCTGTAAGTAGACGTCGGTACTTGAGGTGCTCATGTCAAATTGAAATCACTTAACATTAGTTACGCATCATTGTCATGGCAACTGGTGTGCTCCTGGTATTTTTTGTGGCAGTGACTGCAAATTTACCAGCAGCCTAGACTGACCTGTCCATCCGAAACACCAGGGATTTCTTTCCCAGTAATATTTTCAGTGCACACATGCAAATGACAAATCAAAATATAGTGTAGCCCCTGAAGATGTAATGTTTGTATCAGGTGTCTAAAAGTTCAATGTGAAATTTGAGTCTTATTATTCATATTCTACCGTACAGAGGCAGCAGTTAACTGTGCCCCTTCCATGTCCATGTTTCTGCAGTCTTATGACAATGGTGATTCTCAGCTGGACTCCTCAGAGCTGCTCAAATTCATCCAGCAAAATGATTCAGTTGTGGAGTTGCAGTCCTACGCAGACCAGGAGAGCAACAAGCTGCTCAGGTCAGTTTTTTGTGGGTTTGCATGCTTACACAAGTGTGTGTGAGGGCAGGTTAGAAGAAAAACAGCTACTTTTTTTTTAATTCCTTTTTATTTTGTCACTATTTTACTTCCCTCCAAACTCTCTTTTCTTCCGTAGTATGCTTGCACATACAGATTCATATCTGTGTACTGCAGTGCTATTTTTAGGTACGCAGTGTCAGTCATTGAACCCTATGTAGCCAGTGCAAACTTTGCTGAAGGCCTCCTGTGGGAGCCTACATTGGCATAAACACCTGTGCTCCGTGGAATAAAACCCTCTAAACTAATTATCATGTCTATCAGTATGCTCTTTTTTTTTTTTGCAATACTCTCTTATCACTGTATGAAGCACCTAATATTTATTCTATGTTTGCATGTATGTTTGTGCTTTCCAGGAGCCTGTGTGTTGATGCCCTCATTGAACTCTCTGATGAAAACGCCGACTGGAAACTGAGTTTTGATGAGTTCCTCAACTGCCTGAAGCCTGGCTTCAATCCACCAGAGAAGAGTGAGCTTAAAATGATAGTCTGTATACTTTCACATAATGGAGCGTAAAGTTACACACTGGTAGATACAGTATATGGATGCATTGAAATAAGCTTTGTCAGGCAGTCCTGACAGCAAGCAAACTGTGGAAATGAGCCTCAACATGCTACTCTTTTCTGAATAGTTGAAACAGTCAGAGTTTTGTGGTAGTCACTTCAGTCTGCCTAGTCATCTGATGTGGCTATATCTAGGATAACGGTCACAGGAAGCAGAGGCATTGCGCCATGACAGAGAAAACTAACATTCACTGCAGCACACTGAACCCTGAAGCTTCACCAGGCTCAAAAACACACACACATTTGGCTGGTTTTCTATTTGTATTGAGAAATGTCAAGTTCACCATTCATGCAGAGTTCTTTTGGTCATGGTAATCATGACTTTCAAGCTTTTTTATTATCTCGGACACACATGATTAAGTTGTGCTTAGCGTGGCTTTTGGCAGATTTGCTGACTTCTCATTAGTAAGCCAAACTACTGTATGAATTATGTCTTAGTCATGGAAATGCTGTTTTTCTATTATCATTCTGCTACAGTCTATTATCTGTGGTCTTGGCTGAATTGTTTGTCATGTGTTTTTCTGCAGAATGTGCCTTGGAGGATGAGACATATGAGGACGGAGCAGAGACCCAGGTCGAGTGTAACCGCTGTGTTTGTGCATGCGGCAACTGGGTCTGCACTGCTATGACGTGCACTGGTAAGTTAAAATACTGGATATGATCTTCATGCTATTTATTCCTTGGATTATTTTAATCAACTCACACATTAAGACGAGTGCCCCATGAACATTTTGGACTATTTTGTTATGTCCAGACAAAGCGGCAGCTGTGGATGAGTCAGTAGATGCCGGGGCAGAGATGACTGAGGAGGAGTGGAACCTCCGTGTGGCTGAGCTCAACAAGCACCAGGTCTGTATTTGCAATCTGAAATCCCCTGTATACAACACAAAATATAATGTAACCAATCATACCAGTGTCAACATAAATCAGAATCAAAAGTTCATCCAGGAATGTCTCTACAGAACAAGATAAATCACCTGGCCATAGTCACAACTTTTAAAATGTACTTTAAAGCTCCATCACTGTCCACTGCTCATAGGATTCTACTTGGTTATAAGGTCCATGAAATATCACTGACATGAGCCATAACCCAAGTGTCTCCTTTTAAATTCTTCCAGGGTATAACCTTGATTATTTGCAGTGTGTTTCTGAACAAAGAGCGTTTAAATCAAACTGCTCAGCCAGCACAAAACAATACACAGAGGAATTGGTAGGTGTACATTTTTTGTGAGTGTATGTACCAACCTAAAACAGCTCAGTGAGCCAGGGTATCAGCTGCTTTATGACTCCTGGCTTGAAAATTGAAACAATAAATCAAACACTGTGAGTAAGGAAATATCATCTAAATTAGATCAATAAAACTAGGAATTATAAAAGCCAGCATTCTCTAGCACTCTTAAAGGGGAACTCCACCAATTTTACACATCAAAGTTGGTTTACAGGTCTTGGGGAGTACTACTGCATATGAGAACAATTTTTTACATAGCCCTGTATGAGGTAAAACAAGGATAGAAATACTTAGCTAAAAAAATGCCTAAAATGGGTATTAGTATTACTTAGAACATTATGGAATATTTTATTAATGTTATGTAAACACACAAACAAAAACAACAAAAAAATGTACAGAGGACTGATGGGCAGTCTTGAAGTAAAAGGTGCATAGATAGATAGATAGATAGATTACTTTATTCATCCCCGAAGGGAAATTAAGTAATGGGTGCTACCCTTGGCTACGGTAGTGCAAATTTCCCTTCGTGATGACCACAAAAGTTACTTGCAGTCTTTGAACATCTTTAGACTGTCAAGACAGTACTGCAGCCTCTCCCTAGAGAACAGTTGTAGAACTTCTACGGGCAAATGTTATTAATTGTCTAACAACTCAAACAGGACAAACACAATCTACCCTGAAGTTCTAGAACCCCCCAGACAAAAACTAAAGATGTGTAACCTCCGTAGATGGTCAATACCATTCTAGAACCTCTGTAGACAAAACATAAAGTTCTAGAAGCGAGTTCTAAAACCTGTCCTGACAAGCTACTCCTTTCTGGAACCTCCACATTCAGAACATGAGAAACTGTCTTTAACATCTCACTGTCCTTGTAGATAAAAATAATTGACTTATTTTTGTGGCATGTCTACTCCTGTGTGTATGTGCTTGCCTTATGTGTGTGTATGGAAGCATGAGGCTCACAAGGTAGGACCGGGGCTCTGGCTTGAAGCCATGGCTGAGTCAGCAAGGTCATGTACTCTGTACTCCAGAAGGGCAGCTTATAATGCCACTGAAAACAAATGTGGCTCTGTGGGTACAAGTTTGGTGTGACCGGGTGTGCGCTAAATTCAGTCATGAAGACCGTGCTCCAAAATATAATGTTGATAATGTTTAATAGATAAAGCATTTAAGTGATATGAGTACTTCCCAACATGTTAAGAAAAAAAACAAAAACCTTACAGATGCTTATACAAATATGTACTCACATTATTATTTATTCAATATGTTAAATGATGCACTATATCTCACTTGTCTGTCAACTCTTTAAATATAGGAAACAGTTGAGAAGATGAAGACCAGCACAAAGGAGGCCTAAATAAGGATGCAATGCAGGAGAGGATGTTCGTCATCACCCTTCCTCCATACTTGATTTACCTTGCGGCCATGTGTTGTTAGTAAACTGACTTTTTCATATTTCTCTGCTATGTTAATTATTATAAATTTTTTACAACGTTTAAGTGTTTGTGTTGATGTTTGTTAGATTCAGGGGCAATCAAAGAATATCACAGGATTCCCCCGTGTTCAGTACTGTCATATTTGATTGTATTGCTGCGCCTCTACACTAGCCCTGGGGCTATTTTTACTACAATCCTTATATTTTTACAGTTATAATGAAAAAAAGCTGTCAAGTTGTCACTGTTTCGCAATATGGAGGTCATTGTTTGAGAAGGTAGTGAGGTTAGGAGCTTGGAGATTCCACCTGTTGAGTCTGACTACTTGACACCTGGTGCAGCATGTTCACACCCTCATAGGTTTGATGGTCAGCAGGTTGGTTAAAGAAGCTGGGATAAGAGGGTAAAGCTACTAGTGATTTTGATTTTGTTGCCATTTAGAACTGCCACAGTAGGCCATTACTTGACCAATGCACTTCTCTTTCTTTCTCTCTAGCTTTCTTAGGCTTTATTTTATTATAAGCCGAAAAATTGTTTGTATCTTACTGCTAAAGTAATAATTTTGCTGCAAAAAAAGTTTGCTTCTATGTACAGTATGTTATTGGCTTGAGTTGGAACTCATCTCGTTCCCATGTTATGCTCAGGCAAGTCTCTGTGGTGCTTTTTGGTTAAACAATTCTCTCAAGCAGCACAACTGCACCCTGATGAGACCAGATCTGAGTATAGCGTGGTGAAAACTGAAACCAAAGTCTTGTTTGAATAATGTACAAAATCCTCCAGGTAAAACATTACTCTGGACCCAGCAACAACACTATACCTGTGCTTTCAAAATCACAAGAAGGACTAGCCTCACAGTCAGCTAAAGTAGCGTAGACGCATCAATAACTGGGTGCATATAAATTGTGTGTGTGTGCGTGATTGTGTGTGTGTGTGTGCGTGTGTGCTATTAAAGTGTGATGCTGAGAGTAGTTTGGTTTGTTAAATGTGTTTTTTTGTTAAAATCCTGTATCTTAATTGGGAGGTTTGACAAAAGAAAACAGTGCCTTAGACCTGCAAACAGTATTAGGTCTCTACCTTTGCCTGCGCGAAGGCTATTAAGCGACGTGGGATAACAAGAATGATGTGCTTTGCTGAAGTTTAGCAGTAAACTAGTGCTTTGTGACTCTATCCCTGATATACATGTCTGTGTGAAAGTTGCATTACTAGGTTCAAGCTAAATCTTTATATTCCACTTAAAAGTGCAGAGACTGTAAGGAATACGTATGTATGCCAATAAAGCCCATACACCACAACACAGCGTTGTCACTTTGTATGTGTGGAAGTGTGTGCACTTTTGTCTGCCAAATTTCAATTTCAAATATTTTGAGTGAAAGAAAGAAGAAGTTTCCCTTTGGAGAGTAAGAAATAAGTGACTTAAAAAGAAATCTGAATTAAAAAGTATTACATAGAGCTATTTTGTCTATTAACAAATACAAAGTTGTTGTTTCACTGTTGGACTCTCCTTTGGTTGCCAGTGCAGTTCAGAATTCAATATAACATTTTTTTCATTACCCATCAGGCACTACACTGTGAAGTCCCTGAGGATACTTCTGAAATGTTGTGCCTATAGTGACTGAAAGTCTCAGGTCAGCTGATCATTGTCTACAGGATGTTCCCAGGCCTGGCTTGCTGTTTTTGCCTCCACACTTTAAATCAGTTTCTTCCACTAATATATTACTAAAATGAATTGACATTAAAAAAAAAAATAAATAACCTATAGAAACTCACTTAACAAAGAAATCTTTTGTTGTGTTATTTCTGTTAGTTGTAATTCTATTTTGTTGCTCTTACTATCCTTCCAGTTTGATATTATGCTTTTTATTGTGATGCGCTTTAAAATTATGTTTGGAAAAGTGCTAAATAGTCAGACCTATAGCCTACTTTACATACTTTATTAAAATACTCAGGCTACTCCATATTGCAAGGGCCAGTGGCATTATGCATTTTAAGGCTTATCATGTCAGCAATATTGTAGTGTTTTGGTTGGTCCAGGTAGTACAAAATCTATTTTCATTTACTATGTGGTTGTTTTAACAGCATATAGATTATAAAATCTTATTCTCTATGTTCATTAGTAACTACAGCAGCCAGAACCAGTTCCTCAAAACTTTACATATCTCCCGTCCTGCCCCTAGAATTTGCCCATATTCTCCTCATAAAGTAACATGAACAGAATAGAGCCGTGACATATGGGTAGCTCTGAATACAGTGGGAGGAACAATTATCCTGTACCTATTTCTCACTCTATGCACATCTATGTCAGCAGAGTATTGCATAATGTAACAGAAGAGGGGTGTTGCATAATCGCAGACCGAGCTGGGCACTGGACACGGTGGACCATCAGCCACCGTTCTCCCGCTGTTGCAAGACTAAAAAACTTCGACAACGCAATTACACACAGCAACGCGGTCGTTTGCAACAATAAAACTGCAATAAACTATTACAAATCGCTTAAGTAGCCAAATACTTCTGTAATATGACAGATCGAGGGGCCAGCCAATCAACGCCTGAGTGGGCGGGGTTTGTACCAGGAATTAGCCAATCACTACACGGGAAATATTCCCCTCAAAGAACCACTTCATTGTAGGACAGGGGCATTGCATTCAATGTTGTTACATGTAGCCACAGTAGCTTGTCTCAGTACTAAAATAGTGACCTAGATTTTTAACCAGAGATGTGGTTAAATACCTCGGGAGGGTGTACAGAAATCTTTCCCTTCTCCGTGTCAAAAACAGACGACAAGTCCTGGAGCTAACTCGCGGTTTACGGGGGCGTTCAGCCGAACTGTTACAGCAAAACTTCTGCAGGGACTTCGTTCACAGTTTAAATTCACGCAAAAATCGCCAAAATGGAGATTCCCGAAGGGGCGGCGGCGGCGGCGGCAGTGGGCGACAGCGTGCTCGACTTTTCCCGTCTGAGCCTGAGCACCTTCAGCGTCGACAGTATCGGCGACGAGAGGAAAAGGGACACCAGGCAGCTCTACCTGAACTACAACCGGCTGGCCTCGCTGCCCTCGTCGGTCAGCCTTTTCTGCAACCTCGAGTTTCTGGACATCAGCAGCAACGGACTGTCGGCCATCTGCGAGGGCATCACGCGACTGACCAAGCTGAAAACGCTGCTCGCCAAGAACAACCGACTGGACCAGTTCTCGCTGCCCAAAGAGTTCGGCTCTCTGCAGCTGGAGGTGTTGAACTTTAGCGGGAACCGATTTGAGGAGATCCCGCTCCAGTGCATGAAGCTGCTGCGCCTGCAGTCGCTGTCGCTCGGCGGAAACCGGCTGAAGAGTATACCTGCAGAGATAGAAAACCTGACCAGGTGGGTTCACCAGGGCCACAGCCACGAGCGGTAGTGGTTAGCTAACTCGGCACCATTGATAAAAGTACGTAGCGGGGGCCAGATACAGAGAGAGGCCACTGCAACGTATCACACACACACACACACACACACACACACACACACTCTTTGTAGTTTGTTGGTCGTTTAATCGACGATGTTCGATAACGACACACACCGAGAAATACACGACGGCGACAAAAAGCCTAACCGAGCTTCCTCGGGAGTCGATTATTTGTTTGGTATCGGGACACCTCGGAGTGTATTATCGAGTTGAAATCGGTTATTAATTAGTTTTTTTTAAAAAAAAATTTTCAGTTGTTTCAGTTACCTGCTACTCATCATGGCGCCCCAGTGTTGTTGCTATGGTTACCGGCTGTTTGATATGACAGTGATTTTAAATGTAAAAGTCTCCAACACATCAACATCAGATCAGAGCTGAACTCACCGATCGACAGGAAATGAATGGGCTCTTTTTTTTTTATATTTTCATTATTTGTTGATGCTGTGCTTGTGTTGAACTGTAGAGCTGCAGTGATCAGTCAAATGTTTGGGTAAAAGTTAATCATCTATTTGGATGATTGATTAAACCAACAAATGGAAAACTTTGAATCCCCCTTTTTTGTATCAGAGAAAGTAACCCACTTTAGTCAAGCTTAAGCTGCTGTTTCATGAGTCAAAAGAGGTGACTCGCCTATTTAACCTGGCACCGATATTTGTACAACTTTTTTGCAGTATCAGTTCAGTACACAGTCACACTCAGGAAACCTGTGGTTCTCTCGCTCTCTTTTTATGGGTTTATTTAATGATGTTTACCACTCTGTATGTGTCATGTTCATTTCCAGTTAGTTTATTCTGCAAACACCATGATTCATAATTCGTGAGGATAAATGTGAACTTAAGCTGTTGCCGCAGCTGGACCGGTTTTGGGGGTTTACACACCAACAGTAGTTAGTAATGGCACGAAAGTAGTAGTGCCATGGAATACACAGACAGGTGACAAATTTAAAGGAAAAACCTGAATAAAAGAGTGGAGAGGCACATCAAACGCAGGTGCTGGATCCCAACCCAGTTGAACACCTATGGGGTTTGGAACAAGACAGAGCTCTCCACCACCCTTCTCCATAAGACCAAATGATAAACTTTCATCTTCAATTCTATTAAGAGATAATTGTCTCTGATGCTATATGTCCTTTTGTTATGTCTGTTTTTTTCCAAACAGAATAGAGTTCCACAGACTTTTAAAGGGGCACTGACTCCATACTAAGATACTTTATGTTGGTTTTTCCTTCGGTTCTTCTATTTGTCACCCATCTGTATTTGCGACATATTCATTGTGATAGTAAAATGTATTCAAAGTGATTAAACAGAAAATTACAGTAAGTAAAGGTAGAAACACTGATATTATGACATTTCTGTAGATAAAATACATACATGTGGAGAAAGACCATGACAAAAAAACAGAAATTGAGACAAGGGGCAGTAATTTCAAAACAACAACATTGTGTGCATTTAGCAGCAGCAGCTGTCAGTTAAAAGCTTTTGGGAGATGTATGTTTGTTGTCTCCTGTGTGGCCGAAAGTGACAAAAAGTAGGCCAGCGATGAGATCATTCCTGTCTTATCACTTCTTGAGTTTAACAGTAGCAAGTCACAGTGACCCACTGCCGGGCCAAAGATCAAACATCCAAGTAAGAGGCAGCAGATGAAAATGTCCACTTAACTTATCACATGGAGCCAGCCCTTATTAACTTGAGGATATTTTGATTCTCCACATATGTTTTTTGCTGCCTGGAACTGGTCAGTTGTCAGCACAAAAAATTTCTACAAATCAGTACACATTAAGTACAAATATAAAACACAAAAGAATTGATTGCGTAAGTATTCACATATACAGCCTGTGTTAAATGGGCCTTTTTCACAGAAGACATTTTGACATGTCACCATTAGAAAATCACTGTTGTAGATAATGAAATGAATCATGGCTGAATTCAATTCCATTTCTCCATTTTTAAGGTCCTGGTATTGTGCATACTGGCTCACTGTCATGGCTTAGTGGGAAAATTGAATTGGACAAAGCCATCCTTAATGTTAATAGTAACACTGGTTCTTTTCCTACTTTTCCATTTTGACAAGTCAAAACGTCTGCTGTGAAAAAGGCCTATTTGCATGTAATTTCAATGTATTTCTGGAGATTAATTTCACTTTGCCATTTTTCTCTTGGTCAGTGTCACAAAGCATACTTACTTTGAATCACAAAACACAAACCATACAGTCTTAGCATGGTCGAAAACTATGTAGCTCTATAACATCTATGTTATATAATATGTATTGATGTATGTAGAAGAAACCTCGACCCAATGTTTCTTGGATGGAATGGCCCAGGAAGAAAAGGGTTCAATTTTGCTGTGAAAACTGTGAGCTTTTTATATTGTCCCTGAAACACAACATAACTAACCATCCTCAATCTCTGGTGGCTGATTTGTGTCACTGTCAGTGTCGGCGGTGAGCAGACCCTGAATGTCTCAGTCCCCGTCACAGAGGGGGGTCGCTCAGTGCTCGGCCACCAAGGACAGTATAATGGCTTCCTGTCTCGCAGTCGCTGTGTCATCAGTTCCAGCAGGCAGATGGCCTGACAGCTTACTTTCGCTGACCAGCCATCCATTGCTCTCTCCCTGTCTCTCTGTTTCACTCCCAATTACCCCCCTGTGTACTCCATACCTCCATTAACCTACCAGGGTCCTTTGTTGTCTTAATTCAACAAACGTACATATCACTTTTGTTGTCTACTTAAGTTGGACGCAGTGTTTTTCTGGTCATCACATATGTAATCCAGAAAATTAATAGAGATGTACATTTATTCCATGTATAGTCTTTGCACACTGACACAGTGTGGGTGATGCATAAATGTGTGTACGGTACAAAAAATGTCTTGATGATCTGAGTTACTTTTGGACTTCTCTTGGTATCTATTCACCTCTATCTTTTGTCTTTTTGATGATTTTGAAGCATGGCCCCAGAAACAAATTTAAAGACACAAGCACATGCACACAAACTCTTCAGCATGAAACGATACATCTTTAGCTCCCCCTTGTGGTATAGTATTAGTATTAGTTTTACTTTGTTGGCCAGAGAAAATCCTTTTAATGACATATTTACCTTTTTATGTTTAAACATAGCTCAATTGTCTTGGCACAGTAGTACAGTAAAAAAAAAATTTAAAAAATTTTGGGATTTCCTAAAATAGAGCATCTAGAACAAAAAAAAAAACCCTAAAAAAGTTCAAAAACCACCATTATATACTGTCACGTGTGATATTACTCAATACTTGCTTGACATTGCAAATTGATGACTCTTTTCCTCTCTTTCTTTCTGTCAGTCTGGAGCTGTTGTATCTGGGTGGAAACCTCATCACAGCCATTCCTCCAGAAGTGGCTAACCTGCCCTACCTCAGCTACCTGGTCCTTTGTGACAACCGCATCCAAAGTGTCCCCCCGCAGCTCACCAGGTAACTGCACATACACCACAAAATCTCTTCCTCTTTCTGCTCCCCCATTAGGGGTAGCTACAGCGGATATCTGATTTCTTTTATAATCTGCATATTTGGTCCGGCATAGGTTTTTACGCCGGATGCCCTTCCTGACGCAACCCTACCATTTATCAGTGCTTGGGACACCACCAAATATAATACTTAAAAAACTAAAACCTAGACCCTAAATGAATCTGATAATTGCAAATCCCTGTAGTCATGTTCTGTAGGTGAAGACATTTCCAAGTGCCTCTCTCTCACTCCAGGCTCCATTCTCTGAGATCCTTAAGTCTCCACAACAACCTGCTCACTTACCTGCCGAGGGAGATCCTCTGCCTGGTGCACCTGCAAGAGCTCAGTCTCCGTGGCAACCCACTGGTGGTGCGCTTTGTCAAAGAGATGACCTACGACCCCCCGTCACTGCTCGAGTTGGCAGGACGTACCGTAAAGAGCCGAAATATTCCCTATTACCCCTGTGACCTGCCCTCAAACCTGCTGCGCTACCTAGACCTGGCCAGCAAGTGTCCTAACCCCAAATGTGCTGGTAAGACACTTTTTTCACAGCATGAAGAAAATGCAAAGATTCATGTTGAGTTGTGTTTATTCTCTGAAATGTTGTTAGGATTCTTTTTTATATAATTATATTTAATCATTATTTTATAATTATTATAAAAAAAAAAAATGTATATGCAGCTCTGTCATTTTCCAATGAATATTGGTTCTCAACCTTTTTGGCTTGTGACCCCTTAAAGTGAGTCATTCGCCTCTTACCAGTTGCATATACCCAGCAGTTGCAACCAGTTCAAACAAAAACTGTTTTTTTTTTGTTTCATTTGAATACGTTTTAAGAGACCTGGAGAAGTAAAAAGAAAAAAAAAAGTGTAACATCGAAAAATGAAACTACAACACTGTGATAACATATCCTGTGTTTGTTTTTCCCTTTACTGTTTCCTGCCCGGTTGTACAGTCTTGATTAAATCTGAATTTATGACGGTGATTTAAAGTATGAATATTATTGTACTATGTTGATGTATACTTACATATGCACAGAATGATACAAGTCACTTGAACCTACCTTTGTTTTTCCTGTCACTCTCAACTCTGTCCAGGTGTCTACTTTGATTCCTGTGTGCGCCAGATCAAATTTGTGGACTTCTGTGGAAAGTACCGGCTGCCCCTCATGCATTACCTGTGCTCCCCAGAGTGCACCTCTCCCTGCAGCTCCAACCCCCAGAGCGACGCTGAGTCAGAGGACGAGAGCAGCGTACCCGCTTACCGCCTGCAGAGGGTGCTTCTGGGATAGTACGACGTGAAAGAGCCTCTGACCCTCTGGCCAAGCCTTTCCATGTCAGTCTGTCACTGTGTTTGAACACAGATGAACTTTGCTTACAGACTTTACTACACATACTCACAACACCTAAACTCTAAATACTGTTTTACAGACCGCCTACGTGGCTGTGTGTAACGCACAAAATGGGAGACAGCAGGCCTTCCTGCTGTGGCCCTGAAAACATGGCAAGGTTTTTTTTGGAAAGAAATCTGTTCCCTCTCTCAACACACATCACTCTACATGAGTAAAGGGCACCTCCTATTTCCCATGTAGCCATGCCAGTCCACAGTCTGTCAGTCATGACTCCATCAAAGTGCTGGTCTCAGAGAGAGAATGGGACGGCTGTAAAACTCAGTGAAGACTGAAGGAGCGGCAGGATTCTTTATCGTCTGACACTTTGTGCTTTTAGTAGCTAAACTACAATATTCTGCATTATCTGTAGGTTTGAAAACAAACAAGCTGCTTTTTGTCCTACTGCTGGTGACACACAGCAAGCTTCATTAAAATGTCTCTGACCAGGTGAGCATCAAAGCTGCTATGCCAACTAGGGAAAAGATTTTTGAAGTATGTCAGCAGAAACTGACATTAATTTTACATTACAGTATTCTTCTTTAGATTGAGTACATTGTGTGAGACAGCCTTATTTACACTGTGTGTGGTCCTGCAGGGCAGAAGTTTTGTGCAATAAAGCTGTCCCACACAATATAAAAAGATGAAGGTTTATCTGTTTTTGTCAGCACCATGGTTATTGCACACCAGCATCGAAAAAAACTTGCCATGGTTGCATCGTTGTTTCAAATTAACCCAGAATATGGGTTATATAGAAGAAAGCTTGTCCAGGCTTACTCACAGGAAGTGGATGTGGGGTGGACCAGGGAAAACCATTCACTGTGCTAGCACAGAAACAATAGCTATTCAGCAAAACAGAGTGGCAGCCTTCATGTTTATGTTCAGGGCTGTCAGTTTTCTCTGAGCATAAGAATATAGATGTGTGTGTGAATGGAGCCCACAGCCCGATTGTTTTTTTTTTTTTGAGACGGAAACTCCTGTTTGTGTCTATTAGTGAAGAGGGAGAAACTCCTGGCTTCACGTTAGACCTTATCGTTAAGAAAAGAGAAGAACGCTCCTCTATGTTACAGTAACACCTATACTAGAGCATTTAAGCGCCTTACTAATGGTGACTTTTAACACAGTGAACAGAGTATGAAGAAATGTGATATATGCACCCTGAAATGTGACAAGATTAACATTAGAAAAAAAGTCATTTTTGAGTGATTTTGTGCTCATCAGCTTAACAGAGAAAAACTTTTTATAACAAAATTAAATGCTTTTATAGATATCTTTTTCAGATGTTAAACACGCTACATATTTAATAGATGGCACTAAAAATATATTGAGATTCATTAATTGTATGTACTTGTACCCCATTCTTATAATGTAAGTATACTGAACAGTATATAATAAGAATAAAGACTGATTGTAATATCTTTAAAGTGTGCTTATATTTGCTTTACCTTTTTATCATATTAGTTTTGGTTTGGTTTGGTTTTTAACACCAGTTGCTAAAAGGCAAGATATTTATAGAATGTGTTTTTGTGTTCAAAAATGCACAACAACTATTGGAGAGTTTGAAATGTGAGTTTTTGTGTTCGTGTTTACACGAACCAATCCAACCATTTTGTAGTTTGAATGTGTCCAGGTTCCATTTGCATATGAAGGTGAGTTCATTCTCCAGGCTGAATACTGAGAGACCTTTTCTGTAACCCAGAACCAAGAGATGCCAGGGCGAGTGCATTCTGCCTCGCACAATCTGCTAATCCTTTAACATCACCTGCCAAGAGCCACTAACTACTTTGTTTCCTCTTCTCTCGTCTCGTTTCACAATTTCTGTTCCTATCTCAGCGTCTCCTTTAATTTCTTTTCACCTAAGTCTCATTCAGCCTTGCTGGCAAGAATGTTGCTTTGAGTTTTGCATATTTTTGTTTGTTTTGAATGGTCTTTGACCAAGTCACAGCTGGGTTCCAGTGTTTTTTGCAGTGTTTCTTTTACCTTCTTTTTCACTATCTTTCAAACGTGCACATAGGACCCATCTACCAACAGCAGGCACCTAGGAAACTGCAGCACATGGTGTGGAGTTATGTTACACCTAAGCCGTGTGCGCTCACACTCTGCATGCTTTATATGTTCGAGGATTCTGTCACAAATGCAACCTGAGATGCAACCCTGATGAACTGGAAGCAATGAGTTGTGACTGGCAGATGAGGAGAGTGGCTGTCACCAACTCTCAGGAGTCAAATCAGCTTCAGTTGAGGTTACACTGCAAGTCATGGAAAATAAAATAAGTCTTGAACTTGGTCCTTGAGAGCTAGGACTTGAAGTGGGATTGGTCTCAAAGAAAGAAGACACTATCTCTTGTGGTTTTAGCCATCTGCAACTCTGCAAGGTAAATGTGTCTCTGTGTGGTCGTATTTCTCATACCTCTTGTTGGCGTCTCTGTCGTATTTAAGAATTCATTCCATCAAAATAATTTTTGTGGTTGCTGGATTTTATGGGGGTACCAGTCTCTTGACATTTACAGTTCTGTGAACAATACATACAGTATTGCAGGTGATCAGCAGATGAAAGTGCGCAGCTTTGACATACTGGATGTTTGGTACTCTAAGCCTCTTATCGCCCCTCAGTCAAAGGAACCAGCTCATATCAGCCCACAGTATTGCCAGACCTCACACATGACGGGTTTCAAATTCATACTCAGCTGAGCGTTTACACACGACAGCCACACACTTGCAGACAGCCTCACAACAATCAGACGTTGTCTTCAGAGTTACACTGCTAATCCTACCAGGAGAAAGTCTGGTTGGAGCCCACAGAGAGGAGGAAGTGGTCGCGGTGGCTACAGGGGAAAACAAAGAAGTCGTGGGCGAGTAATAAGCCACTGCTGTGTAAAAATGTCTGATTGCTATGGTGAATAACTTGAAACTCCCCCCTTCCCTTTTCTTTTCCTCAATCATTTATGCTGTCGCAGTCAGTGTAAACCCTATATCATTCCCTTATTCATTCGTCTCCACAAACTCTTCGTAGCAGCTGACATTATAATTCAAACATCGCAATGTTAGAAAATGTTTCTACAGACCATGTAAAGAAATCCTGGTGTAATAACTATAACTTCATGAAGGGTGTAACATTTTTAAAGATTGATTTTGGGCAATTTCTCACATATGTATAGTGATGGTTAAGAGGCAGGCAAAAATTGTGGGGAGAGAAAGAGACCAGCTGGAATTGAATCTGAGATGTTGCGGTTTAATAATCACATGTCTTAGCCCCTGGACATCATTGACACCCATGGTGTAACATTTTTAACTGATAATGTCATACTTGCAGTTTCACACACACAAAAACTTAGGCATCTCTGTTGCTCGTATCATGGCCGATGACACATCAAACTGATGAGAGATTACATGAAGATCACACAGCAAATTACTTCCACTGAGGAACACGACGAAATTATATGGAAAGCTGTGGAAAGGCTAGTTAGTACACCTTGAGTTAAGACTATTGCATCATCAGCTGCTATGCTGCTTTTCCAACACTTAAACTGGAAAATGGCTTTGGGCAATAGAGTGAATAGACTGATGCTTTCCCCTTACAGTAATCACAATCACTGCCTTCGGTAGAAACACCATGACTGGAGCCTGCTGGGTCGCTTTGATCCAGCGCTGCTAATCCAGGTCCATGGCAACGCTGCAGGAGGAGCTGCAGCGCTCCAGAGACAGATTTGTCTCTGGGTATGTTAGTGGGCAAACCTGGGCATGTCACAAGGGAGCGTCCAGGCTCTGGCAGGGACAGTGTAGGGCCGGAAGGGGTTGGTGATGCTTCACTCACAGAACAATGCATTTCCACCCACACGGTCGGTTGAACACTCTCTACAGAATGGTGGGACTCACTGGCACTGTGGTCAGATGTTGAATCACAGCTGCAGATGCATCCATGTCAGGAACAGTGGTGCTGCCTGTCAGGTGTGGTTCCACAGGAAATGGTGTGTCACTGGCTTAAAAGCTTTGCTTGTTATTTATTTTTGTTGCTGGACTTCCAGCTGATACATGTGCACAGTACTGTAGTCCAGAGACGGCGACTTGCTCGAGACACCTGCGTTTGGTAATTATAACATCTTAATGTTAGAATTGATCCCTGGTAACCTCAGTAGAACGACATGTGTCCTGTTTCATCCAGTTCAGCCTCCCAGCCAGCTCCTCCTTGACTCCTGCTTTTTGAGTAACAGCGCCGTGTCCCCAGATGAAATATTCAAGCTCCAAGTAATCTGAGCGTCGCTGCAGTCCACCTGCAGCTGGTGCACTCCTTCTTGAACCTGATCTTGAGGGAAACCTGAGAGTGATTGCCACGCTTTGGGTGTAACAGAGCTGGCACCAGTGTTTCAGTCCTTCAGTGGCGTGTTAACACAGTGTCATTTGATCTGAGCGCACAAGTGAAAATGTTGAGTTAACAGGCGATTGTCTCATTTTCTTCTAGAGTTCACTATTTCTGCAGCGCCACAGAGTCTATCATCTTTGATATGTCTGATTAGTTCACTACTTGTTAATGCTTTTTGGTGGTTTTTGACCTCAGAAGTAGAAGTCACAGTCCACATTAAAAGAGGGCTACAGTACTAGTGTTAGTTAACAAGGCCGAACTAAGGGAACCTGTCTGTCAGTAACTTCTCGACAAGTCATTCTCTCTGGACTTCAACAGCAGCATGCGGCCAGCCAACATGCCAAAGTCTCTATAGGCTGTATACAGTGTTGTGTACACACAATTAAATGGGGATATGGTTTAGACCTTCAAACACAATGATGAATCTTCTTTTAGAGAACGGGGAGCACACAGGATTGTCAAACATATTTTTCCTCCAGGGATAAAAAGAGTATCACCGAGCTTGCTTTTTCCCCCAAAATGGAATTTGTGCAAAAATCCTATCTGACAGAAAGCCTGATTGGTGACTCTTTGTAAGTGAAACTTACCACTGACTATAATGTGAGCCTCCTGTTTTTGGAAATAAGATTTAGGCTATAATAGAGTTTCAATGCCTAAAGGATTTGGTGTTTAAGCCCAGGGAAAAGCTCCAGAATGCAATGTTCACAAAATTAAACATTTAAAAGAGAGGAAATAAGATTATTACTCTCTCTCTCTCTTTCTCTGTGTGTGTGTATGTGTGTGTGTGAGAGAGAGACTAAATAGGGGGATTGATGTCTGGATGAATGAATATCCGCATATTCTCCTCTGCTTTAATAATCTCTCTCTGTGTCTCTGCTCCCCACTTACAGCTGTCAGTGCTGGTGACACTCCCTCATCAGGAATGACCTGGTGTGTAGGCTCACACTATAAATCTCTGTGACGTCTTAATAACACCTTTATGCCTCTTATGGCTGGTGGAACAAATGCAGAATTACTTCTGCTGGCTCACTCCACTCAGACAGAAGCTCTCTCTTTTTTGTCTTTTGGAGTGATTCACCAGCCGGCAGAACTATTTTGCCAATCTCTCTGCCATCCCTTGTGGAGGCCTGCTTTTGTGAAAAAAAAAACAAACAGAGCAGATGTGCCTGTTTCTCTTTCCATCAAAAAACAAGTGCTGTTATTCAGTGTGTTTGTGTGCGCTGTGGACACAGAGTGTGCCACCCAGTCCCCCGGGGCTCCTGCAGCAGGCTTCACCCACACTGTCACAGCCCTCCTGCACCACATGGCTCACATCGCACTCTGAAACCCTTTTGGGCTGTTGGAGCTGGAAAGCTTACAGGAAAAAAAAAAGAAAGAGGGGCAGAGAGAGAGCGAGGACACACGCGCACACACACACACACACACACACACACACACACACATATACACACGCGCAAACACACCTCCCATCCCTGACACACACACACACACACACGCCTCCCTCCCTCAATGCTCAAATGAAACTCCGGCAGTCTGCTGAACTTTTCCTGAATGACAGGATCTTTTCGAGCTGTGGACTTTCAGTTGGATGGACAGATTAAGTCGTGGGATTCATTACAAGTTTGCAGCTATGGGACCTTTGTAGCTATGTTAGATAACATATCATCCAGTCATTTATTTGCAATTTCTACTGTAACGTGTGTGAGTCTTGCGCGATGGAGCCTGGAGCGGGACGCGGCGATGGGATCCTCCGTGCGCTTTGGAGACCGAGGTTTGCTCTTTTAAACTTTACTCTTTTATGGTTTCTTTTTTTTTCTTTCTTTCTTTGTTGGTCTAGGTCTAAGTCTTAATTCTTCTTCTCCCGCAAACTGATTGAAAAGTTTGCGATTTTACCGTGCAACTGCGTTGATGGAGCCGCGAGGCAGCGCGTTTTTACGCATCTCTCTCCCCAAACAGGATCGCTTTTTAAAGGTTGATTAATCCGCAGTTGAAAGCCAAACGTAGCCCACGATTTAAAACTTCAACATTATTGAGTTGCAATATAACAATCGATCCTTCCTTTCTTGTATTATTACTATATTCCCTATGACGTGTCCTAATTTTATTTATCTATTTTTTAAATTATTATATCTACACCTACCAAAAAAAATTACATCCCCACTGTGGTGCATTTCGTCAGCTGTTTTGCTTGAAATGGCAACTTTGTTACATATAGTGACAAAGAGGTTCATTTATACTGCAGAACCGGGCTGTAAAATGCACCATGTGCCCATAAGTGACGTGCGCCAGGCCTCAGGCGGGATTTCATTGCCAGTAATTGCATTCTAACTCAGCTTAAAGAATAAACTTATAAACGGATTACTGACCGAGGAGGAATGTTTCAATATTGGCCCCTGAACCGGGCTTTAGGCTACATCTGGCGGCGCCCGTGGTTACACAGCTCTAATCTTAAAAAAAAAAAAATCTTAAAAGAGAAACAGAGAGATTGACAGTACAATGAATGGGCTTTGCTCCATTCTTTTTTCTTTGTTAAAGGTTTTTATGGTAAAGGCCATGAAAAGGTTTTCGCTCTCTGAGCCTAGAGGCCTGTCAGAAATGGTTAATATATTCCGGATAGTTCAACAAATTAAAGAAAAGTTGGATTTAAACAGAGGCCCATAGGCAAGTGAAAGGCAAGCTGCACACAGGTTAGTCCCGCCCTACATTTAAGTGAGAGATTCAAGGCCACAAGTAGCTCAGGTATTACTTGCGGTTTAGCCTTCAGGACTTCCAAAGACACTCCTCATGACTATTCTGAACCGTCAAAACATGTCCATAAAACCTAACTCCGGCTTGGGAAGGGCCCTGTTCTCTCTCCCCCACAGCTGAATGTTGGCCGGCCTTTGTTGACCTCTGCAGGGTGGCGGGGTTTCTCCCAAACTGAATCCTGCAGAGGCAGGATTTTGAAAAACTGGCGGAAATGCCTCTCTCTGCCGGCTTTTCCTGCGGGAAGCAGCAGAACTGTGATCTAAACTTGGAAAGTGACGAAAGGACATGGACAGGAACTCCAGACACTTCCCAGATGCTGCCCAGCGGGCTTCATTGTTCTGTTGACACCATTCCTTTCTGGAAATGGGTCACCTTGGTCTTCGCTTAATAACTTACACCTAGGAAATCTTTCAAATAGAATATCAACATCTCATGTTGGTTGGATTACAATATAGTTTCCTTTGTGTATTGAATTCCAGTTAAGTTTTTTAACATAGATTTCCCACACTGTTCTGTTTTGATTCAATCCTAATATCCTACCCCAGAGCCCTTTGGTTTTTTTAGTCATTCTACAGACAATGACAACACACGTGTTGCCTAATAATATGCTACTCATGTAAACTCATCTCACCTGTCTGCCAATTTGTATCGATACAAGTGGTCTTAGATTGTCTCGAACAACATGTAGCTGAGTCACTGCAGCGTTTACAGTGATCAGACTCAGTCTGTAGCCTACGAGTTACAGTTCAGGTGAAACCATGCCACATAATTAAATCTGCAACATGTCAGTGCAGCACGGGTAGCCTCATAAAAATGCCTGTGGCAAGAGTGACAAACAGTTGTTTTGTGATACTCTCCAGAGTTTACGTCTTCAGTCTCTGATGACTTCAGTAACAGGGCAGATTTCAGATTATCTGGCCCTCAGTCAAACTGCTAAGGATAGCCTTGGTATCTCGCAACTGTTACATTTGCTTTCGTTTCGCTCGGACTTTTGTCTTGTGCACGGATGTGTTTTGCAGCACAGTGTGATCCTTTGTTGGCTAGTTCACCTCAGTGATGACGTAGTGCTAGTGGAAATTGAGGATAAGCAGAAAACACACAGGCTTCCTGTCACACAGGCTGGGTCCTGGCTTCTGGTTTGTTTTGTGGTGGTAAATAACATACACTTTATGTGGGCTTTTCTTTCTAACCTTAGTTTCAGCCTAACCTGAGTGTTTGTTGGGTTTATTTGTGCTTAGGATCTACATCGTTTTCCTCGGTGTAATATCAATGTAATAAATAATCACATCTATGTGTTTCCCTGGTCTCCAAGCCTTTGGTTTTGCAGCTCGTTCTTTTGAGATGCATAAAGGTGCAGTGAAAAATGTTTTAACCAAACTGGGGACAACAAATTTATGAGTTGGCCCTCTGAATGGTTACAGGACACTTTTACTCAGAGTAATGTGTTTGGTTTCATATGTCATAATCATATCATCTGCTTGTTCCTCAGGATGTGTATGTGAAGGTGGACAGACTGGGGTCAGTCATGGAGCCTGAGCTGAACTGCAGCTCCCAGTGTGATTCCCCACTCTGCTTCATCCACTCAGGAGTCAACAGGCAGGAGGGCCTCGACATTCTGCAGAGACTATGCAGTCTCAGCACGGTAATCACACACACACACACACACACAAAATGTGCACAATATGCAATTCCAACAAATAACAAAGTATGCAAATGCAATGTAAACACATATACATGGACACACCCATGCATGGGCACACACACACACACACACACACACACACACATATATATAGTGCAGACATATGTCCAGGCTCGCACAGTTCCAGACAGCTTTGTGAAATACACCATAGCTGACCAACAGAATACTTTTGGCCCTCCAAAAGGTTAAAGGGTAAAAATATATCCTATATAGTCTGCATAGATATTTCCACTCAATATATTGTCTATTATTTTGACAGTGCTTGTAACAAACCAGTCTCATAAATGACACAACACTGATTAATGATACACGACTGAATTAGCAATATAATTTAACTTAGTTTAAAAGTTAAGTTCATTTACCACAGAAGTCAGTTCAATAGTAGAGGTCTGGAAAGGTTTTGATGATGGTGAAGCTAAGTTTAGCATGGTCACAGTCACTGGTGCCTTTAAGAGAAGAGAGAGCGGAGCCCAGCAACACAGGGCAGGCACAAGAAAGTCTAACGTGTCTTTCCAAAATAGAAACTAAAGTAGTAGAGACACTGTGTTAGGGAACACAAACCCTTTCCTACAGACGCCTTCCCTCTCCATGCTACACCACATAGAATGAAGGTGAGTTATCTCTTTGATTTCTTTCATGCTTTATGATGTTGATTTATGCATGCATCAGTGTAAAAGTGCAGATATTATCTTCACCCAAGGGAAAGGGAACAGTGAGCCGCACCGTGTTTGCTTTGTTATGGTAATGGTATGTGACAAGATTATATTTTAATGTACTATTTTATTTTATTTTATTGTCCTAAAAATTCAGAAAACAGCAGTCAACAACAGTCCAGCTAAAATTAAAGTTCCTAAAATGAAATGTAACACCATGCATTTGTTTCTATTTCTGGATGGCTCACCAGGCACAACTGTTTCTAGACCTAATAGTATAGTGGAAAGACAAAAATACTACGACTGGAGCCAACTTATTCTATGAAATCCCACCTGTTTTTCTTTCTGGATGTGTTCCCAGATATGTCTACTGCTGGCAGTGTACTGTCTGAGGAGCAGCTTCTTTGCCCCATCTGCCTGGATTTGTTCAACCAACCGGTCACCACTCCTTGTGGGCACAACTACTGCAAGAACTGCATACAAGGATACTGGCACAGTGCTAATCTGTCGCAGTGCCCCGTGTGCAAGCAGAAGTTCTACATGAGGCCGGAGCTCAAAGTTAACACCTTCATATCCGAGCTGGCTTCTCAGTTCAAGAAGTCATTGGAGAAGAAAGATGAAAATGAAGCCAGTACTGTTGACCAACATTCAGGCCATAAAGGGAAAGTTTCATGTGATGTGTGTGTTGGAAAAAGAGTCAAGGCTCTGAAATCCTGCCTGGACTGTTTGGCCTCCTTCTGTGAGACTCACCTGGAGCCCCATCATGTTCTAGGTACCTTCAAGAAACACCACCTGATCAGCCCCATGATAAACATGCAAGACAGAGTGTGTAAGAAGCACGAGAAACTCCTGGAGCTTTTCTGTTACACTGACCAGACGTATGTGTGCCAGATCTGCATTATGAAAGACCACAGTGCTCACCACACTGTATCTATTGAAGATGAGAGCAGAGACAGAAGAGCTCAAATTGGAAGGATAAATGCAGAAGTGGAAGAAATGATCCACGGCCGACTTCAGAAAATCAGCGAAATCAATCAAACCGTTCAGCTCAGCAGGGGTAACACACAAAGAGAGATTGAGGAGAGTTTGCAAGTCTTCAACAAACTGCTTGACTTCGTCCAGAGAGGCAAAGCTGAGGTGGCGGAGGTGATTGGTGCAAAGCAGAGGCAAGTTGAAAGCCGGGCTAGCGGACTCATCACTGAGCTGCAGCAGGAGATCGATGAGCTGAGGGGGAGAAACGCTGAGCTGGAGCGGCTGGAGCACATCGAAGACGACATCTACCTTCTCCAGAGCTTTCCAGCTCTCTCCACACTGCCAGCCACCAAAGACTGGTCCGACACCTGCGTAGAGGGGGCTGTATATGTGGGCACAGTGAGGAGGGCGGTCAGAAGAGTAGCGTGTCAGGTGGAGGAGGCAGTAATGGCGGACGTGAAGAGGCTATGTGAGACTGAATTTCAGAGGGCTCAGCAGTGTGCTGTGGATGTGACTCTGGACCCTGATACAGCTCATCCCAAACTGGTGCTGTCTGAGAACAAGAAACAAGTCTGTCACGGTGATGTAGCACTGAGCCTCCCGGACAACCCAGAGAGATTTTACCCCGGTGTCAGCGTTTTGGGAAAGGAGAATTTCTCCTCCGGCAAGTTGTACTATGAGGTCCAAGTGAGAGGGAAGACAGAGTGGGATATTGGAGTTGCGCTTGAATCCGTGAACAGAAAAGGAACGACTATGGTAAATCCTGAAAGAGGCTACTGGGCCCTGGGGATGAGGAAGGACACGAGCTACTGGGCCCTCGACAGCACTCCTATCCGTGTGCCGCTGGTGGAGAAGCCCCAGAGAGTCGGGGTGTATGTGGATCTGGAGTGGGGGCAGGTTTCTTTTTACAACGTGGACTCTGCCTCTCATATCTACTCATTCACTGGATGCTCATTCAACGAAAGACTTTTCCCCTATTTTAACCCCCGGCGTAATCATGGCAGAGTCAACTCCGCTCCTTTGATCATCTTGCCTGTCAATGTCTAAAATCTGACAATATTTAATATCTTCCTGTTGCTTGAATGCTTTCAACCTTTTCTTAAATATTTATCATTTTCAGATGAAACTTATCAAAGGTCTAGTGTGATTTTTGTTGCTCTGTTTGGCCTAATAAAGTTTGTTTACTCCTGTGTACTTCTTTTTGTTGCTTTGACACATATCATTTACGAAACCGAGAGTTTATAACCCATATAGACAATAATCAAATAATGCACATGTATCTGAGATACATCTGTCATAATTTTGCCTAAATTTTAATAAGTTTGTATGTGTATGTGTGTGTGCAGGCGGCAGTGGAGCTCCCAAGGCGGACTCTCTCCCCAGTGTTAAGTGCTGTGGTGTGGACGCTGCTCTCCTGTGGCATCCTGGTGGCTTTCTGCTTCCTCCTCTTCACCCTGCGCTTCAAAAACAACAGGTAGACTCCGACGCGCAACGCATATATAAACATTAAAGATATATTTACGTAAATGGATGAATCAATTGTGTGTATGTTTGCACATGTCGTATTATCAGGATAGTGAAGATGTCCAGTCCAAACCTGAATGTCCTGACTCTCTTTGGAAGTGTGCTCACCTACAGCAGCGGCTTCCTATTTGCCGTTGATGAGCGGACACACTCACAAGGTGGAGCGTCTACGGCTGTGCTACAGGTAAGCCCAAACGTTTCCCTAAATCCTCCTTAACATTGTTGGATAAATCCTTGTTGGATAATTATGCATTGCTCTCTCCTACAGGCTCGAATATGGACTCTTTGCGTCGGCAGTACCCTGCTGTTTGGCCCAATTTTGGGGAAGACATGGAGACTGTACAGAGTGTTCACCCAGCGAGTGCCTGACAAGAGAGTGGTAGGCATGCTCCACCTCCTGGTGGTCGCATCTGTTTCCAGCATCAATGACCTTGTGTTTATTTTTGTTATCCAATCACTCCAGGATGCATTAATTACATTCAAAATGGGTTTTCAGAGGCTTGTTTTAGGTCCGTTATATAGTCTGAAATTGCAGTTGGTATTTGACACAGACGTGTTTTAAGAGGGGTAAGATTTGAATAAAAAACAGCAGAAGATGATGCATGACAGACATTTTCAGGCCAAGGTATCAGCTCTCTATTTCTACTGCTGATTTTCATAGAACCATGTACAAAGTGCCCAAATTCAATTTTCTTGTCTTCTACTAACTACATCGACTTCAGATGTCATATTATTGGTCTTGCTTGTTGTCTAATAGTTAGCAAGAAATTTTGTTGATAGATTGCAGTAGAAATTTAGGCCATAGCTTTTGATGTGGATTCAGGACATTTACATTTTTTTTTACCACTACAATATTTTTGAACATTTTTGTTATATCATCACAAACTACTGCTTCCATTTAAATGAATCTTTGGCACATTTATCCCAGTATTTTGAGTATTTTGATGCAAAACTGAATTGTTAACCCCTTCACTTGGAACATGCTCTCTGTGAGCTTTTTAGTTTGTTCTAACTTTCCTTTATGCATCACTTCCAAAAGAGACTTACAGTATTCCCTAGCTGGTATCTGGCTAGTGTAACACAAAGTGATATGTGTGAAAATACTGTATAATTACTACATTTTTGTAACTGCATGACATTGACGTGATTGGTGACTTTACTTTCTGCCTCAGATCATCCGAGACATCCAGCTGATGGGCATGGTGGCTATGCTGATCCTGGTGGACATGCTGGTTCTCACAGCCTGGAACTTCGCAGACCCCATCAGGTGTTCACGATCAGTCGGAGCTGCTGTCAAGGTAGGGTTTAGTGGTGATTTTGTGGGGCTGAAAATCAAGTTGAAAAAACTATTTAACTTTTTTTTTTTAAATTTAGAACATTGTGAGGATTATGACACATAGTACTTGTATAAAATTGCTAGAAAGTTTGATTTTGTGGCTGTAAAATCACAAACTCCCTTATCCTCCTATCTTAATGTTATTAACCATTTAACCATGTTGATGACATAGCCAAATGTATTCAGGTTTCAAATCACTCATACTATATGGGTATTTCCTGATCTAGGTGGTGGAGAGAGACATTTCCTACTCTTTGTCTCAGCTGGACACCTGTTCCTCTGTATACTCGAATCTGTGGGTTATCATCATTGCTGCACAGAAGGCAAGTAGTCTATGTTGTATTGAAATACAATGAAAAAATAAATTACTGCTTTGAGTTCCTTCATTGTTATGGTGATTTATTGATTTACATTTTACTTAATGTGTTTTTTCTATGCAAAAGTACTTTATTTCAATGTACAGGTAACAAACATGAGTGTCAGTCTCTGTAGTAGGGAGGTTTCTTTATATATTACTTATGTATGTTATTATAAGGACATCATCTGATTAATTCCATATGTGTGAGGTGAGCTGCTGTGGCCCAAGATCAAAAATATGTAAATTTATACATCGAGCATTAAATTACTTCTGAAATGACCAGTGGCGAAAGAAGTAATCTTTAACAGATCCTGTACTTACATAAAAGTACAACATTTAAAATCCTGTTCTTATACTGCTTGCAGTTCTGAACCAGAGGACTATTACTTAATGTATAGTCCAAAGACAGATGATAACAGAACTCTTTTTTTCTCTGTTCTTTGTCTTTACTTTGTGCCTGTATTTCTCCTTAGGGTGGTCTTCTCCTCTATGGGACTTATCTAGCCGGGCTGACCAGCACAGTCAGCCACCCTCCAGTCAACCAGTCTCCCACCATCATAACAGCCGTCACTTTGGTCACCCTTTCCACAGCCGTGGCCGTCCCTGTGTCCATATTCTTGCAGGCCTGGCCCAACCTGGTCTACAGCACCGTGGCTGGAGCCATTTTCACCTGCACACTGGCTACCAACTGCATGCTGTTTGTGCCTCAGGTAAGAAAAAAACTGTTCAAGATACACATAGAAGATGCCTGAATAAAAGTTTCTAGTTGCAAACTTTGGAGAAAGTGCAGGATTTCGGATTTAGGAATAAAACACTGCTAACATCTTGTTTTCGGTAATAACCCTGGCACTGTTGTAGTATCCCTAAAACAGAAAACACCAACGAAGACATTTAATTTTTTGGGCAGAACTGTCATCTAATCATAAGATACTATGTCTGGAAGCCAGCATTAAGTTAGTCAGTCAGCCAGACAGGTACAGTAAATACACAGACGTATGATCCATGAATAAGAAATACTTGTATGACTTTCACTCTTATTTTGACTAAAGTAGTAACTGAGTGACTGTGGTGCCCACACCTCCATTTTCCATATGCGTGTGAGTTAGCCATGTCTATCAGTGGAGTGTGAGTCACACAGAAGGTGTTTATGAGTCAAAACTACGTAGGCTGTTGCAATCAGGTTTATGACTCTGTAAGTGTCTGGCAGTGGGTTTATGTTACAACAAAGGAATGCAGCTCTAGTGGAAAGGAAGGAAATATTTGAATAGTGAGCAACATGCTAAGAAACACATGGTCAAAGGGTGCCGTGTTAAACGGCCCCAGTAACATTTACTACTAGTGTGTTTAAGGTATCCTTAGTTGAAACATACTGTAATGTATAGTACATTTTTTACTCACCACCATGCAGCTGACTCAGTGGCGGCAGTTTGAAGAAGATCACAACAACCCAAGTCAGATGGCCAAGTACTTCAGCAGCCCCAGTAAGAGCCAGCCCTCAGTGTACAGTCAGGATGAGATCTACTACCTGCTGGGGGAGAACAACTCCATGAAAAAACTCCTTAATGAGGTACTGCGTTGATTTTTTTTTCATTCAATAAATTGTTGTAGAATATACAATACAATCCGCATGAGCCTGATTTAGGACCTAGGTCTTGAATTTTCTCGTGATGTGATGATACAGATTTGTTTTAATTTGTTGTTACTTATCTAGGTTACACCTCCACTTACTATTCCTGATGATGTCTGCACATGGAAAGCATAGCATTGTAGAGCTTGTTTTCCTACTTTCAGCCTTCTGCACTAAACCCGTTGCCTGACAGATCTTACTTTTCTCTTTTCATTAAAGCTTGTGTTTTTTGTTATGATTTCCAGAAGAACGCTGTGATCGACAGTCTGCAGGAGCAAGTGAACAACGCCAAGGATAAACTCCTGCGACTCATGTCAGCCAGCCAGCCTTCCAAGGACCAGGACATGGACTCTTCCAACACCAACCTCAACTCCTCCTCTACTCAGACCACGGAGCTTCAGTCTGAAGGCCCCTCTTCCTCTTCTCTACCTCAGAGAGACACTAAGTCCCGACTCTCACCGCCGCATCTCTCCCCTCACCTCACTGTAGCAGCTGTTTCATCGTCTTCTGTTACACCGTCCACTGAGCCTCCATGCGCTCCAAACTCCTCAACCCCCGTTGCTGCTTCTCCTCTCCCTGATGATATCTATGTGGGTGAAGACCAGAGAGGTGTCGCTACCACTGGTCCTACAGGGAGAGGCACAGCTGAGTCCAGAACAGGGGTGGATCTCCAACAGCCTGTATCCCTCCAGCCCCCTGGCTTACTGAGGACAGCAGAGGAAACAGTTCACTTTGTCACTTCCCTACAATCCCATAGAGGGTTAAACTCCTCTCAGGTTGGAACTTTCAACAATCACAGTGGCCTAACATCCCAGCTGAGACCCAATGCCAGACCAACTGGTTTTGTAAGCAGCGAGCAGTTGCAGGAGATCCTCCAGGAGCTGAGCGTGGATGCAGTCATGGAAATCGCACTTCGATGTCCCGGTCAGACGTCCAGGACGCCTTCTCAGCTAAAATTTACCGAAGCCTCCACACTTTCCCCTCTTTCCCTGCGGACACCACAATCTCCTCATTCACCTGTTTTCTTCCGCTACCCCAGCATCTCCCCTTATGCCATGAGGAAACGTCGGCCACCCTTCCGCTCCTCAGGAAGAGGTCTGGCCCCTCCCTGCTTCTACACAGGTTCAGAGGCTGCTGGTTGTGGGAGGTTACGGGACAAGTGCGAACACCAAAATCCAGGCAAGCACCCTGATGGGGTCCCTGTGGATGGTGCCTTTCTCCAGGTTCACAGCAGTGACCTTGAGCGGGAGGAGGAGGAGGATGCAGAAAGGGATGAAGCGATAAGAAAATGTCGGAGGTGTGTTTCAAGGTCCCACAGATGTTCAGTCTTGCCCTGTGCAGACCACAATCACAAAGCTCCAACTGATGTGGAAACGGGGGCTGATAATGAGAAGCACCACAGACACATTAGAGACTCCTGTGGGTACTGGGACTCTGACTCTAGCAGCTCCACAGACTACTGTTACTACCACCGTCCCTACTGTGACTCCTGCCTGCAGCGAGGCTCTCTCCTGTCCTCAGACAGCTCGTCAGACTCCTCTGACAGCGAGTACGAAGGCTACACCAGCTTGTACCGCCCCTCACACCCTGTGGTATTCAAAGAAGACCTCAAACCCACATTTGTATGAGCACAGGTTTACTGCACTTTACAGTTCATCCATTTCCACCACTTGTATTCATGTTCTGACAAACAAAATTAGCTTTGAGGATAAAGCAGGCACAAAGTTCATTCACTTGACTGTAGCTTTCAGTGGGAATGTGTTTTGCATTCTGTATGAAAAGAGCGTTTGTATTCTTAAATCTTGCATCGTCGGATAGATAGGTGCTTTTACTCATGAGACTATAGACTTGTGAAAACCTTTGTAGCTCAAAAGCACACAATACTGTTTCCTTTTTTATACCACTTCTTTTTTGGATAGTTCTGTTGTCAGATGAAAACCCTTACATTCCAAAGAGTCTGACATTAAGAGTAACAAATAAAAAAACCTGAAAGCAAAGGTTTTCACAGAACTGTTAAAATGTGCACTATATTAGCTATTGTGCAAATGCTGTATTTATTTTAATATTTATTAGTAGATGTTTTGGTGTACAGACTTCCTTTACGTCTCCTTATTACTACTACTTAGTACATTGTCGAACACATTCCTTAAAATGTTGCTATGCCATTTTTTTTGTACGGTCTGAATTTTGTTGTTTGAGTTTTGCTTTACTTTTCAGATTTCCTATTTTGTCTATACAATGCTCTACATTTGTTGTCAGATGCTTCAACAGCTGGATGTCCACGCTGTCAGAGCAATCGACAAAAACACTACTGTTTACACTACTTTACTGTTATCCCTTTTATCACACTTAAATTTTTGTATTGTAGTACAATAAGTATTTATTAAGTAGTGCATCTCGTATTTAATGTGCAACGGTCACAGTCATCTGGAGTGTGTCTCTTGTGTATGAGTGTGTGTGTGTGAAAGAGAGAATGTCCTGCTACCCTTCAATTTTCAAGCCCTCACCTGTTTTATACAGCACAGGACGAGGAGCCACCACAGCATGAACACCCAAACACAAAAGTGTATAAACCGCTGGCTTGATGTAGGCCCGGATTAACCTGCTTGGGGGCCATGGCGCAAAAATGATCCCCTATTAAGCCTCCACACTCACATTCCCCCAACCCATTTCCGTGCTGGAACACTATCCTGACCCAGGTTTGCTGTATGTCAGTTAGTTTGTTATAATTTTGGCTATGCAGCATGAAGGTTCCAAGACAGAGCCTCAAGATTGGGTAAAAATGCAGGAGCCATCTTAATGCTCTTAGCGTTTCAGTTTTTTTTATTGGACTTTAGTGGTGCATAATACCGTCCAAATGTGTAATTAATCAAACTAACTAACTAACTTTTGGAAGGGACAGTTGCTCGCTTCGTCCGGCTGGTAATCCAGCCTGGACTTGATGTTGAATACAGTACTAAACCTGACCTTCATTTGCCTTTCCATGGTAAACGCTCAGGATATTAGAACAGCGTATTTGTCATAACTGTAATCATGATTAATATATTTTTGTACATTCAGGCATTTTCATGATTTCCCCGCAACACAGAAAAAAAGCATTACTCCCTTCCCCTCTTTATTTATATTTCTCTTTCAGTTTTGGCCTCTCTCTCTCTCACTCCCTCCCACAATTTCCTCTCAGTCTCTCTATATTTTTTCTTCCACTAATGGGAATATGTGTGTTTGCCGGGGGAGGTGTTGCTATATGAAGGGAAAATAGTGTCTTGCATTACTTCTGCTCTGCTGCCTGTTTTGGAGACGCCACAGTTCTCCATTCTGCATATGAACCATTGAAGGGCAGCCTGGGAGGAATTCCCTTTGATATAGAGCATAACAGAGTATAAATAAACCGCACAAAAGACAAACTACCGGCATCACTGTGCAGGGGGAAAGACTTTCCTGCCCAGCTACGATGAGTAACCTGCCTTCTGTTCAAGATGAGGATAAGATGCTGACATTTTGACGAATTGTGGAATAAAAATAGCTGTCAATCAATCACACATACATATCTTTCTCAAAATGATACTGTAGTGTATGTCTATCCACTGCATCCTTCAACATCTATTACAAAATGAATGATAGTGGGAGATTAGTTCTGAAAGACCTCACCTCGAGTGGTTTTAGGTCACTAGAGAAGCATAAAGGGGACCACTTTCTAATAAGTCACCTTTTATACTAGCTATATCATTGGTTAACACATAATTTACTTGTTGTTTGTTATTCAGTTAAAAGCAATTAATAAGAATGTTTTTGGGGTTGCCAGATTGTTAAAAATCCCTTTGAATAATTTGACTATAACCACTTGCAAAAAGGGCTGCTGAATAACAACAGCTTTTTTGGGGTTCAGCTTTATTGTCATTACTCTCTACAGGAATGCAAAGTAAAATGTCTGTTGTAGCCCCCTTACACACACATAAAATGTACAAATATGTCTAAGATAAATTAAATAAAAAGTGAGAAACTAGTGGGGCTACTGCAGGAACAATAAAGACGTGGAGGTGAAATTAGCCTGAATGAAGAGTTGCGGTGCCAATGCGTCCCACGCACACATGCACACGCGCACATTATTGCAATCACTGCGCATTATGACACTGACGAACTGGATGTGCCCGCGGGCTGCGTGCTTGCACAAGAGAGACATCAAGAGAGGACGGGGCTTCTGCAACTAACATGGCAACAGTGCTGCACGACCACCGGCGCCCCGCGACAGCTGGGGCCATGCGGACTGACAGTCTGGCGTGAAGAGCTCCATTGGTGGACCGGGTCGTCAATCCCTGGGAGCAGATCCGCCCCATCGTCCCTGTCGCGGCACGGTGGGGGGGGGGCAAAAAAAAGCCTTTGAAGTCGACCGGGTGGTGCCGAGCAAATTGTGCCATGTGGTGCTCAAGAGCGGCGTCCCCATTGGACGGCGGGAGCCCGGTCGACGCCCACCTCTGACGGATCCCCCCGCTCTGATTGGCTCGATCGGCCGCCCCAGATTGAGCCGTTTGCGCGCTCACGTCACTCCCGGACCCGATTCTGCGTCGCCAGTTGCGTCAGCGGCGTGAACCTCCTCCCGCGTCGGCGGAGCGGCGCCCGCGACCCTTTACGTAACCGGCGTAGCGTAACGTGCGCAGCGACAAAGGCAAGCGAGCCCGAAACCTATGGGGGAAGGAATCAAAAAAAAAAAAAGATATTCAGTATCGTCGCACTCTGTACTTAAAGACCGACGTTTCCCGGAGAGGTCGCTGCCCCGGGACCTCGGTTTAAAGACGCCGAAAATCTGCCGGCGACGCGGGCGGGCTTCGAGTCAGCGCAGGGCCGCTGAACTCCCTGAAACGGACTGTGGCAACTGGCAGATTTTTTTTTTTTTTTTTTTTCCATTGGACCCTGTCTGTAGGCTAGCGTATAGCGAGGGAGCCGCCATGGCAGTCGGATCACCGAGCCTCCACATCGGGATATGAAGAGGAACTCGCATGTGGCACCGATCCGTCGCCTCCACCAACAACACCACCACCACCACCAACAACCCCGAGGGAAAAACGCCGCGTTTGCCTCTGATCCGCCGCGGACCGCCGCTCTTTCGCTCCCGATCTCGCACTTCTTCGCCGGCGTGAAGTCGATTCCGCATCCAGAAAAAGAAAATCGCGATTGGTTTTAATCGTGGAGGGAGTGGGGGGGGTGTGGGGGCCACAGGGAGAGGCCAGATTCATGACTATTTTAGTCGGAGACGTGTCTGCAAAGGCCCCGCTGAGAGGAAAACCTGGAATATAAAGAAGAAATGATGCTGTGATTGACCACTGTTGGGAAAGAAAGGGTAGTTTATTAAGGAGACACGAACTACAGGGGGAAGGATCTCGGGGATAAAAAAAAGGGGGGGGTCGCTTTCTGCTCGTCTTCCCTTTTTGAATTCACACTCTTGTCCATTTGCTGTCAGCCCTTTTTGGATGAGAAGGTCCGGCGGATCGATCAGCTCCGCCGTTTAAGCGAGTCGCAGCCTCCGAGTCCAGAGACAGAGAGAGAGAGAACCGAAGGGATCGGATCATGTCGGGTCGGCCCAGGACCACATCCTTCGCGGAGAGCTGCAAACCAGTGCCGCAGCCCTCGGCTTTCGGCAGCATGAAAGTCAGCAGTAAGTACAGACCCGTGAGATCTAGAGGAAGAGTCCCTGCACCGGGCTGCAGATCCTCACTAACCGGGCAAGACAATAAAAAATAAAAGAAAGAAAGAAATGTGTCAGGCCAGCATGACGTTAGCTCCGGATAGCCTAGCCCTGTCATGTATCTGTGTCGGTGGCTGAGATTGGTCGGTGCTGAGTGACACACACACACACACACACACACACACACACACACACGCGCTGGCCCGGGACCGGTCAGCCTGGGCCCGGGCCGAGCCGGGCCGGGCCGGGCTGGGCCGAGGCCAGAGCAAGGTAGCGTTGGCACCGGCACAGGTCAGACACCGGGCCCTTTTTTTTTTTTTTTCCCCCTTCCACCGCAGATCCGGTGCGATTATTGTCCATTTGAATTGCAAATGGGGGAAAATGTCAGAGCGGTGTTGCTGCACAGCTGCTGAGCGGAGCAGAGGCGGCGGGGCCGGTGTGTTGCGCAACGGTCACACCGGAAGGTGCGCCCATAGTTGACTCCTGACGTGATCCCGGAGAGGAGGAGGGAGGGAGGGAGGGGGGGGGCCGTGTCGGAGACAGCCGTCGCGACGACCGGAGGGAGTGTGACACGGAGTATCCTGTTCACGGAGCCACGGTGGCACCGGGCCCCGGGGGCCGGTCATAGCCCGGCGGCGGAGGTGAAGCCACTGGGCTTAACGTGACCCGAGCGGAACGAGGGAGCCACTACACGTGTGTCCGTTCATGTACATGATCTCTGCTGCTTCATCCAGGCACCTCACACTCCCTCACCTCCCCACAGCCTGTTTTATGTTGGGTTTCCTCTTTACAAACTGGCATCCAACACAACTAGTTCAAGTATTCACATGTTTTCTGGTGATAATATCCGCATTATTAATGAGAAATGACTGTGCTGGCTGAAGGCATCTGCTCACCCCTTGCTTATCTTGCGTGCACGCACACATACATTTGGGTGTGTTTGTGTGTGAGGAAGAAATTGCCCTGTTGAGGAATGTTGGTGGTGCTTCAGGGCTGCGATGTGATCATGATGTGTGTCGGGCGAGGCTTGAGGCTCTCCTCCTGGGCCTCGGCACTGGAAACCACTCAGTGGACTAGGGCACACACACACACACACACACACACACACACACACACACACACAGGGCGATTCACTCCCGTCCCAAATCTAATAGTTATCTTGCCCCAGATATGGATGTTGAAGCATCGGGGGTTTTCCTGTCAGTGTGTAATGTTCACTGTTAAAAGGAAAATGAAGTTTAAGGAATCGCGTGCTAGTCAGTAAGTCGGCAAAATTTGAGAAGTCTCTGAATCTGTGGCCCAGTTAAGCTACTGAATTAGCGCCAAATGCAAGGCTGTCCATGTGGACTTTACACAACGTTACAAGAGTTTTACACCAGTGTTTGGCTGTGGTTCCTCAGCCTGAATATATGTTTCTCCAAGAGACTCATCTGGTAAGTCAGTACATCATTATCAGTCATTAAAGGCTGAAGCGGGAGTCGCCCAATTAACTGGGTGTTAAATAATTCGATTTCTACTACCACATGGTGTTCATGGAGTTTGCAAGAAGTCAGCTGGTTCCGCCAGAGAGGGTCTCTAACTGGTTACTCTGTGAGCCCAAAAAAACAAGTAAGGAACGATTGGATGTGGCACTATCACGTTATTCAGTTCTCTTAACACATCCGTGGAGTGAAGCGGTTAAGTGACATGCTTTAACACAATCTATTGTTATAAGATTTTAAGTTCATTATCATTCGAGACAGTGGACACAAGTGTCAACAAGTGAGCACAGATTATTTTCTAATCTAAAATCAGATTTGCCGTTCAGAGGAGGTCCTGGAGTTGCAGTGTCCGCTGTGTCATGCCTGTGTTGCACTTTGGACTGAATTTTATATAACACTGTGTCGCATTCTTGGTATCTACCTAGACACACCCACACACACGTACACACGTGTGTGTCTGTGAATAACTTGGCTGATTATCTCAAGCAGCTGTGGCCAGTGTGTATGATGATGACCCCTCCTACACAGGCAGACAAGCACACACACACACACTCATACATTTGCACACCCACATGAGGACTCTTTGGTTTTGTGTTTTGGGGTGAGGCAGCTGGCCAAGAACAACGAGCGGCCTGTTTAGCATTTCAAAGCTGCATCCCCCCCCCCCCCATCTTTTCCCTATTTTCTCCCCTTTCCTTTCTGTCCCTCTCTCACATGTTGCAAGTGATGGTGGGAACAAAATGAACTAATTACATGCTTTGATTCCAAATGAAACAGAAAAGACTTGCAGACAAGATAAGAACCATCCGAATCACTCACAGGACTTAAAAGGAAGCTGGTTTTTGAGGGAAAGCACCATGAGAAGATGATCATTCTCTCGGCAGTCCATTGGGTGTAGTCGGCGTGGTGGCAGGACTGGGAAGTCATGGCGCTGCCGGCTGCACACCGCTCTGATATCTAAAATCTATGCACCCTCACTGCGTCTCGTCAAAAACTCACTGATACCGTCATGTCTTGTCTCTGTGTCAGCGGTGACATTCCTGTGACTAGACCTTCCTGTAACGCGGTTAATTATCTCATTAGCCTTGCAACATTGGTGGAACACTTGGACCTTGTGTGTACCTGTACACATGAACACAGTGCGTGCATGCCTTTCCTCATGGCGCAGTCTATTTTGTCATCCAGGAATTTAGGAATCTCTTCATACAATGTCACTTTGCCCTGTGATGCGCAGCTGCCATGTGCTGAAACCATTTCAGGGACATTTTGGATTTTGAGAGCCGTTATGTGTCCAGCACACACTGTCTTAACCCGAGTAAGTAGGTGCTTTTGACAGTTTTAAATGATTAAAGGTAATATCATGGCAATCAGCCTCAGTGTTTGAAGTCCTAGTGTGTGTGATATTATCATTTAACTGCGATAGCCAAACAGTTTAATACACGCTGCATATATGCATATGATTGTATGTGTTTGCCAAATTTCAGAGAGCAACACATGGACAGTTTGGCAGGTGCACATTCTGTTACATTCACTCGTGGATATAAATGAAAAGTGTTCTCCTGTCCAGAATTGTATAATTCTGGTGTAACAGAGTGCAGAGTATCTGGCTTTGAGTTTCTGCAAACGGTTTGCCTCATTATTAAGAGATTTTATCATATCAGATATCAATCTCAAGGCATTTTTCCATGATACTGTGGTTTGTTTGAACACCTAATCCCAATGGGCATACTGTATGCATTAATGCCAGAATGTCAGCGTGTTACTTTTAGTCTACTTTAAGTAACAAAAGATTTATGGGATCAAATACAGCTCAATAAAATGTTTGGCATGTGAAAACATGTTCCGCAGTCATTTCAAAGCCTGTGATTGAATACCTTTTTTTTTTTTTTTTTTAAACCCGTGTTAAAATGCTGCATGTAAAATTCGAGGTTGTAAATGTTTAGTAAAGATGAGCTGATGTGGGGGGGGGGGGGGGGGGGGGGCGATTCTAATGGGTCAAAACAAATCTAGACTGACTGAGAAAAAGAAACGAGCGAGACTCGCATTTTGCTATAAGTGACAAAACTGGTAACTTTAAATGATACCATGAGTCCCACATGTGTCCTGTAACTGCTCAATAGTAGTGTTGTTTGGGCCCTGTTGTCTACACATGTAAGCCATATTCAGTTGTGGCCTGAACTGTTCTGGTGACCTTAATTGACTATCGATGCCTCTGGCTAAAAGTTGCAGCAGCTGTCTCTGCTTTGTCACTTTGTAGCTGAGTAGTACAGCATATGTACACGAAATCCTGCTCTGTGAATAGTCACACCAATTATAGTCTTATCGCAGGCTGATTTACAAATTATGGAAATGCTGCTAGCACATGTTGCAAGATGTTTGTGCTTCTACTATTTTCTCTGTAGAGGCTGTGATCTTAATTTTGGGGTTCTTTGTTTTTTTGGGGGGGTTTTAACAGTGGCCAAGGGACAATTTTAACACTTGATTTCGAATGGTTCACATGGGGGTATTTTAATTTAACGGAAAGATTCTTCCAGCTTGACAACAGTACACACAATAACAATAATCCGTCTTGTCTTCGGTTGTGATTGTGACAATTTTCCACCAGTATGACATGGAGGGAAATCTGCGTGTAGATTGACAAAATGTTTTTTAGGCTATATCAGATTAGTGTAGGAAAGGTCGTGCTTCACTCAGGCTTCCAGTCGGTCACTTAAAATGCAAAAAATACCCTTTCGATTTCAATTTGATTGCTCGGTCATTCCTTATTTGCGCCACTGTGAGATCTCACTGTGAGTTGTATGTGTATGTGTGTGTGAGTGTGCACAGACTTTTTCTCACGGTTTGAGGAAGTGCAGAGGCGTCATAGAAGTGGCCCTGCTGGAATATGTAGGCAGAGTCATAGTCGTCTCTCTTACTCTCACTCACACACAATCTCTTACAAAGTGTATTTCTGTCGTTACAAAATCTGTCCACAAATTTTCTTTCTTGGTCCCGGAGAGTGATGGCCTGTTGGTTTTTCCGACCCCTCACCCTTCTCCCTTTCCTCTTTCATCAGTAATTGGACCACTCACTGGTGGCAAAAGGAACCTTGCAAACACACAGATGTAAAATGATCATGTTAAATCTGGGTTGGACCATGGAGGGGTAGTTGCGTTCTTTTGCTCGTGCGTGTGCCTGTGCAGGCACTATTTGCGTCAGAATCAATAACCCTGTTGGAAAATAATCCCAGCGAGCCAGTGAGTCCAGTAAACATCTGCACTCTGTGTTGCTGTCTCAGTCAGAGCGTCAACGTTCTGGCGTTAAAATAATTCATGCAGGGTTGATTTAACCTAATCATAGTCATAGTCACACACTGGTAGTTTTCCAGAAGTCCGCACTAGATGGTCACTTCCTCCTCATATGGATTGGACGCCGTGGCCTGCCAGTGTCCTCCACGTGGCGGTCGTGATACCACAGCATGCTGCATGAAGTTTCTATTAAATAACACCATAATCTGGAACAGTCATGGTTATTAAGCAGCACTAATCCACCCATCCACATTTTGTGCCCACTGTGAGCTGTTGACAAATGTGTTTGCAGTGGACTGTGTCAGCAACGCCCCTAAAATTAGACACATTTAACGGAGACGTGTTGATTATTTTAGGTGTGAGGACTTTTGTTGCTCATACACAACTTTTTTTCTGCTGCAGTTTGTGTGAAAGAGGAGAACGCTAATGAGGATTATTAGTCGATTCAGAGGGGAGAGCGGGTGTCGTGGCAGGATTTAGTCGCACAGGTCATGCAGAGGTTTTGGGGTTAATTTGAGAGCTTGTCAGAGATTGGATGGAGGGAGCGAGCGCATATTTAGGGACGTGCGACACACTCGCTCGCCTGGTTGTCCTTTTAACTGCCAGCTAATGTGAATTCTGCCCCATGACACTTCTGTGGGGAGGAGGAGGGGGAGGCAGTGTGAGGGTGGGGAACCCACTTAAATAGGAAAAAGCCTCCATGTCGGGATTCTCAGGGGAGCAGGGTCGGCTCCGGACTGACTCGAGAGGAAGGTATAGACGGGAGGAGGGGCATGTGAAAGCCGATTCCAATCTTTAGTGCATTAGCATCAGATACATCTTATTAGTTTACAACTTTTCAAAAGGCTGGGCCTACTCTGTGCTAATCCCAATTTGATGCATTGATTTGTAAAAAAGTACCTATGCTTCCTGATATATAAATAATGATCAATGGCATTTAAACAGGCAATGCAGAATTAGTGTCTTTCTGTTTATTGCCGTTACAATAACGGATGCATACGTGTGATTGTTTCCTCTAGATATTTCATTATTATAAATGTCCTACCAGTCAAAGTAGACCTAAACGCTACAAAGATATTTTATGATGTGGCAGTGTTTGTTCATAGGCACGGTCTTTTTAAGGTTGGACGCTCTGTCTCAGCTCAGCCATGATTCACACTCAGTCAGCTGGGAGCTGATCAGGACAACCACAGCTGTTGACCACTAGGAAGTTCTGCTGGAACAAGTGGGGGGTGAAAGTGGCTGTGGCCGAAGAAGGAGGCCATAATTATTCTGTGTCTATCCACCAAGAAATTTGCCTGCAGATATTCAGTTTTCTGATATGCATGTTTTAGTATCGCTTGACATTTGTACTGCTCCTGCTCCACGTTACCTCATCGATCACGTCCTCTCTAGTGTCAGTTTCTTCTCTCTCCCATACCTGCGAACCCTACTCCTTAATCTATCCATATCATTACTGTGCTCTGAGCATCTGCATTTCTCTTATCTTTTTGTCTCTCTTTCTCTCAAGGAGATAAGGATGGCAGCAAGGTAACAACAGTCGTGGCCACTCCAGGCCAAGGCCCGGACCGGCCACAGGAGGTGAGCTACACGGACACTAAGGTCATCGGCAACGGCTCGTTCGGCGTCGTCTACCAGGCTAAACTCTGCGACTCCGGCGAGCTGGTGGCCATCAAGAAGGTCCTGCAAGACAAGAGGTTTAAGGTAAAACATGAGAACGCACTGTGTCTTTCAGCTTACGCAACTCTCTTCTGTCAACTGCAAATGATGATGATGCACACAAACAGTTTTAACAATGGATCTAAAGTAGAGATTTGTTGCATTAATGAATGTGACTGAGTAACTGTGAAAGAGACAAGAATGGAGTGATCTTTCACAAGAACAGTGAGCTCAGCGAAGCCGCGAAAACAAAAGCAAGACTTCTTAGCGTTTTGCTATTGACACATCCTCTCTTTAATTCTTGCAGGAAGTGTGTGTGTGTGTGTGTGTGTGTGTGTGTGTGTGTGTGTGTGTGGTAGTGGTGGGAGGGGAGGGTCTTTTCTCCCACAAACAAACGTGAACCCATAAATACTCAACCGTCAAATTTAGTTCAGTTGCCACTGTGGAAACATCATATTTCCTTCCAAGCAAAGCTCTGCTGGAATCCTCCTCCTGGGCTTTGAATAGATTTGACTGATGGCTTGTTGTTCCTTCGTCGTCCGTGCTCCCTTTGCTACACCCTTGGTTGGGGAGTTGGGGGAAGGGCACGGTGTCCCTACTGCCAGCTCATAGATAAAAGACCTGAGACTACCAAGCCTGTAGGACAGCTGTTTAGATTCTCATTAGGCTTATAGTCTTCAGAGTTAAGGGTTATGGGGGCACAGTTTAACAGTCACATTATTGTTCTTGGGTAATACCGTAGTGCTCAGCACCTTATCAAATTGAGACCAATGTCCAAATTATGCCTAACAGTTACACTACATACACACTACATTTATTAGGTACACCTTGTTTAAACTAATGTGGTCTAATACAACAGTCAAGCAATAAATCCTACTTTCATAAAGGTTATATTAAGAAGGGTGGCCTGCGCTCATTTATATAAATGGGAAGACACATTTTAAGTAACACCTCTCAGTGTAATTCAACATAATTCAACAGTGCCACAAACTGCAGGCTCCAAAATGCCCTTATTGTTGAATCAACCCCTCGCTAAAACAGTTTCAGCCAAAACTGAACATTTTAACTTTGATAAAGGTAAGAATTATTGCAGGGTTGTTGGATTAGACTATATAACATTAGTTTCAGAAACGTATCTAATACACTGACAACTGAGTGTGTATGGGTGATCTTTTTCTTTTTTAATTAAGTGTATCATAAACTATTCCAGTTAGTCCAACTTTCTAAGCATTATTAAAAACTTTTGTGGTGATTAAATGAAGCAGATTTCCCCTGTTTGATATTGACAAGAACGATTTAAACTTGAGACAGAGACAAACAGAGTTCATTCAACCTTTTGTGTTTTTAAGGAATTACCTGCTATAGAAAAAAAAAAAGCAAGAACAAAGATTTGCGTGAATGTTGCGCCCAGGGTTACACTGATCTCTGGCTTTAACAGAACAAGGCACAGCGTGTACAGCCAAAGCGCACAGTTAAGATGATGCAATACAATGTGTGACTATAATGTTTCCCACATGTGCGTTGAAAAACGTACACACCATGACTGTGTTCCGCACCCGAGCCTGGCTCATTTAAATATCTTGTAATTATAATAGAGGAGATTAAAAAATGGCAAATGATAAGTTTTGCTTTCATGATGGAAGATGACAGGATCGATGCCACGCTTATGTCTGTACTGTAAATATGAAGGCCAGGGAAACAGCCGGGCTGCGTGTGTGTACATATTTAACTTACTGAAGAACAAGCCTGTATTATGCTTTGTGATAATCGTTCTCCTCATCAGTGTTTGGTACAAATTTAGCCGTTGAGCTGGATGTCATTTATTTAAAGGCCCTAAATGTAGGGACAGGCATCAAAAACAAACCAGTTCAGGCAATAGATGATGTGGTGTGTGGCAGTGGCATTATTTCATGTCTACTTAATTCTCCTGGGAGAGTCGGGGTGTGTTCGCAAGAGCGGACGAGAAGGGTGATGGCAGGACAGGCCTAGGGGTCCCCTATTGTCTCCAGCTCCATGTCCTGTGAAGGGTCATTGAAGTTTTAGTCGGACGTGTATGCCTGCAGCGTTTGTTGCCCCGGGACTGTTGCGCACAGCCGACCGGTTCAGCTAAATACTTCAGCAGCTCAGTGCCTTTAGGTTGAACCTTTCTTGTGAGGTTCAGCGTAGTTTTTTTTTTTTAGCAGGTTCTAGTCCTTCGCGATCCAAAACCAGACCGGAAGATGAGTGATGTCACTCAATGGTGTGGGGGTCGACCATCTGTCACAAAAAAAAACACACTGTTTGTTCGGGACACACACACACACACACACACACACACACACACTCTCTTTGTGACTCTGTGTGTCGGCCATGATGAAGTCATATCCTGCTTGCCTGTGGTTAGCCCGACTCGCTCGCAGGTTGCATCTTCAAACAGTGGTCAGCTGAAGATCACACGCAATGTTTTCTGCTTTCGCTGTTGAGTTTCCTCTGCGTAGCGGACCCTCCGCCTCAGCCGGCATTTTGCTCGGTCTGCCTCCCTTTCTGTTTCACTGCTTCTACTTGCCCGGCACGTCCTTCCTCATGAACAGCTTGTTGCAGAAATTTAGGCAAATGAACGTTAAGACTCCTCACATGACTGCCAGACACACGCCATCAAGTGTGTGTACCCACACACACACACACACACACACACACACACACACACAGAAACATACCCAAACACTTATTCCTTCTCCTCCTCTTCAAAAGCCTTTTCCCAACACCTCTGTACTTCTATTTTCTGTCTGACTTGGTGTTCATCTGTGAGGTGAGCCTGGGTGAGCAGAACCGTGCTTGTCCAACGTGTGTGAATGCTTTTATTTTCTCTCACTGTCTCACGCCGACACGAGTCAAACAGGGTAATCAGGTGAACAGGCTCTGTGTTAGGGTGTAGCTGATGAATGTGTGAGACAATCTTGGTGGACTTACAATCTGCTCCTTGCCGATCATGGGATAGGTCCTCCTCCACGCCCATCCGAGGGATCACATATCACCCTATTGGAAAATGGATGCTCGTATTAGAACACACACACACACACACACACACACACATTGTAACATGGTATAGGCGCTTATACAGCGTTGTTAAAGGGTAACACTAGCGATCTTCTGTATTTTTTATTTTTCTTAATGTCAACAAATCCAGTGAAAAGACTGAAACCACCAATTAATTTAAACGACTAACAACGACTGACATCTTTTCACTGGGCGACAACTCTACAAAGGACCCGTGTCTTTCAGTACAAGGCCCATGAGCAATCACTGACAACCAGGTATTTCAAAAGGCACCAGCAGACAACAAGAAACTCAAGACAAACAAGAATTCCCCACACTCCAGCTTTAAGGAAATGACTTGCCCTTTTATAAAAATGAAACTACCTGCGATCCATTTTTAACGATTTACGTCATCAGTAGGAACAAACAGGCTCCAGACTGACCGCCAACAGTAGGGAAGTCACAGTGTTTAAAACGGACTAAAAGCCTGTTTTCACCAGCATTTAAAATGGCAAAAACAAGCAGCGAAAAAATAATTTCATTCCAATAGAGTAGATGCGGTGGATTCACTCCCGGGGATGAAGTACATCTGAAGGAATCTTTCTCGTTGAGTTCAACTTTGGTGAATTTGACATGTGACTTTGCTTTTTCGACAGGGCTGATTTATACGCTAGTTTATAAGCTGTGTGTCACTATCAGGAGTTGATACAAATACGTCTGCCAACTGACAGAAAGCCAGCACAGAGAGAAGTCTCTCCTCTACAATAACTCTTAATTTATTGAAATAATGGCATGCCCATGCCAGCATGTTAGCCGCTCACCAACGACTGTATCTGTGTGAATAGAAACTGCCTGTAGAATCAAATATTTTGTGTTTTTTTTTTTTTTCTGGTGTGACCAGGGTTTTACACGTTGTTGATTTGGTGTTCTTCTGGAATTTATTGACCTTTTATCTTTTTTAGTTCTGATCCACTGTCTGTATTCAATATCGTCGGTAATCCTAAGCTGTTACCGAAGCAGAACAGTTAAACAGCGTGCGTGTCTTTGTGTGGGCGGTGGGGGAATTGCTCTGTGCTCTTAATCTTTTTTGGGAACTGGATGTGGTTTTGTCTGACAGTCTACATCGGCAGCATAAAGGTGAAGCACTGCAATTGAGGTATTCTCTCTCTCTCTCTCTCGCTCTCGCTCTCGCTCTCGCTCTCTCTCGCTCTCCGTCTGTCTCTCTCCGTCTCTGCTGGCTGGGCTGCTGACACACTGGAGGATGACAGGTCAGCAGGAATGACTGCAGTATAACGGGAGCTGGGCAGGGCTTTGCTGAACAGCCTGTCTGCTCCTCCTCCATATGGTACCATCTTTCTCACACATAACAACACGCGCACGCACGCACGCACGCACACAAACACACACACACAGACACAAACACACACACAGACACACCCTCAAACACACTCCCACCAAGCCGCTGCAAGAAGACGGGCGTTGTCTGCAGTGCTCGACGGTTCGATGGCTGGTCCGTGACCCACGCGTTATGATGTCACTTCATGGTGTGGGGGGTTGTGTGGTGGTAGTAGTTGTGTAAAGGGTGAAACAAGCAGTGCGAGGACTGTGGGAACCATTTGTGTCTGTAAGTGAATTAGGCTCGGGGAGTCGTCTATACCGGGCTATCGAGAGACAAGATGCTGCTGCTGCTGCTGCTGCTGCTGCTGAGATGATGAGGTCTTGTTTGGTGGACAGACCGCTCACTCTGCTCCGTTAAAAAATGAATGAGAGCGGATTAAATCCTCATAAAGTGGCAGAAAAGGTGTTGGAAGAACAGCAGCATATCTCCCGGCACCAGGCAGGGAGCCACATAACAGGGGATCTCATTAGTCTCCCAATCAGTCAGTGAGCTAGCACGGTTTTTCACGGTTAGGCCAACCGACTAACCAGGCAGCTTGTCAGCGAGTCTCATAACTATACAACTGAAACATTTAGACGATTAATTATTTATATTTCTGATATTATTATTTATAATCCGTTAAATCTTTCAATCATTTTTTTAAAGCAAAATACCAAATATTTATTGGTTCTGACTTCTCAAATGTGAATATTTGCTTGTTTTCTTAATCTTCTATGATAGTAAACTGAATATTTTGGGTTTTAGACTGTTGGTCAGATTGAACAAGCAATTTGGAGACATCACCTTGGACTGTGGGAACTTGTGATGGGCATTCAATTGTTTCTGGTGCATTAGATCATTGTCTGCTCTGTGGTCAGCCAGTGAATCGCACGTCCCGCAAGAGCCCCATCGAGCCTTTTCCACCCAGAAACCCACACCCAGTCTACTGGTTAGTCACTCTGCCAGTTGAAATATACAACCGGACTCTCTGTAATAAATCTCATATTCAGAATATTAGTATGCATGTCATTTCAGTCAGTATGGGTGCTCCTTTGCTGTCATTGTATAACAATCAATAGTATAAAACCTTAATTCTACCATTCAAGCTAGTCATGACTTCCAAAACAAAAGTCAGTTACACAAGAGCTTTAGATCAAGTCAACAAAGCACTGTGATGAAGAGGAGAAAGGAAAAATGGAGAAGGGGAGAAAATATGAACTATAATGGAGATGTTAAAGCTTTATGTAATGCTTGAACTCCTGCCCACCCTTGTGAAAGACCATAAGCATAACCATTTTCTGCATGGACACACTGTATATGAATATAAATGGGGTGCTCTATCAGCTTTCAATGCTTACATTTTGCTCTAGTGGCCCTGTGAAAACTAGTGGCTCGTTCCAATACGGTCCCCAAGACAGTTCTTTTAACACATTTATTTTCACATCTTTTTCTCAGAAGTGCACATGGTCTGTGTTGGAAACTCTTTCTCCTTACAGGGCTTTTTTTCTGTAATTATTGGTGCCTTTGATGTGAACAAGCAACATGCCGCACAATACATAATTATGTCGTCATGCTTTAGCCCGTGGGAATTATCCTTTCCTGAAGAAATGAATGTCCATGTTTATTAAAATTCTTTTGCTGCAGCCAGATCCAATTTTCTCAAATCTTGATTCCTGACAAACTGGCACATTGAGCTTGTGACAGTGACAGGGCTGACAACAACAAAATGATTGTTTCACGAGATGATGAGTGGCATGTGTTTTTCTGTCATAAGACGCAGCAATATAACGTTTTAAGCAGACTCACTTCTTGAACCAATAACATGAAATTTAGATGTAAAGTGAAACGTGGCTGTAACGTGTCATTCATGTTTTTGTTTTGTTCAGAACCGTGAGCTGCAGATCATGAGGAAGTTGGACCACTGCAACATAGTCCGCCTGCGCTACTTCTTCTACTCCAGTGGAGACAAGGTCAGTTGGCTGAGTGTGCTTATTCTTAATCTGCTTGTCTTGTTTGTCATTTTAATTTAAACAATAACAATCTTAGTGAAGAGTTTGACATTCTCTTTACGTCCAAACAGCAAAATCAATAAACCAAATGCTCTGACACAAAAAAGAAAAACACCTGGCATCTGTGGCTGTCGCAGGCCTGTAATAAGCCAGTCCAATCATTTAATCTGGACCGCATGAAATGGTTGGATACTACATCAAACTAAATTTTCAATAAAGTTTCCCAATACTAACATACTAGTTTGACAGATGTGAGTACTAACAATAGCAATGTCCATCGTACCTTTATTATCATAATGTTAGGAGTTTCCTGAAATGTGAATGAGACGTGAGGTAGTTGTATACGTTTAGCAGTGGAGACGATATATGTCTATACTCTCTCGTGGACTTGTCTTCCACTGTTTTAAGTACTATTATTATAATATCAAATTAAAATCAAGTAGTTGCATTTAGTTGACTAGACTAATTATTTATTAGTTCAAAATAAAAAGTGGGCAGGAGATTGTTCAATCGTTCAGTCCTCTCCTTATCATACACTCCATATTACAGTTCATACTCTTTAAATAGCTGTTAAATTCATGCAACTCTTCTTGATTGCCTGAAAAGAGGCAGAAAATGTGTATCCTTCCTTGCTCTACCTAAGAGTTATTTGTAGTCCTCCCTTTTTCCTTCCAGTGCTGCCTGGATTATGTTTAAATGACTGAGCATTTGGGTTTAATCAGAGTAGTACAATAATATAGCTTCCTCTAAGTCTTGATACTTTGCGTAATGTCTATTAATAATCGCTGTATCTAACAGTAATTAAGGTAATTATTTTTCACTCTTTTAGTTTTTTATGTTGCCTGTATTGCCTTTTAAACCCTCTGCCTGTCAGTTACACCACCTCATATGTCTTCCTCCTGGCCTGTTTGGCCTTAATACATTCATTAGTGCATAAAGTACATTATGACAGGGAAGTCCCTCTCTCTGAATGTGGCCCGGCATTGCTGTCTGTCCCTGTCAACCATTGGAGGTCCCCCGGAGGCTACAAGGCTGGGCTATGTCATTCAACTAGCTGACAAACCGGCAGAGCTCCATGTGTCAAATATAGACATGAACCTGGCAAACACGCTGTTGGGACTATACCCATGACACTGCAGTTAGGAATGCTTCTATGTTGCACACTTACCGAGGCCAAGGAAAGCTGTGGGGGATTATAGGGGAGAGGTGATGGTGAGGGTGGGTGGGAGGGGAGGAGAGACGCCTGAGAGGTGGCCTCTATTTGCCAAACCAGAGAGTGCCGGTTAATTATAGACTCGCCCAAGCGTGCTATAGGCTCCACCCAGGTCCCACCCCTCACCTCATGCCATGTGCTCGCTGACCTCTGGGAAACACAGCTAATTCTTGGTATACTGACACACTGACATCGGTGACTTGTCACAGAAATAACCCCACATCTTCCTGACACGACTTTTGCAATCACAGGATTTTGTTATTTTGATAATCCACCTGTACACCTTTTAAATCCCCCCCCTCCTCCTGTGTTCCCTTTCATGTATCCATTTCTACTCCCTCCTCCTGTTCCCCCTCACCGTATCACTCCAGTCCAGGCTAATTATGGAGACTGGCACCGTGTCGTTGGTATGGGGATTTACCACCCATAGAGCCCAGAGTGAGAAACAGGAGGGGGTAGGGCTAGTGGAGTAGTCAAAAGGCAATGTCCCCTGGACAGGGTGGTTAGCGGATGGATGGAGAGTTGCAGAGCAGTTGATGGCTAGATGACAGTAAACCATGTGTAAAAAAAAAAAAAGCAGAGGATGAGACAGAAATAAGATAAGGTCAGGTGTGTGTAGGTTGACGTTGGTGTCCTGATGGGAGGGCCCATGCTGTGTGCAGCTGCGAGGCAGGCTAGGACTTTTGCTACGGTGGATGTCAGCATGTGCACAGGTAGTCTTACGTAACTGCCGGCATGTGCCGGCTTGACACACACACACACACAGTGTCCTTTTGCTTTTACCCAATAACCACTTGTATGATACTGTTCAAACAGAAGCCCGCAGGTCCAAACAGCGTAGGCAGGTCAGCAAATAGTGGTTTGACTTTTACCTCAGTTTGTTGCATTAATTACATCGACCTAAAACTGAGAAACCCTTTGAGGCATGGCAGGATTAACCTACTAGGGGGCCTTTAGGCAAAAACACTGTTGTTGGTCCCCAATCGACCCCCACCTGCCATTAAGTCCAGTTCACACAGAATACTACAACTTGAAGCTTAATTATTTGCCCAGAGACCCAGAAACCAACCAGTCCTCCTATGCTGGAATAATACTGCCTGACCCCAGGTTTCCTGTGTGTGACTGGTCAAATCCACCTTAATATTTTTCTATATTGCCATAATTACATTATTTTCCTGTTTGATCATCTGAGCTCTCCTATTTAGGCTGGATAACCAACCAGGCAAAGTGGCCAAGCAGAACAGTATTCCAGAGTAGTTGTACTGGTTGGCTTCTGGGGCTCTAGGCAAAAATACTGAAGCGTCCATGTGTAGTCTGCTTGTTGCACTTTACATAATGGTCTTGACGATGATTGGGTACATAGAGTGCATAGAGAGTAGAGGCTAAAGTGGTTGGGTGGACCCACAGCTTATTTTTGTCCCACGGGCCCCTTAGGCAAGTTAATCTGCCCCTCACCATCCCAACGTAGCTCTCAAGTGGCCAGTATTCCAACACGCACACACATCCATCCATCCATACATACATACATACACGGATGTTAATGAACAAAGTTATGGTCGAACAGCATTGCTTCAGGTCTGGCATGTCGTCGGTAGAGCTACAGGATTCGCCTCGAAACAGTGAGAGACAAGTGAGAGTTTATGGCAGTGCCAGTGCCTGACATATATCTGGCTGTGGCCCCTGCACATATTTATAGGCTTATTCTTAGATCCGTAGTGCCAAATTGCAATTTCTTCACTGGTGTGTGTCAAAACAAGGATAATTCACTCACCATATGTCCTTTCTGCCTCTTTCTGTGCCTTTTACACTGACTGTCGTGTGCATTTCTCTAATCATATGGATTTACATATGGATTACGTTAAGTGCTCACTCATGTAATGTCCAGTATGAGTGCCATACATACAAGGGGCACACGAGCATGAAGCACAAACCCACATGTTAATACAAACTACACTTGTGGAAGCTGACATGCATACTGCATAATACATACCGCTCAGATTCCCCTCAATCCCCTTTTCTCTCCCGTAGCATGGTGATAGTCGTTGACTGACAGCAGAGCCAGTTGTTTCAGGTGCAAGCGGATTTTTCTCAGCGAAATCAGAGGCTGAATTATTTAGTCGGGAGTGAGCAGGGAGCCAATCAGATCCGTCCGGGCCCCGGCTAACCACCTGAGAAGAAGCCAAGGAAGTGGCCTTGCAGTGAAGGCAGGAAGTGAGTCATCACTGTTGCTAGGCTAAATATAGCGTTTGGTGGCGCGAGCAGGAGGCGGAGCGGGGGCCTCCGGGCGTCACAAATGTTCATCAATGGGGTTTGTGCTCGTGGAGGAAGAGTGGATGCACGCACGTATGGCTGGAGGGGAGAAAGGAGAGGTCGTTAAGCCGGGAGGTCGATGCCGGTGACAGATGACGTGCGTGTAAACAAAGCTGCCCATGTCTGAGAGCTGCTCGCCGTCGCCGGTGTCTGCGCCCGTTTGTGCCTCCCAGTCCCCCCCAGCCCTGTATTCCACTCGGTCACTGGATATGTTTTTAATCATCTGTGCGTGAGCGGGAGAGGGTTGTCAGTACAAAGCAGGGCACTGAGCTGACGGAAGTGTACCACGCAGTCTGTCCGGGAGCTCTCCGTGGGCCTGGCTCGCTCACTGTGCCTTGCAGACCTGGAGGGCTCTGACCGGAGACTGTTTAATGCTGCTAACATGTGGGGGAGAGGTGGATATGGACACTGAGCCCCGGACTAGGTAGGAGGCACAGAATAATTTCATCAGTTTAAGTCAGAAGCCCTGCAATATTTCCCCAAGCCAGCATGTCTCACAGGTGTGTGTGTGTGTGTGTTAAACGGTTGCACGCCGGTCAGCAGTACTTGTCGATGACACTTTTACATGAGGCACCAGGCGTTCACTCCCCACTGGTGATATCAAGCTCTCTAGTGCTACCCTGTCAAACATTTAGTGACCACAAAACACATTATGTTACAGATATGTTTATTTATGTGCCAGTATGACTCAAAACCTATTAACACTCCTAGATATAGTGTGGCGATACAAACGGTTGGGTTGCCATCTTCACCCTTTCAACCAGCAGATTAATTCAGCTTTACAAAAGTACAGTTTATGACTGGATTAAAAATCACTTAAACAGAGCAAATAACCATGTGTGAAAAGCTACAATAAAGCACTGCAGGCGAGCCGTTTTAGGACATCTGTGCAGGATTGAAAGCTTAAACTTAAAGGATAAATTGGGCAATATTTTATATTTTCTTATTGTCAAAAAATGTGTTTCCTGTATACCCAAGTTTGATGGGATTTGTGGACAGAATGTGTTCAAATACAGGAGGCTGTTCCTCCTAACAAACCATCAGGGACAGACAGGCTAGCTGTGAATGCATGAATGACTATGTGAGTGAGTTCCTTTGTGACTCTATAAGTTTCTTTCTATCGAAAAATATTTATAGACGGTTTCCTTTCAGTACGAGCTATGAGTGTAATTTCCAGTCTAGACTCTAAAACAATGGATTCACAAGAAACACCAGATGACTCAGTGCTCGCTAACTGTGGTCTGAATGGGAAAAGGAAGTCCTGTAATAATTGGGTGGAGAAGCCTCGGATACAGCATCCTCTAAGGGATGTGCTCCAGAGTAGAACGTGCACAAGCCCGTGCTCCGACACAGGCCTCGACCAACCAGGAAATCAGGAAATGATATCATTGTCTGCAGCCACTGTCGGAGTACAGTTCGTTATGACGCATGATTGTGTTTCCTGTCCTCTGGGGAAGATTCCTACACAATGGATCCCCAGTTAGCCTGCGAAAAAAAACAACCGTTACATCAGCGCACAAACGGCTTCTTTTATCAGGGAGAACTACAGACACTGAAGGGGAGGAGGAAGGGATGGGAAGAAAATATTCTCCAAAAAAAATATGGGGAATGTGCATGGATGTGTGCATTTGAAGGTCATGAATGTGATTTGTATTTTATTTATTTGTAGGATTTTTATTTTCGAGAATTGCACAGGTTTTCTAGTCATACTCAGTGTCTCTAAATGTAACTGTTTTGCTTGACATTGAAAACTATAATAGATTTTTGAAAGTTTTTTTTATACAAATACGTTTGTGCATGTGTGACATCTATTTCCTTGTTTTTGCTTCTCTCCCACAGAAAGATGAAGTGTATCTGAATTTGGTTCTGGATTACGTTCCTGAGACTGTCTACAGAGTGGCCAGACACTACAGCCGAGCCAAACAGACCCTGCCCATGGTTTATGTCAAGGTATGTAAGTACGTGTGTGTGTTTGTGTCTCTAACCATCGTGGCAAGAAGTGCCATCTGATAATGGATCTCACAAGCGTCTCAGTGAATTTCAAGTGCAGCATGTATTCAAATTTATGTTTATGAGTATGTGAGATTCACTTATTGATAGTTTTAGAGTCCTGGTCTTCAAATTTTAGATATATTAGATGTATTTTCCAAGATTATACACGGAATCGTTTCAGTGAGTTTATCTTCCCAGACACTGAACAAGATAGCCTATATATGCCCTGCATATTTTTGGACAAAGTACGGAGAGTATAATTATAATAATAATAAAAATAATATTATAATAATAATAATTTTCTAAATTAATACCTGTCCTACAATATAAAATCTACTGAGGTTACACGGAGACCTACCATCAGATTTTATTTGCTTAAAAAGCTGCATTTTCTATTCTAGAGTGGGGATTTCAGTTCAACACCTGCACCTATAGACTAAATGAGTTATAAGCAACATAATTTGTAAATAGATCTTTGAAATGAAATTTAATTCTGTCAACAAAGGGAAATTGTGTCAGTAAGAAACTTAATTTACTCTATTTCCCCAGGCTAATCTACTCATTATCAATACTGCTACCTAAGGATGAATTAACTTCCTGTTACACCGTGTTTCATTTATTTCAGTTTGTTAGCTTTGTAAAAATAAGCCGATTCCCCTTGCTTAACTGTAAAAGAAAATATTGTGCAGATCTTGAAAAAAAACATGTCACAACATCACAATTTGTACAACAAAATATGCAAAATGTCCAGGGGTGACCAGACCTTTTCACAGCACTGTATATTGCCCATCTCTGACTCTAATATGAATGATCTGTTTCACACTGTGTTAAATGGCTGTTTTGTTTGTTTGCATGCCGTGCACAGAGATCAGGTGTTACTTTTCAAGTGTTTCTCCGGCTGTGACACATAAGCAAGACAATTCTGAGAGTAATTTGCGAAGTCCAAAAACTCCTTGCACATTGCCCCGTGTCTTCAGTTTCAATGATTTTCCCGTCTCAGCGAATTAATTGAAAAACGCCTATAATCAGTCCCACGGAGCAGAAGAAGTGTTCAGTTACCCTTTTAACTACTCACACCAATATAAATATTAAGTAGCACAGGAAACGTGGGATGAGAAGATTTCGCACATACTGCTCACCATATTAACACAAACAAGCATTTTTTTGTCATCTCACAAGAAATGAATGACCTTTAATTAAGATGCTTCAAAGAGTAACTGAATTATATAAAGATGTCGCCTGCATTCATTTTAAATTTCTAAACGTTTGCTGATAACAATGTTATGCAATTGACCAGGCTGAAATTTATTCGTGAGCGGTTGTTTCCAGATTTAAACCCTATATTGAAAACTAAGATTGCTGTTTATGTAGCTGTAACCAGTGTGTGTTTCTGTGTGCAGTTGTACATGTACCAGCTGTTCAGGAGCCTGGCCTACATCCATTCATTTGGGATCTGTCATCGGGACATCAAGCCCCAGAATCTGCTGCTGGATCCAGAGACCGCCGTGCTCAAGCTCTGCGACTTTGGCAGGTGAGACGCAGTAACTAGGTTTTTATCAAGTTTTGACAGCGGTCTGGGTTTTGAGCAAGAAAGCAAATTAGCGTATTTCCCAAACTATTGAACTATTCCTTTAAAAAGGTTTGCTGAGACATATAGACACTGTACAGTGTTCATCTGAAGCGTCTAAATGGGACAAAAATGTTCCATCACAATTTAAGCAGTTAACTGATGTGCATAACCAATTAAATTTCTAATAAGAAAATTGGCAGTAGTTCGTATTGTACTCTGTACTCACATGTGCAAATCCTGATCAAATGCTTTTCTTCACATTTCCCTCCTTTTGGCCAAATTGCAGAAGAGTATGGTGATGGTGCTGATAATGACTATGTGCTTTGATTTTGTGTACAGTGCGAAGCAGCTGGTCCGCGGAGAACCTAATGTGTCTTACATCTGCTCTCGCTACTATCGAGCCCCTGAGCTCATCTTTGGTGCCACTGACTACACCTCCAGCATAGGTAGGCTGACTCCAACATAAGCACGTAGAGAGAATATTATCATATGTTCTGTGTTACTTGCTGCTCATCCAGACTGTGCATTTGAAGCACAAGTCCTGTGGATAATGGTCATCCCTGCCCTTCTTTCGCTTGTATCTGACTTTTTTCATTTTGGTGTCCTGCCTCTTCCTTTAGATGTGTGGTCAGCCGGCTGCGTGCTGGCAGAGCTGTTGCTAGGACAACCAATCTTCCCCGGTGACAGTGGAGTGGATCAGTTGGTTGAAATTATCAAGGTATTGACTGGAGTGACCCGCGGGGTGTAAAAGTTGAAAAGCCGTCATACACGACACTAAGGGGTGTGTTTCTTTTGACCAAAGCGAGTAGGAATTCAAGAAGAAGACCTCATGTTGCCTCCCATGTGTCCTGTTCTTTCCAGGTTCTCGGCACTCCAACCAGAGAGCAGATCCGTGAGATGAACCCCAACTACACTGAGTTCAAATTCCCCCAGATCAAGGCACATCCTTGGACTAAGGTGAGTCAACAGGTACAAGAGCTCTTTTACTTTTCTAAGAATCACCCCCACAGCATCTGTTGTCTCCATGCTTGTGTTTGCACCATTCCCGCATGCCGCTCCACAGCCGTCCGACCTCATTACATCCACCCAACAGAGCTGCACGAGGCCTTAATAGAACAACACCTGATCTGAGCTTTTTAGACTCCTTAAAGAACGATATGAAATTTCAAAAGACATAAGCTTACACAGTTGTCATGAAACACTTTTCATTAGTAATGTTTTTTTCTGTTGCATGTGAAATATTCTAAGCTTGTTATCGAATAATCTGAGAGTGTTTACCCAAGCAATATGGCTGCTTTGTATTCCTGTCAAATTGTGTTTTTCTCCTTTTGCAATAACCGTGAGAATGCAAAGGTAGCAGCTGTCACTTTTACAGTGTAGATATTGGGTGAACATTTTGTTTGGCTCTCTGTGGATTAACAAAATGCCACAAAATCGAACAGATCCCATCGTTTAAACTTAAAATGTCTATAAAGCTGAAGATCTGTTTCTTAATTCTTCGTTTTGTAGCACAAGCTTTTAACCCCTCAACAGTAGCATGCTATATTCATTTTGTTTTACATTTCAGAGTGAGTTAAACGCAGCTAAGGGTAATTACGTCACATTACTTTACATTTATTTGGCAGATGCGTTTGACTGGCTATGAAACATGTTCTGAGGGTTGGTTGAATATGTTGAACCTGTGTCATCTACGTTACAGCACAGTGTCAGTCCCTCCTGCTCAGTCAGTCCTGCTTTTAATCAGTCAGTCTGATATTGACGGGTCAGCCTGTCTTTAGGCAACTATCACATGGGTTCTCCTCTTCATGCTCTCATTGTGGTGCACGTTTTGATTCATAGTGAAAATAAAACCGGTGGGAAGGGACGCTCTCTCTTCCTGGCCTCCCCTCAGCGGTCCCACCCACAGCTCTTGCATTACATCCAATCAGCAGGCAGCAGCAGGTCCTCATGTTGGCCTCTCAGGCGCCCTGCTGTGGTCGCTCTCTGCAACTGCGTTCAGTCAGTACTAATGTTCACTGTTGCAGCAATCAAAGACATTAATTTATCGATTTATACCCTGACATACAAACTATCAAATATAATAGTTTGTATGTATGTCTGTAGGTTTCATCAAACACACTGAAGATAATTTGGAGGACACAAGTTCATTTTGTGTTTGTGTGTGTGTGTGTATGTGTGTTAACAATATTGGAATGTCTTCTTTTGTTTGACAACACTTGAACGGAGTTCATGTGATCGCCGCTGACATCCGTCTTTGTATCCAACTGATGTTCAGGTGTTCCGGCCGCGCACGCCTCCGGAGGCCATTGCCCTGTGCTCTCGCCTGCTGGAGTACACGCCCACGGCCCGCCTCACCCCTCTAGAGGCCTGCGCGCACTCCTTCTTTGATGAGCTGCGCGACCCCAACGTTAAGCTGCCCAACGGGAGAGAGAAGCCCTCCCTCTTCAATTTCACCACCCAAGGTACGCACACAGCGTCCCTCAAAACTGAACCTTCAACATGTGCTCAGAGGGAAAAGCATGCACTGTAGTTTGAACTGCAATAGTTAAAGGCAGTTATTAAAATAACAAATTGAGGATTGTGCAGGCTTTGTAAAACATCACCTGGCAACTTTCTTTTTCAGAGTTATCCAGTAATCCCTCTTTGGCCTCCATACTCATCCCTGCTCATGCCCGCAGTCAGGCCGCCGCCTCTACCCCAACCAACGCCTCTGCCACCACAGGTTAGAGCCACACCTCCTCCAACAGGCACTTCTTTTATGTGACTTGAATCTCTATTTATCTGTTGTAAGTACTGGTTGTGACTTCTGTTGCTGATGTCTTGAAAAACAGTGGAACTATAACGGTCAATATATTTAATTTCAAGTTATGTCGATTTTAACGTATGCTAAAAGTTGGTGTATATTAATGTTACACTGAAAAGAACCGTGAGCACTAAACGCTGCTGTGAAAGTTGTTTCTTTGACCAGAGAGAGTTGATCGCTTACCTTTCCCACATTGCAACATACGGGCTCAGGTTCAGACACTTACACCTGCGAGCTGAGCTGCCCAGTTCAACCTGTAACTGTTGGTCAAACTGTATGTTAGTAATTGCTTGACTCTAAGTGATCGTCTCCTCCTCCTGTCCACAGACGGCAGCAGCACAGAGCGAGGTCCCAGCACCACAACCGCCTCTGCCTCGGCTTCCAACTCCACCTCCTGAGTCCACAGACCACCCGCCCCCCCCCGCCCCGGCCTCAGCCCCAGCCCACGGCCTCTCCATTGCCCCGGCCAGGGGCGAGCTCCGCTCAGCTCTGCTCCGCTCTGCCCTGCTCTCCTCCCTGACAGCAGTGGAGCGACGCTGACGCAGTCCGGGTTCAACGGCCACCCAACAGCCCCACGCCCACGACCACGAACCAAGCATCCCTAATCCGCCTCTTTTATCCCTGACTGGCCCCTCATCCAGCTGTTCGAACTCTACTCCATCCTCCGTCAAAGACATCTCTCCGTGCCCTTTCGACGGGGAAGCAAAGTACAGGGCCAGAGGTGTTGCCGACTGTACTATTGATAAAAGTACACTGTACATGTATACACAATGCTAGCCTGCTAATGTTTGTAAGAGGACAATCTGTAGAAAAAGTCCTAAGCTGTTCACCATGGCCCTCTCCCGTTCTGGCCTTCCCCCTCTGTCCTCCTCCACATTGTTCAATTTTTCTGACACCCCATGCTTTGACGTATGATCCCTGTGTCCCCTGGCCGATCCCCCCCCCCCCCCCTTTGGTTCCTCCTGTAGTGCATGGCCTGAGTATGGTTAGGATCACCCGGGGGTCACCCCGCCCGCTCACTTCTCACCTCCACTTCCGCAGACAAGGCATGAGGCTCATGCACGGGTATACACACAGACACACTCATAAACACGCGCACACATCCACACACACATGGATGCATGATGATCCTGATGTATGTGGAAAGAAGCAGCCTACTTGCGGGGGTAACGTTTGGACAGGTTGTTTTTTTTTTTTCTTTGTCTGGGGTTGTTTTTAAATGGTTAGCAAGCTGTTTTACTCGACCTTGTTTTTAATTATTGTTTTGTACCCCGGGGCAGATGTTTTTGGATTGCCATGTGCAATGGATGTGACATGTATCTGGTCCTGTGTGCTTGTATAATATATACATACAATACAAAACAAACATGCATACATACACAGTTTATATATTACTTTTCCTTATGTATAAAAAGTATATATAGATATATGTATATTAACTACAATGGTTCAGAAATCATTTATGGTGAGCTCATATCTGGCAGAGCAGTGGCAATATTTGCTGCTGTCTTAAGACAATAGATTTAGATAAGGTGGTGTTTTTTTTTTTGTTTGTTTGTTTTTTTTTGCTGGAGTGTGGTTAGATTCCAGCAGTCACTTCCCTGTTCTCCTGTGTTGTCTGTATTAAGGCTGTAGATGGATTTAGGGCATTGCTCTATTCCCTGTCTTTGTACCGACTCTGTCTGTAACAGTGTTTCTGTGACAGTGCAGTGTCTAGACAAACATATGCCCCCCCCCGCCCCCCGTCTAGCTCTTCCTCCTTCTCTCCGTCTCTGTGAAGAATTCAAGATGTTTCGTAACACTTTTCTTTACTCGACTCCTCGGGGGAAGTCTCCGCGGCGGTCCCTTGGCTCGCCGCCGACTGTCTCACGTGTTGTGACCACTGACTGAAGTGTTAGCCTAGCATCCTCTCTCCTCCACCTGCCGCACATAGAGCAACTCGGTACCGTCTGTCGAAGCGTCTTATTTACAGAAAATACTCACTACATTTAAAAAAAAAAGAAATGAAATGAAAAGAAAAAAAGCAGAATTTGTATATACAGTATAAATGCTCCTCACCAAAATTCTGACTTGTATGTTGTTTTTTATGTTATGTTGATTTTTTTTTTTTCTTATGTTGTGTTCAAGGTATGTATATATGCAGACCCATGTACTGTTTATGAGCAAAAACAAAGATGACAGAGGGTAGGAAAAATAAATGAAAAAGATTTAAAAAAAAAAAAACATAAAAAAAAAAACACAAACAGAATCAGGGCAAAACTGATGTTGTTTATGGATATTGTAGATGACGATGATGATGATCAGCTTTATCCAGCCATATGTTCAATCTTACCTGTACAGTAGATGACAGCTGTATTATTGTAACGAGAACTAGTCATGTATAGTGTAACTATAGTTTGGAGTGCCTTTGCTTTCATACACCTTCGCCTTGTTTCCCCCCCCCCCCCCCCCCCTGCCCTTGCCATCACGCCTCCCCCCCCCCCCTCCAATATTGTGACTCTCCCTTTGGTGCTGTTGAATGTCCTGCTATCCTGCAACACACTCACACACGCACACACACACACACACACACACACGCACTCTCTTCCACTTTATTTTCAGTCCCCTTCACTCGCACCTCTTTCTCCCTTAATCACTGCACACTTACTGTAATATACAGACATTGTTAATTGTAAGGATATTTTCCTTAACTGAAGATACGGTAGAAAAGTGTTAATTTTAGATGTTTTATCTTGGACACACGTGCACGCACAAACATGAATACCACGGTCCTGGCACGGACTCCGGGGCATGAAGTGGGTAATGGGGGTGTTGTGGATGGCAGCAGGGGTTAAAAAGGCCTCATATTTGTGTATATATATCTATATATATACACACTACAGTACAGTTTCTGTATTACTCACAGTGTTGGTTCTGTTACCAAAGCCAAACTCAGATGTAGTTGTGATGAGCCATCCTCAGAGGCAGTAATGTATCCTGTCTCTCTTCTTCTCTCTCTGGATATTTTGTTGTTCCTCTGTCCTCTTGCTTGTGCTCCTCCCTGTCTGCATATCTGGGAGGAATTCGGTAGCACCTAAAGGGGTCGAGTCATGTAGCCTCTCTCCTGTCTCCTGCTTGCTGTAACTTTGCATTCATGAACGTGTTGCTACCACCAGACAGTTTGACCACCTCACCCTACCCCAAACTCCAGTTCAATAAAAACAACACCAAGGTTACCAAAAAAAAAGACGACGAGTATATATGCCAGTAAAATATATTCTACTGGCATATATACTAGTTTAATATGCTAACTGGGGTGAAAGAAAAGAAAAATCACAGAAAATACTACAAAAACATCCTGTATAACAGTACTACTACTTGAATGCCTCTGTTTGTGACTGAAATTTGTATTTCATTTGTTTGTTTGTTTTTGTTTTGTTTTTGTTTTTTTGTCGTTTTTTTTTTTTTTTTTGTTCTGTGAAGGTATGCTAAATGTGCACCTCTGTAAATATTCCCTCTGCGTGCTCTGAGGAATAGTTCCCTGGTACTGTAATTTGCATTAAATAAAGAGTAGGATAGCCTGGAAATGATCAAGCTCTTTGTCTGTACTGTGGTCTTTGAGTGAGTGCGCTGTTCTCATTTCACAAACGTTGGAAAATGTTTTTAACTTCGGAGAGCAAAATGGACGCCAGAGTCGGTTTGTATGAAGCCGCTCGGAGTAAAAGTTTGTTCTTAGATTCATCAATATTTTAAGAATGATTTAATTTCAGGAATACGTGTGATGCATTCATGTGCATAACAAGTGTGAAAAGTTAGTCTCAGCTTCCAATTTGCAGAAGAAGCAGCTACACATTTGGAAAATTGTGATAAGCGCTGCTTTGAGCTAAATAACATAATTAACATACATACAAAGATTTTATAGGACCTCAATAGAGGGTTCTCATTTAACTGGTTACTACAGTAGAGCATTATTATACTCATTAACAATTTTATGTGTAGTATCCCAAATAGAATATATTGATCTTGCCAGTATAACTAGGGGAAATATCTTATACAAGTTATATAAACTAAATGAAAGAGTGATAGTCTTCATCATAACAGGCTGTGATGCAGCTCTGACACATCTGACAACTCTTACTTACGTCCATGTTATCTAATGTCTTAGTATGACCACAGTAGGGCAGTGTTTGACTTATTATGCTGTTAATGACCTTCACACACTTCAATCTGAAGACCACCTTTAGTCAGTTTTATTTACAATAAGTGTAGAGCTTTGTGATGGTATCAAAACACAAAACTAGACAAAACCTGAAGTAAAAAAAAACTGCAGCTCTTTACGGTCTGAGAAAATACATACTACATGGTATCTGACAATGCTGTGTGCCACATTTAAAAAAAAAAAACAAACATTAAATCTCGCAACTTTAGGTCAACAATCACTCATACACACACAATATGTACTTAATGTGAGCAAACAAACAACATAGAAATGACAAATCATAATCCAGTTAACAAAACAAACTTAATGCTGCCTTACGGTTTCTTTGACTTGCAGGTAGTGTGCAGGGAACAGATGATGGTTTACATTTCAGCAGGACATGACTGATGCAGACTGTCAGGTAATAATCATCTTTTATCTGTTCAGGATTTTGTGCATTGTATGCTTAAGACTATTACATGACAGAAAGCCATTCTTTAGTATTTTGACACATTTGCACAACAACAAAAAAAGAACACTTGAAATCCTTGAGTAAATTCAACTGGTTTCCAGTTTGGGGTCTCCACTGTTAAACCACAGAGGTGGACACAGTGCTTGAGCTGTCCATGTACAGTGGATGTCAGCATTAAAAGTCAGCACAAGGGTTTTTACTGACCACCTCCATTATGAGAGGAGAGATAACGTCAGGCTGGATGTCCTGGAGGTGCAGAACCTGTTTGCTGTACTCCTCTGTCATCGTCCTCATCTCGGTGAGACAGGCCATCACTTTGGGGTACAGTAAGCTGGAGGCAGAGAGAGAGGAAAAAATGGAGGTTCGATGCGTGAACCGTTTCAGACGGAAAGGACTGAGAGTGGCATTTGCTATTTCACTCACAGTTTTTCTGGTCCTGTTCTCTTGCAGTCAATCCAGGTTTTTAGTGTCAGCGCCAAGTTTTCATGAAGCTTGTCAATCACGCTGTGTTGCTGCACGCCTGGACGATCTGTTAGAGCAAATAAAAACAAATCATTACTAATTCAAAGCGGCTTGAGTCTGAAAACGTCTGAAAATAAATGTTTATGTTTGTCTAGGTACAAATGCACGCTGTGTCTAAGGTTTGAATGGTACAGGGTTCATAAATTATTGATTAACAAGAACTGGAATGAACTGATGAAGACCGGCTGCTACCTGGAGAAAACAGTGACATGGCTTGCATGAGAACATACTCTTCCTCCTGCAGGCCCAGTTTGCGCAGTGCGTGGTGAAATTTGAGCAGAGGCTCCAGCAGGAGCGGCTGGAAACCCGCTACACAAAAAAAAAAGAAGGTGAACAGAGGCAAGACTAGGCAAACAATATTTGATGCAGCAGAACCAGAGACAGTGTCTTTTTTATTGCACACATTCTTCTTTCTTGTCAAAACATGGCGTCTTCGTTACCCATAATGCAACACGACCACCGAAAGTTTGGTCTGAGATAGATATGCTAACAGCAGCTCATGTAGGATAAAGCAGAGAAAAAGGAACGAACGGGATACAGAAACAATTTATCAGACTTTGCGCAGCCCAGTCAGGCTTTTATTGTGAAACATCTTCAGGAAATGTGGGATGTTTCATTTAGTTTCATTAACACAACAATCACCAAAGTGGAATCAATTTCAATTAGGTTGAGGTTAGCTTTTATTGTCAATACTGTGTTATTGTACATCATGATAAATTTACCATGACAGCCATTGCAGGTAATTTTTTACCTGTAATGTTTTCTTTTTTCCAGCCTTTTATTGGCACCGACCTGTCAATGTTCCAACAGTCTGCGACCTCGGCTATTATGTGAATGCAGGTTTTTGTTTGAATATTTCAGGATGTTTATTCCCTTTAAAAGTTGTATAGGTATTTACTGTAAATAAACCTATCAAGAAAAATCACATGCCAAAAAGTGTGTTAATGCAAAACTGGTAGACAGGTGCACAGGAAAGTGAAAGAAAAGGCTGAGTTTTGTAGAGATGCAAAATGTTGGTCATGGACATTTAATTTACAAAAAAATAAAAATGTTTTTTTAACATCTTTGTCACAATAAGATAAGTATATAGTTTGGTTATTTTAAGTAAATTAATTGATAATGTAGCATGAAAAATACACATTGCTCTGGTTATGTGCAGTTTAATATTGCATGCACTCTATTTGAAGTGTCCTAACATGACATAACATGGAAGACAATGCACGAAGACTGTTAAAGAAAGGCAGTGAGTACAAATCTGGAAGCATGAACTCCGACTGCATTTTGTGCAATCTTTAGAAAATGAGCAGACCTGTTCGACAGCATTCTGGAGAGTTCCTTAAGGGGTCACGTTACACCTCTGAGACAGGCAAGACATGTCTGACAGCTCAAACTAACCAAATGTGCAAGCATTTTATCAAATGTACTGCAACTGTTAAATCAGAGGCGTTTGAAATGTCTGAGGTTGCTTTTGGTTTGACTGCTTTCAAACAGTGTCAACCCAAATTCCTCACACACAGTACAAACCGCAGTGCTGCTGACTCTTTAATCAGCATCAGATCATATTTGTGGCTTTAAAACACTTATCAAAACACCCACTTCATACATTTACACCCATCCAATGCTTTTGTATTTTCAATTCACTCCAGTTAAGCTGAAACCATGACTAAATGTATTTTATATTAATTAAGTACGGCACTGACAAATCCAGTGGCACTTCAGCCTCCATATGCCATTTGCTTTATTTCCTTAAAGCTGCTATAATCAATATCTTTAAATTAACAATGGATCAAATGACTATTGTATGTGAAATTATTTGCTTGTAGCGACGGACCCACAGACAATTATCACCTGACTCTGCAGTTCCCCTCAGCTGTATGGATGCATTTTAGCCTCGTCCAGCTCCATGTTTTGGTTTAACAGCCCCGAGATTTAGTGTTATAGTTCAGTCTCATTGCTCTCAGCAGTGTTGTTTTCAGCAGCAGTAGACAGCTATTTTAAGCAAAAAAGCTCCGATTAACCCACTGTTCACTACCTGCTCAGCACCAATCTGCAGACATACAAAATTGGCAACTACCCGATGAAGCATTTAGCAGCTAAAGAGCCAGATATTCCCCTCAGGTCCTGGAGGACACCAAAAAAAGAGCTAAAGGAGAGTGAATAATGGACTTCTATTTCATTTTGCTCCATTAGTAGACAACAGTTTGTTAGCACATTTGGCCTATCAACTTTGTGAGGTGATGATATGTCAAAGCTGTGTTGATAGTTTGTTATGCTGCCCACACATGACCACATTTTTTTAATCCAGGTTTCAATATGACTTGTCTGTCATGCACATTAAAGACACATAACCTTCCCTCAAAGGTAAGAAGAAATTAAAAAAAATAGCACAGTATGTTATGTAGTGAAAATCTGTATATTCACAGTATATATTATATCGCACAGTAAAAACAGCCACGCCTACCTCTTTGGATATATAAAAGCATGCTTTGGCTTTTGTTTGTGGTCTCACCTCGTACAGCGTCATCTATGCAGTATGTAATATGGCCACATTCCCAGATGCTTGTTTTTGCATTGAACACCATGTTGAAGCGGATCTGCATAACTTCAAATGTGGCTCCCCTCAACAGAGCAATTTGGTCCTCCATGGTTAAAGACCTGTAAGAGACCGGTGTGACACACATGATTCATTGTGAGTAAGTTCTTCCACACATTCAGTCATAAAAACTGAGACATCTTTGAATATGCATTGAGGCATTTACCGGAAGCCCTGAAGACTTTTAGAGAAACGAATGATGTCCTGGATCATGTAAGTTGTGAGGTCAGCCACGTGTGGAAGAGCAGTGAAAACACCGCTTTTTCTGAGCTCATCACCCTCTTGGTCCTCTTTTTTTTCAAAGGAGCCATAGAGACTAGAGGAGGACGACGAAAAGGAGGAGGAGAGGGAGCAGGCATACGAGGGCTCGCTTGCAGACTGGTTGCACTCACTCACAGGAAGGATGTTTCTGTCCATAGGCTGATAAAGAAAACATCAGTCGGACAACTTAAAACAATGACGATGGCACACTTCAAGACATGCTTACAGTCATTTGCACACCCTAAAGCCACTGAAGCGGTAAAATGCTGAGTCAAATGTGCTGTGGTGGCCACAGATAAGTTCTTGAATTGTTTCCTCCTGTTGAGATGAAAGCTGTATTGGTGTGTCGTGCATCTTCTTCTTCTTGATTCGAGTCCTCCTCTCTAATACCTCCTTCTCAGACATGACCACTACAAAGACACACACAAAAAAAAATGGATTGTGTTGAATCTCAACGCAAATATAGATCAAATATAAAATATTAATTCCATATGAATATGCCAATTTGTGACCAGCTCCTCACATCACACACTTCTTACTGTCACTTTTATGTAATAAAAATAAACAGTATAAATTAAGGTTTGGCTTAAGATAATAAGGAATCATTTGTTGTATCTGTATGTTACTTACTTTCTTTGCGCATGCCTATGGCCTGACACTTACGGAAGCGGCAGGCTTGACACGACCGTCGGTTGTTTTTGGTTACATTGCATTTATTCAGGAACAGACAGTGGAACTGCGTTGACCTCTTTATGGCACGTCTGAATTTATTGAAAAATCCTTAATCACTTAGAGACAGCTTACAAAGATCATTTGGATGTTTAAAATCACATACATGAAAACACACATTATATTACAGTATTACTGTGTGCAGGAAATAATTTAGGCGACTATTGAGACGAATAGAATGGAACATATTCATCACACTGGCACCAGCTTTTGCTTCAGATATGTAGAGCAAGACGACTACACAGGTCATAGGGAGCCGTGTGTCTGCGTAAGTGAGTCAACGAGAAATCTAGTGGCAACATTAATGATTAAATTGTTCATATTTTGGCTGGTGCATGTATGCAATATGTAATTGTACATAAACCAAACTGAGCAGACTTCTAGAGGAGGATTATTTTAGAGTATTTTCTAACCCCCAGAATCCTTCAGGGGGTGAAGAATCATTTTCCTGTTTTTTTAGATCGCCACAATGTCTCAAATTAAAATAATTATTCTCAAAACATTTTCAAATTGTCACATCTTCAAATTTTCTGACATCAATATGCATTTCTTGTTGCTTTCACACAGAATTCAAATGTGCAGTATATATACGGTTATCTTCCACTGACTTACTTTCAGAAAAATGTCAAACAAAATAATTTGTACAAATTGCTTGTTTCATATGGCTTGCATAAGTTATTCAGATATCTGTAATATACAACAAAAAAACATCGTAGTCACACATTTGAAAAGCTGGAAGCAGCAGATATTTGGCATTCCTGCTTGAAAAATCAATCACCAAGTCAATAATCAAAAGCTGTTCACTACTTTTCTGTTCATCGATTATAGGACTAATGGTTTCAGCTCTAAATTTGTCTTTAATATACAATATTGATTTTTGGTGGTGTTTCAGAAAATGTATTTAAGCAAAGCAAGCAAGCAAAAACTGTAAATCTGCCTTGAAGAGTGAGTTTCTTGGTTTTGAACCTACATAACTTTATTTAAGAAAAGTGGGCTTTTCATCACCTCTCTCCTACATCACACATGTTCACGTCGGCTGTTATAAATAATATCACAACCAGGAAGTAGAAATACAGAATAGAGCATCAACAAAGAGAGAAGAAAAGAGTGAGGAAGGGGTGAGTGAAACAACCTCACCTGAAGAAGCCCTTGCAGCCTTCGCAAGTCAAGGCATTGAAGTGGTAACCCTTCGCCAGATCTCCGCACACAGCGCAGACTTTGGGCTCATCATCCTCTGTCCCCTGTTCTTCCCTGTCCTCATCCTCTTCAATTTGCCTTGTGAGCGCTTCTCGGATGGTCCGCACCTCAGTGGCCACTTTACTCATTCTCACCTAAGGGGTGATTACATGAGCTAATCAATATGGAGACAACCATTTTCTTCACATTGGGAAAAGAGGTTTTAGTGTTGACAGCCACAAGCACAAACAACACTGTGGGATCAAGCTCACCAGTCCCTGCAAAAGAATGGTCTCAGTTTTTTATCATTTACAGAACACATATGATCTGCAATACTGTGCTGTGATGCTCTTGCCTTCAAATAAAGGGATAAGACAACAATATTGTGGCTAAATGGTTTTATTCTATTTTTTTTTTTTTGTTCAGCTGCAGTGGTACATAACTCTGTATAAGTAAAGGCTCAGGGGAGTCATTTAAGTCAATTAAAAACCTTTAACTCTGATCCCATCCCTGAGGCTTAATGGTCACAGTGTTGAACCATTTCAAACTCCATCAAAGAGTAGTAAGTGCTTTGAGGTTGCAGCGCTGCAGTACACTACACCACTATACTGTAGGGAATTATTTCTTCCATTGACACTTAATTATTTGCCTGCTGCTGTCACGCTGTTGTCATTTTTAGTGGTAGGCTTTTATCCACCACTGAAATCAGATATAGAAATATGGCAACATGAGGTGTTGATTAATCATTCAGTAAAACTGTAATATTGTTACAAATCTTCTAGTCAATTAAGTTATTAATTGATTTACTTATTTTGATTACTAATGTGTAATTAATTATTTTGACATGAATATTTTAATAATACAGAATGTATTTATCTTGTCACTCACTCTGTTCTCTTGTTTGTTTACACTTTAGTTTTCACAGCATTGCTCCTTGTCTGCTTTCTCTTAACCTTGACAACTTTACAGAGGGCCAGAAGTCCATTCACTGCATCCAAATTGCTTCACTTTGACGCATCAAAAATGAAGCAAACATTTCAGTCTCATGTTTAACAATTTGCATTTTTAACAGTACCTGCATTAAGCACCTCTGCTCTGTCTTCACACAAGATGATCCTCAACCACTTAAAATAATCTTTGTATTGCTTTTAAACACAGCAAGTGTAACTGAGGCCTACAGCTCTGGTGCAAAATTTACCGCCTTAAAACCATGAAAAATGAAAGACCTGATGATTAAATCTCTATCTCCAACTTTTTGCCAGAGGTATCACATTCTATTATATAAAATAATTATTAAAAAGAAGTACTAAAATCCAATATAAAGAGGTGTATCCTATTAATAATAATTTTGGTATTTGTTTGGAGTGACTGCCTCATATTAAACTCATGAATCTTCCCCCCAAAATATGAATAAACAATATAAGCACTAAATTCCCATATGAAGAAGTGGGCCCTATGTGGAGTATGCACAGTATATTTTTAATTAAAATATTTATGTAAAATAAATAAGTAACACACTAGCAATCAAGAATAAGAGAGTCACATGAAATCCATTTAATATATTTTAGAATCACAATTTTCTCTAATATGGTCAAGTAGACGTGGAATCATTGTTTTTGTGTTACATTAAACATTAATATATTGACGGGCCCTGAATTTAAGCCCGAGGTTGTGGAGGTGAGCTCCCCGCTCTCCTGCACCCAACAGCGGGGGACTGAGGAGGAAGAGGCCGCTGGCTCCGGAGCGAATGTCCGACTCGAAAACCAACTTCACCGCGGACGTGTGACAATGAGAAAACATGTCGAGCCACAATAAGTATCTTGCAAAAACATTTTTTTTTTGTTCGGGACATGCACCTCTAACGACATTTAAAAAAAAAAACACGTTGAGACTCTGTCAACCTTTAAATAAACAGAAACTGACTGACCTACTTTTCCTAGGTCTCCTTTACCTGGTTAAAGGTCAAGTTTCAGTCCAAGAGTGATCGACACCATTGGATCCACTGACTTGGTGGATCCAGATGTCCGAACAGCTGCCTGTCGCCCACCAGGTTTCGCTTCGCTGTGGATTTTGGAGTTTGGAGTTGCTGAGCAGTCAACAGGTGAGAACCAGTATTGCAATAACTCTTCCTGTTGAACCTGTCTGATGTTTGACACGGAGGAGGGTGGAGGGGGGGGGACACACACCCACAGACTCCTGGCTACACCCCGTCCCTGCAGGTCCCTGTCCCTGCTCGGACAGATGGTGTCCTGTAACGTTTTGTCAGTGGGCTTGTTGATCAGTTTTGGCAGGAACATTAACTGCGGTCAGCAGAGGTCCGGAGAGGACCAGGAAGGCCAGCCGCCGTCTGGAGTTTTGTTGCCTGTCTATTCATGCAACTGCGGTACCGGTGCTGGGAATGACCAAAAAGGAGTTTGACGACTTCAGACTTGTTACTACAACGAGTTCTCACATGTCACATACATAATGTATATGTATATGTGTGTATATATATATATTAGGTATGTGAAATATGAGAACTCATTTACATACTTATCTATATACACAGAAAAACTATATAAATGCTCACCTCCACTGTAAATATGAGTTGTAATACATAGAAAAGTCTTGATTAAACCATTTCCATAATAGATTTGCTGTGAATCCTAATGGATTTCTGATCAGAAAGTCTTTCAGAATATAATAATACATTCTAAATAAAATATGTAAGTAGTAATAATCCAAAGGGTATAATTAACCCACAATGATGACTATGAAACATATACTTTAATAATATGAATGAACAACACATTTAGCCATCTTTTTATATATTTAGTCCGCTCTTTGCTCAGTTTGAGTGTGGTGCTGCTCTGTTTCTTTCGCCTGCTCCACTTGGCTGATCATCTCCTCGAGGACTCGGTTGGAGGCTTTTTCAGATGAAGAGGTCGACTGTGAGGCCCCAGAAGGCCCTGCAGTCCCCTGAATAATATTCCGAGCTGCCTGCAAGTGTCTATGCTGCCTCTGGTGCACTGGGAGAGAGATCACAAGGTTAGACCAGTGAGAAAAGCATCTGCCTTTACCTTTATCATTCCATGAATATTTATAGTTTGTTTTTATTTAGAAAGGGCATTTATTGCTTACATTTTCATGCATTTGTAACTGTCAACACATAATCTTTAATAATTTTGATATTGTATTCTGTGATAATAATATGTGAATACAGAGGAAACAGAAAAATCAAACCTTTTTGTCTGACACTGATCTTCTCGACCTCTGGGATAAGGAAACTGTACACCAACTCTGACACAATCTCCTCCGACTGAAGACTGTTCCGGCTACTCACACACACATACAAACAATTTGTTTATTATACTTGGATTTCTAATTACAAAGTATCATCAGACATGCCGAGGTATCCATTACCTTTCCTCCATGGCATAAGCGATGTCGTTGACCTCCTTTGCCCTCCTGCGGATCTCCTCTCTGGCCTGCTGGTCAGCTGTCTGCTCCAAGGTCCCTAAGATGATGTCCTCCAAATACAAATCCACAGTTTCCTGGTGTACCTGCACCACCTGCGATACAGTGTTAAGGACACACACAGATGTTAAGCATTAAAACATGTGCACCACACACATACACATACACACACATATTATTCTTATAAATATCTCCTTTGCACACTCATAGTTCAAAAAATGGACACACTTGTCTGAAGATCTCATCTTGTTCTCTGCGTCTGCGCTCCTCCACCTGTCTCTTTCCACTCTCCTCAGCCTCTCGTAAGCGACGGTCTCTCTCAGCCAGTAGTGTAAAGGCATGGATCCTGCGCTCTTCCTGAAGATGAATCAGCTCCTTGGACAAGGTGTCGAACAGGTCTTCAAGCTCTGCACCCACCACTCTGGCCTGAGACGCCTCTTCTTGAGCTGTCTGAGTTGGGAGAGAGAAGGCGTAATGAGAGTTTGTAGTTTGTAAAACTTTGTATGTGAATGTGTCTGTGTGTTTCACCTTGTGTCTTTGTTTGTCTCTCTGTTTTTTCAGGTTCATTACGAGCCCTTTGTCAGCTTTCTTTAGCTTCTCCTCCTCCCTCTGCAGGGCATGCACGGTCCTCAGTTCCTGGATGAGCTCCAGGTGGTTCTCCTTGCCCTGAAACATCTGTACAACAACACAGACAGAAATGAATCGAGATGTCCTTAGAACTTGAACAGACAAACAGATCTGATCTGCATGCAGACATATTCAGACCCTGTATTGGATACTTCTTCCTCTCAGTAGTTTCTGCACGTGGATGACTGCCAGCTCTATCTCCTCATCCCCCTAATGAGGGAAATATAAATTAATTAAAAAATAACATCTCAAATACATGTAGGATGAACAAGGACAGTGTCAGTTGTAACCAGAGACATGAGCTGACCTCCGGTGGCTCCTCCACTCTGGGAGTGACAGGGCGGGGAACAGGCTTCTCCTTCTTGATAAGAAAACGCAAAGACTTCTTTGTCTTTTCCTCCCTCAGGGCCTGTGGAGCCACAATTGATAACAGATGTGTATCTAGAACTTTAGCAATGTGCTTAATGAACACAATAATTCTCTCTGCTTTACCTTGTATTTCTTCATTAGTTCTACCACTCTGCTCGCAGGGGGCTTGACCACATCCTTGATGGTGTTGACTTTGCGGTTGGGTTTTTTCCCCTGTAGCGTGAGGACTGAGGCAGAGAGTCCTGCCTCAAGCTCTAGCAAGCCTATGATTAACAAAAAGTTGGAGGTTACCTTTTCATTAAACTGATACTGTTGTCTCTGAGGTGCTATTATGGAAATTACTCGCTAAACTCTAATTGTCTTAAAGATTTAGATTCAGACCTTCATATGTGTCTAAATAGGGGCTTTTTAACTCATCGTGGTGGGTGTTGCGATTGGTGAACGTGTCCCTGCGGGTCCGGGGGGCATATGTCTGAGAATCTGTATAATCTTTGACATTGCTACGTCGCTCTAGCTTCCCCTCCACATTTCTCTTCTTAGCTTCCAGTTTTCTCAGTGCTACAGACAAAACAACAATTAAAAAGAAGAGATAAATGAGAAGGAGTGAAGCAAATCTTTGAATAATACATTTATATCTATATATCTGATTATTAGAGCAGAGGCAGCGGTTGTCTTACACCTGAGGTAGTCATTGTGAATCTTGTGTAGCTTGGTCTCCTTGTCTTTTTGGTGCTTGGAATATATCTGGTTCAGTCTCTCGCTTGTGACTTCTTTCTGGGCCTCATCTCTCTGCCTCAAGAGGTCCTTCAGCACAACAAGACGAGCTTCTTGCAACCTGGCCACCATCCACAGAAACAGAGAGCATTGCAGAAGGGCAGGTTTTGCATGGTAAAGACAGCAGGAACATAAAAGGAGGTTCACCAAAATTGCTTAATAAGCAAAGAACTGGATATGTCCTACGTATTGTTCTTGGTTAGACACATATTAGCACCAAGTACTTTGTTCAAGCCCATGAGTTTACAGTAAATGACTCTGATGAGCGGTGAGAGTGAACCAAAGGAGCATTGTAGCTGGAAAACCAAAGCAGGAATTGGAACTTCTTTAAAGCCAGTATGTGTAAAATGTGAACATTTCCAACTCTGGCGTCCCTAGTGGTAGTTTAAAAAAAGACAGCAATGCACGCTGCTACAATTTTGGGGACTGTATGATTTGCTGTAGTGCACATGTGATGGCAGATGGCTTAAGATATGATACTACTTGGCCACGAGCTACATGTTAACGCTGCACCAACAACGTTTTAGGTAAGTAGTGGTTTGCTTCTCTATTTGTGTATTATTTGTTATTTAGGGGTAAAAAGTAATATAAGGTGCAGCACCACTCACTTTTGGATTTCTCCTTCTCTGAAAGCCCACTCATTGGCTTCCATCTCCTCCATCATACGTCTCCTTTTGTCCAACTGACTAAGGTCATCCAATGGAGGAAGGGTGGCCTCCCAAGCTCGTTTGGCACGTGCCCGCTCTATCATTTCCACTTCTGCCAGGCCAGCAGGTAGACCACGACCTGAGGGGAATTGTCATCGGAGAGGGTTTTGATGTGCAGAGGTGAGGAGAGGCACTGGTAAGCAATTATAAGACACTAAAGGTACAGGCAGAAACACCAATAGGAAGACAGGAGACGTATAGTTTCAACAAGGTAATTATACCTTATAGTCTAAGGGCCGTCCACACCAAAAATGATAACTATAAAGGTTATTTCAATATCCCTTCTATAAATTTCAATATCCATATTCTTAACCTAATGACAAAACTGGAGCGTGCAGCGCGGGCTTGGCACCGCTGCTTACAGAACTTTATCGTTCATCAGCGTGGATGCTCATATCGTGATTGTTATGGTTATCTTTATAGTTATCGTTTTTGGTGTGGACGGCCCTTGGTGACGATCTGAACGGTTGATCATGTACCCCAAGTCAAAGCAGCCAGTTGCAGGAGCTCCGAGGGAGTTGTCCCAGGTTGTACCACATACTCAGGACTGTACGGGTCCGTCTGTGCTTCACTTTCCCTGTAGTCTGTCTGGACCCCCACAGTGAAGTGGGTGGGCTGTCGCTCAGCATTCTTTCCACCAATGGATACAAAGTCTTCCCTGAGGAGACAAAAAGAGAGGGTCTACCAGAAAAAAAAGACGCACCAGAAATGGCAGGAAAACAATGAAATGTGAGGAACCTGTTGAACTTACTTCGGCAAAGCAAAAATGACATCTGGAGGAACCTGCTGTGCAAAGGGAATCAGAGGGCTAAAGGAAACAGAATGGAAAACCACATCAGAAACTATGTCAATATTTAATAAAGAAACGGAGGGCAGGGCAGTTATCTTTTGTAAACTGTCACAGTATCAGGGAGAGGTCACTGCCGCACAGTGAAGTTAGTATAATTGTATTACAACACATTCACAGTTTCAGAGTGTAGGCCGGCTAATCAAACCGTTTAAAGTATTTCCAGTGATCAGCTCCGGTCACTTGGCACTCCTCCATTTTCTGCCATGACTGAGCATTAGGAATAACCCTGTTAAGAAGGCAATCAAGAATCACAACCACAAAATGATAAATATGCCAAGGGGCACAGTTTATATTTGTAATGAGTAACAGAGTTAACCTTGAATTAATACAACTCAATAACTGCTGCTGCTCATTACAATGGTGTCCGTTCGCGTTACCCAGCCAGCTGCTGCAGTGCCTCTTTGCGCTGCTCTGTGTGGCCTCGCCAGCGGCGATCAATAGAGGCCGGTACTGGGTCTGCAGGGTCCAGTTGAATAGTATACCGTGGGTGGTGGGACAGGTTACTGAACATAGACCCAAACTCAGGCACTGCCTTCTGATAAAGACAGAGATAAATACTGTCAGTGACTGCATTTTACAGCCAGTCCATTTCTTTATTTTGTCAAGTGCAAACAGAAACAACTAAAAAACTATATTGGCCACGGGTCATAATTTGGCCATAGGGCACTTCAGGGAACAACTAGTGTAGTAAAGGTAAACAGAAAGTGGGTAAATTATGACTTGCTTCTGAGTTATGCTCAGTGTTCAAAGTGTGAAAGATAATACGTACTACAGTACACACTTACTATGCATGCTATTATCTAATAAATGTATTTGTCAGCTTAAAAAATGGGTCAACACTATTCTGGAAACAAAACAGTGGGTAAAGTTTCAAGATGGATTTACATATATACCTTATGTAAATAACTGAAGAACTGTGCAACAAAATATATATCATAACCCATGGTAACAACAAATACAGTTTAACCAAACATAATATGTTGCACTAAGTTAGTTATGGTAAAACCACTCTTTTTTTTCACAAGGGGTCACGACACCTGGCTAAGGCTCGAACTAATTATCAGTCAGCTTCATCTGATACGACGATACAACCAACATTTTGCTGCAGGGGCAAATACGGACACAACTCACCACTCGGTCCCTGGACGCGTAGGCCCGGAGGCCGGACCTGGCGTGGTCCACGGCCGACGACACCGTGTACACCGGATCTGTGGGAACAACTCAGCTCAGGTGAGGCGGCACGGTTAACTCGCGTCCACACTGGAAAGCTTTCAGGTGGGCTCCTTCTTACCGTACAGGTAGTCATAGACCCGCTGCCGCCTGGCAACTTTACCGGCGTCGGCTTTCCTGGGAACCGTGCGAGTGACAGACACGCTCATTTTTTAATTTTTTCGACTGTTTTTTTTTTTCGCTCCCACGAAGTTCTGCAGCGAGATGTGTAGCGGAGTAACCATGGAGACGGTAAACTGAAGCGGGGGGCCGGGGGGGGGGGGGGGGGGGGGGCGACCGGCAGTTAAAGGATGTTCACATAAACAGGACGTGAAACTTGACGAGTGACGGGGAGACTGCGTTAGAAAGAAATCCGCGGTTCTTTCCCGCGAATCTGACACACTGAAGCGGACCGTGGTAACGTCCTGGATGTGAAGTGGGCCACCGTTTTGAATTCCCTTGCGCCCGACGTAGTGTAAATGTGGTAAGGTCCTGAAAGATACGTACGCGTTTTCCTCTTATGTCCTTTCTGTTTCTGCGTCCTCCTGTTTGGTCTACTGCGGCGAAGTGAAACATTTGATATACCAAGTAAAGACATTATATGAAAGGCACCTTAAATGACATTATAAAAAAAATGCGTAATTTCCTCATATTATGTATTACATTTAAAAAAAAAAATCCGTACTAGGTTAAATGAAAATTTAAAATGATTCCTGTTTAAGATTACCCTGGCTGTGTCCATTTTACTGTACAGTCTTCGAACAAAATTAAGGGGAAAGCCAAATTACAAGTTACATTATAACACGTTCATAACTGGAAAAAAAAGTACAATGCATTATGTTTATAAAAGACAAAAGGACACAGACAGAAGGACAGTCTATGTATCTTTGAGGACCTTACCATATTTACACTAGTGTAGGCGCAACGAAATTCCGGCTGCGGCTCGCTGCCACGGTTTCGCACTCGGCGGTTCAGGTTACCACATTTCCAAAGAAACGGTGGCTGAGGCTTATGGGCGTCGTACTATTGATTTCAAGACAACTGACGGCAAAAAAAACTCTAAACATGCACCAGCGTTTTATCATCTACGAGGCTCGTGTTTCATGTTAAGGAAGAGAAAAACGTTGAGGTGCGAATAGAGGCTTCTTCCGTATACTGCCCCCCCCCCCGCAACTAACCTGACTCTTTAGAAATAATATATATTATGTAATTACACTAGAACCCTAGAGCAATAAAGTGCCAGAAAAATATGCTACATGTTATATATGCACACCTAGATGACATTTATTACTATTTGCAAAGAGTCACAACATTTGAGTAGCCCACTGCCCATTCTTCAACTACATACACATTCTGCAATGTGTTGGATAACATGGGTTTGCAGTTAGTACAGGGGGCAGAATAGTGTTTCTTTGTTTATCTGAAAAGATATCATACTTTTATTGAAGTAGCCTACTCATCAGATGTCTATTTGAATGGTAAAATAACATTTATTTAATTTACTTTCACAAATTTTCACCAGTCACCACATACCACACCACACACATAAAAAATATGTGCTCCACAAAGTACAAATGTAGATCAGTATTTGTTTTTGCTTGTTAGTAGTTTTCATAAGACACCTTCATTGTTTCACTTCACATATCACTTTCTTTACCCATAAGAGCATATTTTTGGGTAGTCAAAAGGTTGATTTTGACATCAACAGGAAGTTGGTGTTATCAAAGGGAAACAGTACACACACACACACACACACACACACACACTCACACACATACACACAAAATGTAGCACAGACCTTTTTTTCTCCCTCTTAAAGTCTCATACTTATTAACTTTTTAATTTTTCTTTCTTTTTTTTTGGGATTTGAGGAATACAGCTGACCAAAGCAACATTACTTCACAGCTGGAAGGTTTTGCAATCTGTGGAAAAACTAGTTCCTTTGTGCCAGCTCATAGTCTGAAGCTCAGTCATCGCTGAACTTCTCCTGCCTATATGTTAAATAAACACTGTCTAATATTAGATCTCAGAAAAAGGAGAACGGCCTTGTGCCTGGTTAAAGCCTTGGTTGCTGCAAATATTACTTCCTCACATTAGTGTCAGTACTATTCTTGAAATCCCAAAAAACATCAGCGGTAGATTTTATGATGAAGAGCACATTTTGTTTCAGTTTTTCTGTAGCACACACGAGCAGAGTGAGATCGCACATAAGAAAAGGAAAAGCAGAGTCTTTATCGTTCATCTGCCCTATCTGCTCTTGCATGGGACAACTGATATCACTATGTCTCATTGCATGATTCATGAACCACAAACGCCGCATAGAGCTTGCAGATCTTAACCACATACACGTGATATAACTAACAAATGCATTGTCAGTTATTTTTCTGATCCGCAAACTGGAGATGGAGACAGTAATAACGCCTGCACCCACATTAAGACTTTATGTACAGGGCATGTAAGCAACTCTGCATTGTGTAACCCTTCCTACACTAGCAGAATGAGACCACAAACAAGCACTTCTGTCAAATCATGTTTTCTCAGTATGAAACATTTCCTCGGAAATTTATAATTGTATTCTTAGTGACTAGTTTATTATCTAAAACCTAGCTAAAACTAATGCAGACCAATACAGCAACCCTGCAATAAATCATAGTTCCATGAAGGTTATAATTCTTTTAGAGAGGTGTTCATTCCACTGGACAGTATGGTATGTCTGACTTATAGTTTGTGCTGCTGTCACATTTCAATGTGTCATAGTGAGAAGTGTTTCTGGTATTTTGTCCACAGCGTTTATATCAATAAGGACAAACTAAATATTAGAAACACCTCTTAAGTATAATGCTATACAGTTCAACAGCACAGGATTTTATGAATGATATAATAGAAAGACATACTACCAATGTGTCTAATGTGTCTGCTTTATAATGTTGTCCTCGAGTGCTCATACACACTGCTTTGAAAGAGGGTGAGCATGTGACTGGCAAGAAAGGAAACTGGTGTCTTGACTTATCAGACGTCATCCTGTGTGGGAGAAAAAGGCAGATGTTTGAGTGGAAAGCGGTTTGGAGAGGGGGAAGAGAAAGAAGCAGGGAGGGATTTGTTAGTCACATGTCTTTTATATTTCTTTATCATGAGGAGTGTCAAGGATTTTCAGTTTGTCTAGATGATGTGGAGACCCCGCTTTACTCAAACCCTGAGCTTACTGGGCATAAATCGAGAAAGTGAAATAGCTAAACTAGGATAAATTACATTATAGCCCAGGCCAAACCAAGCAACCCAGCTTGATGTTACTGTAGACAGCGTTCAGGACTGAGGGGAAAGTTACGGACTAGACCTGATGTTTTTCGTACCGATGTGAGCCATTGTGGTAGCCAGTTTACAGAGGAACCTGAGGACAACTGGACATGAGTGACATGATGTGGATTTATGCTGTGATTTTCCTCTTGTCATCTGATGCAGCTCAAGGTTTGAACATTATATTAGTAACATTATATTTTAATCGCATGTGGTTTTAGTACTTCATATTTTTTTAGCCTTGATAGGATACAGCTATTAGATCTCCATACAGACCTTGTTAGGAGTTGTCTACATAGATACTAAGCAACATTGCATATGTTACTACAACTACAAATGTATGTAGTCAGGTGTTTACTGTACGAATGTGTGCTTTCTGGTACTTTATACCATATGTCAGTGTGAATATATTTCGCCGTTACCATGCACTGTAACTCAAATATAATGCAACCGTAATACTATAGTTAATTACTGTATAATCTTTGACATCTTGGTAATACTTGGAGGAGTAGTAAACTGTAAATGTAAGTGGTTAGCTGCTCTGAGATTTCTGTTAGATTGTGGTGGTGAGACTTACAGTGAAGACAGTTAGTGGAAAGAACATGTACGGAGGTGGGGCAATGCAGAAGCTGACAAGGGAGGAAAATGTTCCATAAGAGATGCATGAAAATGAATAAGCGATCAGCATGCTGCCGCTGGAGTGGAAATCATGATTTTAAATGAGGTTATGATGCAGCTTTTCCCCACTGTGGGGTCTCTGAAAGGTGAGTGAGACACGGCTGTTTGATCTGTGGTTTTACTGTCCCACCTGATGCATGGTGTTTCCCTGCCAGAAGTAAACAAGTGTCAGACCCCCAGAACACTCAGCAGTAAACCCAATGAACGCTGACTTTTCAAACTCATTTGTTTGAAATAACAATGTTAATGTCATGAGCTTCTTCTACAGTGTAGACAAGCAAATGAGGGACATTAGGACAATAACATGTGCCTGTTTTTTTATTTAGGTTTTAGCGTCAGTGATTTTTATTTTTATTTTTAAGAAGTTTTATTAAAAGTTTATTATTGTTTCTTATTACTATTTTCTACAACAGCAAATGGTGCAGTTTCTGTCACAGCCATCTGTGATTTAGCCCTGCGGCATATTGGTCATGTCAGACCAGTTTTAACTGTATCGCTTCACATTGTTTTTAGAAAAGTGCCATACAAATAAAGTTGTTATTATTAACACCTCAACTAACTTACTAACTAAACTAAATCACCACCTTTATTGTTTCCCTGCTGATTGAACACATGGAATGAATCACCAACTGCTGCTTTCTGACTAAAAAAAAATCAGACTATTTTACTAACTTTTTCCTCAGGCTTACAGCCAACTACAATTCTCTCAGGAACTAGCACCTCTGTGTACTCCAACACTTCTTCTCGTCCTCCTCAAGTTCATGGTAAACAAATTTTCCCCTTTTTCTTTCCGGCGATTTTGCAGTGTGTAAAATATTGAATCAGATTATTAATATTAAGTAAGGCTAGGCACAGGAAGTTGAACTCGAAAACACATATTTCTACCCCTCCTTTCCTTATTAATCCTTATTTCAGATGTTTTTTGTTTAAATGAATTGAAACAAGTTATTTTTGTCTTTATTTTATATGGTTTATTTTGGAATGTAATTATAAATTATCTTGAGGTTATACCAAACGTTTGCCTACTTTGGAAAAATAATTACTAAACTTTTGTCATTCAGTGGATCTTAAAACATATTTGGATTTTGTTAACTTTGCATTGTTGTTCTTAGTAAAATTTTATTTTGAAAGATCACAGTTTAAAGGGTTTCAGTTTATTTAAAATAAACTGTATCTGTAACTGTAATCATTACTATTTTAGACTGACAATAATCAAATGTTTAATCCAAAATAATTGCTAAGAAGGTTTCCTCATTGAACAAATATTACATAACATCTTAATATTTGGGGATATTTTATTGGCAGTAACAAACATAAAATATGATTTATTTTACAACTGTATTTTTTTTAACCTGTGATGTGTTTCACGCCTAAAGTTATATCTGTGTTACATGCTATTCATAGCATATTTTATTTTAGTTCATTTTTATTGTATGTCTTCACATGTCTATGTAACACATAGAATTTAATAGGTTTTTTTCTTTTGTTTTGTTTGTGTATATTAGGACATCTGTTCTGTGTACAGTGTAAACAATTTACACAGTACTTAAAAGAATCAAACCAAACCATTTAATCAACCCAATAATTTGTAATTGCACCAATATGAGTAAAATAATGCAACTATTATTTCCTTTTCTTCAGGTGTTAGAAATTCAACTTTCAACCTGGGGAGTGATGTTGACCTGACATGCAGCAATAAGACATGGAATGAGACCTTATTTGTTACCTGGAATATAAACTTGAAATATAAACACTGTAGGATATCCTTCAGCAATGAACAGCAAAGCGTAGACTCCTGCAATGATGGCAAGTCACTCCGAAACACATCCAGAGCTCTGTCTTACCTGCACATCCCAAACTTCTCAAATGATGACGTGGGGGTCTATAAGTGTGAGTCAGTTTACAAAGGAGGAGCCGAAGCTTATGTGATCAACGTGGCTATCACAGGTAGGATTTGATTGATTGATTGATACCTTCTGTTGCTGTGAACTCTTTAGACACAATGTATCTGTTACTCTGGTTAATGCACGACTTTACTGTCGACAACTTTCATCTGGAACAATTTTATAAGAATATGATGTGAAATAGTAAAACTTTGAAAGCAAATGAAAACTACTTTATCTGCATGGTTAGTAACACTAGGTGTAACTGCAAATAATTTTTTTGTGATTTGGTTGAACTCATTTTTAGTAATAGCAGACTTAAGTATTTGACGGTTCCCATTTCTCCTGTTTTGTCTTCCCTGGCTCAGTTCCTCCCAGTATATCAAGCTGGATAGAACGTAAGGACAACAAGATGGTGGCGGTGTGCAAAGCTGAAGGAGGACAACCTCTTGCCAACATCAGCTGGAGTCACACGGGAAACTCCTCCTCTGTGGAAACACTGCTTGGCTCACATGGAGTAGAAAGTCGTCTGGAGCTCCTCAAGGGAATGGATACAGAAAACCTGAGCTGTGTTATCAGGCACCCATTCTGGAAAGAGGAAAAGATTTTGGTTCCAAAACCCCAAAAAGGTCAGGCTTTGGAGTGTGGATAGCACAAGAGAAAGTTTTTGGGTAAACATTGAAGTTGATTCATGTTATAGCTTAGTGGTAATTATAACCTTGTAAGTAGATATAATGTGTTTTATTGATGCCCAGAAGACAAACTTTTAATTATAAAATATTTCAGTGTTTTTTGGGTGAACAACTACTTGGTGTTTTATAAAAATGTGGTAATTATGACCTTTCAAATAGATATAATGTGTAGTATTGATGTCCAGCAAATTATTAACAAACCTTTCATCTTCACTTTCTCCCTGTAGGTTATGGTCCTTGGCTGTACATCCCTTTTGTTTTGTTAATTGTTTTGTTTTTGGCTGGATTTTTACTTTTTGCGCAAAAGAAACTAACAATATCAAGGTAAGAATTTTTATTCAATGAAAAGTGTACTACAACTGCTACTTGCGAGCTTTTTTGTTGAGTCACTGAGCTGGTTTTGTATCTACCTCTTGCCAGGCGATGCCAGCAGTCTGACGCCTCACCATCCAAACCTCCACCGGTAGGTCATCCTTCTGTGACTCTACAGTTTATAGTTTTACGTGTTTTACTGCATATTGTTAGGTGTCGTTCATTACGTCTCTCTTTTTTTTTTCAGAGAGAGGAGGTGGAGGAAGTGGAGCCCTACGCAAGCTATGTTCAACGTGTGAACTCTATCTATAACTGATCTGCAGATTTGTTCACAATCCCGCACATGCATCACACATTTATATGCACATGGCTCTTTGTGAGAAACTGAAGGCTGTGAAACTGAGAAATGGTGAGATAGTAAAGAGGAGAGTGAGATGAAAGACTTCCGATGAGAGAGGGAAGCCTCTCAGTTTAATTTTGTCCTAAAAAACTCCTGACTGATGGAACAGGGGATGTACCTAATGTGCAGCTTCTGTGTGCGTGGGGCTCGTAGAAAACATTAATAATACCTACAAATGCAATAAACTGCTGCATTGGAAAGAAGACTGTCTTCATCCAGAAACAGCATCCCAAGACTACAGAACTGGAGACTTCTGATGTTGTCATGAAATTCATGGACTGCAGTTATATGATAATGATGACGATGATTAGTATCACACAGATTTATAAATTAATTATAAGTACATGTTCACCTTTGAATGGATTCTTGCTGAAGTCACCCAGTAATAGTGGAGGAAAAAGTAGAGAACACAGGTGTAATTCAGTAACAAAATTACCTCAAGATAAAGTATTCATGTTATGTTTTAATGTATAATTATGTAATTGTGTGTATTAAAAATATATCTGAACACGTTGATCTCAATGTAGCTAAGCTGTACAACATTTTTAATAAACATTAAAAATAGTACACAAGAAAACATGATTAGATTGTATTTTCTTTTCCGATACTGATAATGTGTCACTAGTGACAACAGTTTGACTCAAAGTGTGAAAAGCAGTCAGTTGTTTGCATTACATTGTTTTACACTGTCAGTGTGGAGATGGCTTTTACATCCTTTGTAGACATGCAGCAAAAAGGTTAACGACATTTGGTTAAAAATCCACCTTTTGTCACCAGTTTGATGATTATCATCATTGGACCATTGAAATAAATGAGTGAGTGAGTTCTGGAATTTGGTTCAATACTCTCATAATGAGTGCAAACTCATTTCTTAAGAAACTGATAAGGGGGTTAGAAAATTGAAACTGGAAAGTTGGACTGTTCTGCCCACTACTGGTGGAGATCAGAACATCAATTGTTCATTATGATGATCATGAGCTGTATCACACCGTCCATGTTAAGATGTCTGAAAAATGCTTATAATACACAATTAACAACAATAGCCAGGTGCCCACATGTACATTGAAACTTGTTTTGCTTGCTGTAATAATTCCTCCTGTTCATTCTGGCCACCAAGAGATGCCTCCTAACGCGCCTCCAATGTAAGTGATTAAGGACAAAATCCACAATCCCCTAATACACAGCCAGCTTCCAGACTTTCTGTTTGAATTCAGCTTTAAAATCGTAGGCTGCAGCAACGACTTCTCTCACCCTCACATTGATTATTGTACAGAACATGACACACTTGGACTCTTGTTTTTCAGTTGTCCATTTCAGGACAGCAATGGTGTTGATGAATACAACAGAATAATGAACAAAAGTGGTACATTTTTAATCAATAGAAAAAGATAAATTAAACTACAATGAAACCAAGGCAACTTACAGCAAATAACATTGTTCTACCATTTCATATGCATCTAGTCAAACATATAAATAATCCTGTTGGTAGATACAGGCACAGGAAAAAATGTATGCATTGTCTGCACACACATACAAAACATAAAAAATACGAGTTCTCGAGGCCTAAATATCTATCTGTAGTATATTTGGGTGGTGTGCAGTAGTTCTCAGGAGCACTTTGTTGCAAAATGAGCACAAGCTGAAATGGATATTAAGGTATATACTGTGGACACATTTATATAAACATTACATTCTTCCATCACAAATTGCACAAGCAATTTAACCATTTCATTATGCAAATAGCTACAAGGTACAAAGTTCATTTATTCATTACACAACACAGGGTTGCTCAACGAGATGCAAATTATAGTCCCATTTACAACTTAACAAATTAACACATTTTTGGTAGAATGTGGAGGATGAATTAAAGAGTCTTACAGCCTGAGGAATGTTGAGCTACATTATAAATTTGGGCATATAATCTGAAAATCTGGTTTAAAGCGTTGCCTGCTTCAACAAAAATAGATGACAGATAAAGATCAAACTTCCCTGTGCGGCAGAAAATCATAGAGTGACAGCATGTACTCACATTAGCCAACTTGACTACAAAGTCACTTTCGGTTTAATGGGTTACAAAATGTTCTTTTTCTTTCATGGTAGAAAAAAACAGTTCTCCCACTTTTGTACAAATAGACCAAACTGTATGCATTTTCTGAACCTTCCATCATGGATTGGATATGGCAATGGCACAAATTGCAAAAAAGAAAAATTAGCCATTTCATTATGCAGACAGTTGAACTACAATTTAAGTTTGGGACTATAAACTATACATAAAGATCAAACTTTCTGTGCAGTAGAAAACCATAGAGGCATGTTCTGTTTACAGGGAACAACAGGAAATGACAAATAAACTGCAACTGTGAAAAGTTATTTCACTTTTCCAGTGTGAACACACTTCATACTTAAAACCTGCTTAGAACCTCTAGTATGAATTTGGGACATGCATGTTGAGTTTCATTAGACTTAGCCCACTACTTCATGATATTGTGCTAATGTCATAACATTTTAGGAATCAATTTGTAGTATATACACACACTGACTGCACCAATTGTGTTGACTTTTTTCACTGCAAAAGAAATCCATGCAACCAGAATGATTTAAAATATGTTATAATCACATAAAGGTTAGACACATAGTGGGTTTGAAGTTCCATCATTCAAGTCAGATACTTCTGGATTTGCCGTTTTGGTGACATTGCTATTCTCGAGGATGTCATGACATTTCAGGAATCCAGGCATACCCAACTGAAGAGCTACAGATTCTCCCCCTGAGGCTGAGTTTCTTCTGTAAAGAGGTCAAATGCCATGCAAGTTTATCTTCTTCAGGAAGGAACACCAGTTGTGTTCAAGCTTGGGGTTAAAAAGTCTAGAGTAACATCTCGGGGCTTGGCGTTTCCACAGCCAACTGCTGTCGACGGTAGGTAATTTTTAAAAAATATTTTGTCAGAGTTTCTTCATTAAAGATCATGATTTGATAAACAGTTCAGTTGGAAACTTGGCATTTCCACTGCAAACAAGTTATTGGACACATGTTACAAAATATTAGACACTTTCTCTTGTTTGTGATATTATCTACTGGTCCTGCATCTTGCAACAGCTTGGATCAATTTTCCTCTTTTCTGCTCACCCCATGAGAACATAATCCTCTTCACATTCGTCCTAGATGAGCACTCAGACTCAGGCCGAAGAGCGGCTGGGACATTAACTGTTGCAAAGTCACAGTCACTGTCAGTGTTAGCTCTGGTTTTTGTTGATCCTTTGACAGTGTCATGAGATAACACACAGGGTGAGATGGTCAATCCTTGGTCTGGAACATATGTTTGTTATGACCCAAAGTCATAAGTTGTGTGACGTGTTGTGCTGTTTCTCCTCCCTGCCTGAGGGTGGGGCTGTCCAACCGTTTGTGTTCCTCAGGATGTGAGTCGGAGTCGGTTGCTGGCTGGTGTTTGGACGGGAAACTGATGGCACCTAATTCAAAATGGCACCTGCTGAGGCTGGCCCCCCCTCCTGTTTCCTGACCAGGCAGTGCCGTGCTGTGCAGTGCAGTACCAGAGTGTGATCTGTCATGTATAATGTATAATTGTTAAAAGAGCAGCTTGGGTAGCGGTAGGGGTGAGAAGCCTTTTTTTGTTGGTTCTTGTTTTTTCCTTTCTTTTATTTTCTTTGTGAGGCTAGTCAAGTAAGTTATATTCTAAATTGTTTTGTTTATTGTATTTGGGCCATGCTCACTCCGACGCCTATTGCAAGTGCTGTGGCAATGGTTTTCCTTGAGAGTGGAAAGAGGGGAGGCTTTTTATGCCATGCTCAGGTTTACCCTAGGCAGGGCGTAACAATGTTACACACAATTTATTTTACCTTTTCATACAGCGCTACTGCAAACAGGATGTTTTTTGATGGGGTATCTGGCTATGACTTCCTGCTGATGAAATAAACAGCCCCACAGTTTCTTTTACAACAAAGGTCTCACATTAATATTCACCCATTATGCAAAACTCACAAGGCAGCACAGAAGCACACCTGCGTCCCGTGAACATTTATGCTCAACAAAAAGAGACGACATTGATATGGGAAAGTCTATCTTATTATCTTCTTTTATCACCTCGGGCAGAACCCCCTAAAAGAGAAAATAGAAAAATATAATTTATATTAATCTATATATTATATAGATCTAATCCCCTTTTCATGGGAACGATATGCACCCAAGGCCTGAGTGTTGTTGGTTGAGATGCTGAATCAGTACAGATTACAAAATGGATCCCCAGTTTCCTGATAAGAAGCGACAAGTCTTGTTTCTCATTTTTTGTATTGAGGATGATCTATAGCTTTGTAAATAAGTGTTTCTGTAAGGGTATATTATTACAGACTTCATTTGCAAAGATAATGCACAATATGCAATTTTCACATGTGTGCACATCGTCAACCTGTTATTTCATGACATATTGAAGTAGACACTTGTGCATGATGGTCTTTGATTACGTGTAGGAAGTCAGGAAGTGGTGAGCTTGTAACACATGAAATAATGCCAAGCAGTAGCAACAGTTTTAGATTATCTGTAAGGTCTCAGCTCATGTCAAGACAAATGGATAGCTTGCTATACAACTATCTGCTGATATTTAGCTGTTTTACATTTGTCTGCAACTATGGAAGAGGTCAAGGTAAGCCTAAACGCTCTTTTATTCGACTTTCAAGAGAGCATGAGGGGCCGAAGATTACAGTCATTAACTGGACAAGAGAGAACTGTAGGATTTAGATTACAGCCCGTTAATGACAGTTTTATTATTTAGTATATATGAGGCTTACATAAAATATGTGTTGGGTACCCTCCACAGTAAATGTGAGCCAATGAACCCTGAATATTCCCTTTAATTTTCTTGAAATAACAACGTTAAAGTCTTGAGCTTCTTCTGAAGTGTGAACAAGTAAATAGGGGACATTGTGAAAATACATTTGTCTGTTTTAAGTGTTTAGGTTTGACTGTCAGTGATTTCTTCACTCCAGTTAAGGTTTATGTTTCACAAAAGCTCAAGAAACAATTTTCTACTTTACAATTAGTGCAGTTTCTGTGATTTGGCCTTGATGCAGTTGGTCATTTCAGATCAGTTTTCATTGTATGTTTCACACCTTAACTATCTAATTTCCTCAACTTTTTCCTCAGGCTTACAGCCAACTGCATCTCTCTCAGGAACTAGCACCTCTGTGTACTCCAACACTTCTTCTCGTCCTCCTCAAGTTTATGGTAAACAAATTTTCCCCTTTTTCCTCTCTGGCTATTTTGCAGTATGTGTAAAATGTTGAATAAGACTACCAATAATAAGTAAGACTAGGCACAAGAAGTTAAACATGACAATATATATTTCTGAAAGAATTTAAATACATTTTGAAGAAGCATCATTATTTTAAATGTATTTTGGAATGTATTTGTCAAATATAACACCAAATGTTTGCCCACGTTGAAAAGATAATTACTAAACTTTTGTCATTCAGTGGATCTTAAAACACATTTGGATTTTGTTAACCTTGCATTGTTGTTTTTGTGTATATTAGAACGGTTCTATGTACAGTGTATTTAAAACAAAATACACAGTACGTATCAAAAGAATCAACCAAAACCATTTAATCTACACAATAATTGCACCAATATGTGCAAAAATACTATTAAAAAAAAACTATTATTTCCTTTTCTTCAGCTGTCAGAAATTCAACCTTCAACCTGGGGAGTGATGTTGACCTGACATGCACCAATAAGACATGGAATGAGACCTTATTTATTACCTGGAATATAAACTTGAAATATAAACACTGTAGGATATCCTTCAGCAATGAACAGCAAAGCGTAGACTTCTGCAATGATGGCAAGTCACTCCGAAACACATCCAGAGCTCTGTCTTACCTGCACATCCCAAACTTCTCAATTGATGACGTGGGGGTCTATAAGTGTGAGTCAGTTTACAAAGGAGGAGCCGAAGCTCATGTGATCAACGTGGCTATCACAGGTAGGATTTGATTGATTGATTGATACCTTCTGTTGCCTTGGTTTCATTGTTGCTTGATTTGGTTGAACTCATATTTAGTAATAGCAGACTTAAGTATTTGACGGGTCCCATTTCTCCTGTTTTGTCTTCCCTGGCTCAGTTCCTCCCAGTATATCAAGCTGGATAGAACGTAAGGACAACAAGATGGTGGCGGTGTGCAAAGCTGAAGGAGGACAATCTCTTGCCAACATCAGCTGGAGTCACACGGGAAACTCCTCCTCTGTGGAAACACTGCTTGGCTCACATGGAGTAGAAAGTCGTCTGGAGCTCCTCAAGGGAATGGATACAGAAAACCTGAGCTGTGTTATCAGGCACCCATTCTGGAAAGAGGAAAAGATTTTGGTACCAAAACCCCAAAAAGGTCAGGCTTTGGAGTGTGGATAGCACAAGAGAAAGTTTTTGGGTAAACATTGAAGTTGATTCATGTTATAGCTTAGTGGTAATTATAACCTTGTAAGTAGATATAATGTGTTTTATTGATGCCCAGAAGACAAACTTTTAATTTTCACTTTCTCCCTGCAGGTTATGGTCCTTTGCTGTACATCCGTATTGTTTTGGTAATTATTTTGTTTTTGGCAGGATTTTTACTTTTTGCACGAAAGAAACTGACAATATTAAGGTAAGAATTTTTATTCAATGAAAAGTGTATTACAACCACAACTTGTGAACTTTTTTGTTGAGTCACTGAGCTGGTTTTGTATCTACCTCTTGCCAGGCGATGCCAGCAGTCCGACACCTTTCCATCCAGATATCCACCGATAGGTAATCTCTTTGTAACGCTCCAGTTTATAGTTTTACATGTTTTACTTCACATTGTTAAGTTTTGTTCATGTCACTTTTCTGTTTTTTTCATACAGAGGAAGTGGAGGAAGTGGGGCTCTACCCTATCTAAGGAACTGTTCTGTTGAGGTGTCTGAGCTGAGAGATGTCTCTGCCATGTGTGTCTAATGTTTAGGTACGTGTGTGATTTAGATAACCCTATGTCCAAGGTCTGGCTACTTTCATAGATGGATGTCTCTTGGGTGTTGTTTACTTAAGTTCCAAATAGAGGAGATCAGTTTCAACATGAACTATATGTTCACACCTTCCCTTTCTGTAAAATAGCCATGTATGGTTATGAGGTTGGCTCTGAGCCTATCTTGTCACCGCACATTAGCTATACCATGAATATGTATGAATGCTTTAAAACAGGCTTTAAAAGGTGTAGTTTGAGTCGAAAACGGGAGAGATTCACATTGGCTCCGGATCTTCTCACAGGCAATCTTTGGTGCTTGTTTTGATGCTGTACTTTTTGTAATAAACCTTATTGTACAACTAAGTCGGTGTCAGCGGAGATTCCTTCATCATCATCACATCATCGCTACAGAAGATACAACACTGTCATCTAGACCTACTGGTGGTGATCACAGCATGGTCCATCATCATGATCATGTGCTGTCCATACTAAGATCTCTGGATAATGCTAATAATTAACATTCAAATCTAGAACTGCTGAAAGATTATGCTTGTAATTTTTCAAGTCTGTCTTAAAACAAAAGTCCACATGTACATTGAAAGCGTGTCCAGCCAGCTCTCTCTCTCCGTTTGAATTTTGCCATTAAAACTTAAACTAACTTGTGATGATCTAGTTGAACAGAAAAGAAAAAGTGTTTTATTCTGGCCTCACAAATGTATTTCAGTCAGACAACTCACCTTGAAATGTTTATCACAGTAGCAGACATAGTGAGAGTTTGGCGTCCAGGCCCCGACCTCATCACTCGATATCGGGGAATGATGATTACATTTCTTCCCCCCCCGAGCCGGAGCCTGCAGGTGGATGCTGGGGTGGTGGTGGGGCTGAAAGAGCGGCAGCAAGGATGATGCAGGGCAGCAGCGGCATAAACAAGGCAGAGGGCGAGATGGGAAAATTTGCAGCTTAAATAGGCCGCCAAATTGGGAGGGTGTGTTTGGTAGATGCTGTGGAGTGTGAGGCATGTCACGTGTGTATGAAGCCGTGCAGCTCGAGTTGCCTGCCTGAACTACCTTGCAGGCAGCACTCCATTTCTGTACAGAACATGACACAGAGTTTTTCAGTTCTCCATTTCAGGTCAGCAATGCAGTTGACTAATACAACAGAATAATGAACAAAAGGGGTATCCTGTGAAACTTTAATCAATAAAAAAGATCCGTAAAACCACAATGAGACCAAGGCAACTTACTGTAAATTACATTATCAACCATCATCTCATCAAGTCAAACATATAAATAACCCTCCAGGTAGATACAGGCATAGACAAAAATGTATGCATTATCTGCACACACATACAAAACATTAAATTAAAAAAATCTCATATTGTAGTATATTGGGTGGTGTGCATTAGTTCTCAGGAGCACTATTTTGCAAAATAAGTAACTTTGAAAAGAAATGCAGATATTGTGGACACATTTATATAAACATCTCATTCTTCCATCATGGATTGGATAATGTGGCAATGGCACAAATTGTTCTCACAATTTAGCCATTTCATTATGCAAACAGTTGAGCTACGATTTAAATTTGGGACTATAAATTGTAGATAAAGATCAAACTTTCTGTGCAGTAGAAAATCATAGAGTCACTTTCTGTTTACAGGGTTACACTGCTGTAGCACATTCATCACTTGAAAGCTCACTGTGTCAATTAACACACCGAATACACCAATTTGAAGACAGATTTCTCTACAAACAAAAATGTATGCCATACCAAAATAATTTAAAAATTCAACACATAGTGGCTTTAAGATTCTCAGTCAATCAGGTCATATTGTAACAGTAGTTTGTCAGAAACTACTGGGTTCACTGTTTTGGAGACGTTGCTGTTCTTGAAGAGTTCTTGTAAAACTGATATAAACTCTTGCATGAAGGGGAAACATTTTTCAAGCCCATCAGCCAAAGCTATGTCCAAAATTCATACTAATTCTGTACAGCAGGTATATGCACTATGTACTCATCATCAAAGTTTTCTGAATTAGCAGTTAGTATACACAAATATATACTTCATCATTTTACTCTAACAGCAAATGACACAATACATGCAACATCAGATGTCAGTTAAACTGCAACTGTGGAAAGCTATTCTGCCTGCTTTAAGTATAGTTTATTTTGTCACGTTTCCAGTGTGAACACACTTGATTCTAAAAACCTGCTGAGAGCCTTTAGTATGAATTTGGGACATGCATGTTGAGTTTCATTAGACTTAGCCCACTACTTCATGAAATTGTGCTAATGTCTTAACATTGTAGGAATCAGTTTGTAGTATATACACACTGACTGCACCAACTGTGTTGACTTCTTTTACTGCAAAAAAAAAAAAATCTCTGCAATCAGAATGATTTAAAAGATGTTATAATCACATATAGGTTAGACACATAATGGGTTTGAAGTTTTGTCATCAAGTCATGGTCTAACTAGTATCGTTCAAGTCAGACACTTCTGGATTTGCTGTTTTGGTGATGTTGCTATTCTTGAGGATGTCATGACGTTTCAGGAATCCAGGCATACCCAACTGAAGAGCTACAGATTCTCCCCTTGAGGCTGAGTTTCTTCTGTAAAGAGGTCAAATGTCATGCAAGTTTATCTTCTTCAGGAAGGAACACCAGTTGTGTTCAAGCTTGGGGTTAAAAAGTCTAGAGTAACATCTCGGGGCTTGGCGTTTCCACAGCCAACTGCTGTCGACGGTAGGTGTTTTTTTAAAAATATTTTGTCAGAGTTTCTTCATTAAATATCATGATTTGATAAACAGTTCAGTTGGAAACTTGGCATTTCCAGTGCAAAGTTCTTGGACACCATTACAAAATATTAGACACTTTCTCCTGTTTGTGATATTATCTACTGGTCCTGCATCTTGCAACAGCCTGGATCAGCTTTTCCTCTTCTCTTCTCACCCCATGAGAACATAATCTTCGTCACATTCGTCTTTAGATGAGCACTCAGACTCAGGCCGAAGAGCGGCTGGGATATTAACTGTTGCATAGTCACAATCATCGTCAGTGTTATCTCTGGTTTTTGTTGATCCTTTGACAGTGCTGTGGTCAATAGAGGCATACGTTACATCCTCGTTAGGCTGTCATGGGATAACATACAGGGTGAGATGGTAAATCCTTGGTGCTGAAGTATGAAGTACACACAATTTATTCTACTTTTTCATACACTTCTCCTGCAAGCAGGCTGTTTTTTCATGTGCTTGGTGGCTATGATCCTGGCTGATGACATAAATGGCCCCGCTGTTTCTTTTACAACAGGGAACTCACACTAATGTTCTCCCATTATGCAAATCTACGAGGCAGCACCTCTGGCTGGGCTATCATAAAAGCATAGAAGCACACCCATGTCCCATGAAAAGCTGAAACTGATAACTACGAAGATTTATGATCAACAAAAATAGACTCAACATTAATGTAGGCAGGCCTACCTTACTGTCTGTGCTGCTTTTATCACCTGGTGCAGAATCCCCTGAAAAAGAAAACGTACATATATAAAATGTAGCAAAATTATATAAAGTTTTCATGTACTATACGGTATACAAAATATCATATTTGTAGTTTTACCTTTCCTTTTCTTCTTTATCCTAAGAACACAAATTGAAATGATTAGACCACACTGATCCACATCAACATATCATTAAATAGTTTCCTACAGAACAATAAAACCCATCAGTGTAGGATGAATAAAATAGACTGAAAATGTTCAGAAATATTATCTGCAACAGCTTTTGAGAGGTGTAGGTTTTACCCCACAGTAGTGTTTCCTTGACAGCTTAACAGATGACAGAGTGTGTTGCAACAGGAAACACTTTACATATGCCTACAACCCACGTCTTTCTATGTTAGTGACTAACAGTTCAGGACCTGGAACTTTGCGTTTGTCTAGGTCAACATCTCACATCATGTTATAACAAATAAATACTATTGACCAGTAAAGCTGCTCATTCTTAATTTCTGACCTGTTGTTGACAAAGACACTGGCTGAAACTGTGTCTATTCTTAGTCACTATTTCCTTGATGAAGCAAATGCAGAAGCTGCTTGCCTCTTGGCCAAAATGAAAAGTTGTCTCATTTAAACAAGCGCTTCCAGCGCTCTCATATTATTTATTAAGGATGGTTACTTACCCTGAAGTGCAGTTTCCCATGATGTGCCCACAGAATCTGGCGTGTATTCGTCAGCAGGTGGCAGGTACCAGTGCTAAAGAACAACCCTGAGCTTGACACTGTGGTAGACACTGGTCTCACTGATCCCTCTACTGCTCTATCTGTGTGCACACAGGCCACATTAGAGAGATAGAGATGAAAGAGAGTCAGAGAGAGAGAGAGAGAGAGAGAGAGAGAGAGAGAGAGAAACCAAACAGTGGCCTTTTTGTTATTTTGATTTCCTGTGCACGATGGTTTCTAACACCACACACACGCACTGATGTTGTACAGGAAATCCTCAAATACATTAAAGGGTGAGTTTACTTGAATAATTAATAAATAAAGTAAATTCAATCCTTACAAAAGAAATTCTCCCAATAAACACTGTTGGTTGTGATGCCTGTGGAGTCGCCAAGAATTTGCTTCTACAAAGACACATTGTTTTGTTCAAATATAATTTTTGCAAGAGTAACAGCTGCAAGTTAAAACCAACTATTGCGAGATACCGCAGAGGGTAAGTAGATGTATGTGACGCGAGCTGACCCTTGCTCTTGTTGCTGTATTGTCTCATTTGCATGATTTTGCAAATTTTCTTGATGAGGAATATAAGGAAGTCACTCACCTTTTTCACAATCAGTGGAAAGTTCAGTTTACTTTACAAACTATGTCAAGAGTAAAAACAGACCTTTATAGATGTAATGATTATTCTAAGATATTTCTGTAATATGCACTCGCACTAAAATCAGTTTGGAAAGTCTTGATGGAAAGTCTCTGTAGATAATACTAAATAATACACTGGAGGGCGCTGTTGGAACAGTCTGAGTGATTCACATACTACTGAGCAAGAACATGCCCTCAGTCTACAGTAGGGAGGTTTGTGTCATCTTACACCATCTACTGGTTGCATTAAGACAAACAAGAAATAAAAAACACTTCGTACAGCATCAATGCACGGCTTATCTAGTGAGAATACACAAAATGATGCAGTACATCCACATCCACCAATCATCAAGACCTTTGATGAAAACAAGTATTTGACATGTATATTTAGTTGTCTTAGAAATTGTCCTGTTTTGAAAATAGTTTTTCCAAACAACAGTAACCTCTGATGATTTCACTTTTGCAGACTTTTGGCTATTTATTCAGTTGCAGGAGGTGCAGATGTTTGCACAGATTGGATAAGGGAAGCAAGCAAGCGTCTTATTATTTCATAAAGATGATGAGAACATTTAGGCGTCCTCTAGTGCTGACTGCTGACTGATGTAAGCTGTTGACAACTTCACAAAAGTTTTGTGTTAAAATGGATTTAAACTCTCTTTTCATCATTAATGGGAATGATATGCATCCAAGGCCCCAGTCTGATTTTGAAGTCAGGGTGTCACAACTTCCTTTCATTCCACTGGGCTCCTGAGTCACTTTAGGACAACGTGGGAGTGCTGTTGTTTGAGATGATGAATCTGTGCACATTCAAAAGGTGATCCCCAGTCCCCTGACAAGGAGTGATAAGCTCAGTTAATAATAATGATAATAATCTTTCAGTTTTTGTACTGAAGATCATCTACATCTTTGTAAATAAATGTTTCTGTAAGGGCGTATTACAGAACTAGAATTGAAACGATAATACACAATATGCAATTTTAACATGTGTGCAAGCGTCATCCTGTTATTTCATGACATATTGAAATACACACTTGTGCAGGATGGTCTTTGACTATATGTAGGAGGACAGGAAGTGGTGAGCTTGTCACACCTGAAATAAGGCCAAGCAGTAGCAACGGTTTTAGATTATCTGTAAAGTGTCAGCTCATGAGCATGGCAAGCCAAATGCATAGACTACCATGCATTTATCTGCTGGTATTTAATTGTTTTACATTTGTCTGCATCTATGGAAGAGGTCAAGGTAAGCCTAAACACTCTTTTATCTTGTGATATGACTTTCAGGGGAGCAAGAGAGGGACAGAAGATTAGACAAGAGAAAACTGTAACATTTAGGTTACAGTCCATAAATTACAGTGTCCTTGTTTAGTATATATGAGGTATCAATACAGTAAGTATTGGGTACTTATATGTAAGTACAAGGGAGACAAGACTTTGATTAAGATTTTGAATTTTTTTTTATTGTAGACTTGTTTCCTTCATGTGAAGTTGGGCTGATGGTCCGGAGAGGCACGACATACACAACTGCCCCACGACAACGACTGACAGTCCGCTGTCCTGTCAAACACTGTGGAGAATCACTAGATGTCACCTGGTGTAAACTGCTCGACACAAACAAATGTGAACGGATTAATTATACAGAGAATGTAGAAGTAAGACAGAATTACACACATGTTAAGGGTGAACTGATCTCATTGTTGACTTTCAAACGGATTTCCACGGATGACGATGGCCTGTACAGATGTGGTTTAAAGGGATACAAATATTTTCAGATCAGTCACATCATCAACATCTCATTCTCAGGTAGGCAGTTTTTTCTCCCTCATTGCCAGATTAAGATGTCAAATTTCAAGTGTTCATTCTATATTCTTTCTATCAATCTACAGACTTAAACCAGAGTGTTGAAAACTTGGACAATAATAAATGTAAGAACCTTTATTTGTTAAATGATATACATACATTTTAATAGATTCAGATACATAACTACTGATATGGTTCTTCTTCTTTTGTAGATGAGTTATCAAGATTTGTTGTTGATAAAGATATATCCTGGCAGCCCTACTTTTTCATCTGTGTTAGCATTGCTCTTCTGGTCCTCACATTGATAGCGTTAACCCTGCTGAGATATTATGACTGGAAACGTAAGTACATTAATATGTTTTCAGAGTCTGAATAACTGTGACAAAACTGCTAGATCTTACCACCTAACAATGGAGCATTTGATTTTTCTTCTTCAGGGTTACTGACCATTAACCACACAAGGGGACAGGTAATGTGATGCAGCGTTCCTAACTTAAAGGAATAGTTTGACATTTTGGGAAATAAACTTGCTCCCTTTCTTGCTGAGAGTCAGATGAGCAAATTGATAAAAGTTTGTTTATATTAGCTTACTGTCACAGTCACATGTTGGTGCAGAACCTGGGTGCTAGGTGTAATAATAATAAAGTGCTTCACAAAAGAAAATAAAAGCATACAAGGCAGACAGGCCAGAGGATCACAGCACATAGGAAGTAAAAACATTGACATGAACGGGAACGATAAAAAGTAAAAACAGTAAAATAAATACAAATAAAAACATACATCAAACATTTCCAAAAGCTTTTATAAAAAGGAAAGTTTTTAAAAGGGATTATAAGATAACCAGCAGGGCTCCGTCTACAGATCTTAATGGTCGAGGCGGCACATACAGGGTCAGTGAATCAGAAATGTATTTTGGAGCGAGGCCATTTAAGGCCTTAAAGGTAAGCAATGATATTTTGAAGTCAATACAGAAACTAACAGGGAGCCAGCGAAGAGTGGCGAGCACAGGGGTAATGTAATCCTAAGACGTCGATGAGTCAAGAATCGATACATTTTTTACTTGTCCATCAAAAAAGAGGTTTGCATCAAATATAACTCCCACATTCCTGGCAGCCTGCATTTGGGGGACAAAAAAGGATCTCAGACTTAAGATAATTAAATTCAAGGACATTTTGTGACATCGAGGATTTAATGTCTGAGAGTTACATTGTAAGTTTACCTAGGCCACTAGGATCCGAAGGTTTCAGAGGCTTGTATAACTGAGTGTGTGTAATGCGGAGCAGCATTTTCTTTGATACTGGAGGAATTCGCTTTTGTGCCATTTATGAATAAGATCATTTAAAAGCTCTGGAGAATGAAAATGACAATGCTCGCTCAGATGACATGAGCTCAGGTCCTAATAGATGTTAGGACTGATGAGGGAACCTTATCTAGTTATCTCTTTTTGTTAATAATACATTCAGAAAGATGTTCAAGAAATATGACTTTAATATAGCCTATGGCTTAATCTGTGTTATATATGCTAAATTGAAAAAAAAAGACCCAAGGTATGTAGGAATGTTTGTAAAAAACACCCATGCATGTAAGGGTTAATTAGTGAGCTGGTAGGTGATTTTGTTATCTTTGGACAGAGCCAGGCTAGCCCCTGTTTACAGTCTTTGTGCTAAATAAAGCTGACTGGCTGCTGGCTTTTAGCTTCATATTTATTTTCTAGACATAAGAGTAGTATTGATCTTCATTAACTCTTGGCAAGAAAGCAAATAAGCAAATGTCCACAAATGTCGAACAGTTCCTTTAATCCAGATGTTCAATATACATCCATGGTTCATAATGGTGTCAAACAAGAGAATTGTATTGCTTGATTTAATCCTGTCCTGGTGTTTTGGTGTCATAGGATATTTCCACTAAAATGATACCCGGCCTCCCCAAGGGGGGTTCTCCTCCCACTCCTGTCCTGCAAACCCACTTCTCCATTCTGAATGAACTCTACTTTCCAAGTATGGCAAAACGAACCCCATCACAACCTTCCCAGTCTGCTTCGGCAAGCACTGCAGATGAAGGTCAAGTGTTAGACCGTGCAGTGTATACTGTCATCAACAATTGGCAGTGTGGGATACCTGCCAGAGAACAACTTCCTGGGACTAAACAAAATAAAAACACAGAGTACGCTGCCATCAATGTTTCCTGAACATTTCTGATTTGTCATAGACTCATGGAGACAAAAACATTGACGGGAAAATGTACATAAGTATGTGGTGGTGTCATGGAACAGGCACAGAGGTTAAGCGATCAACCACACTGCAGAAGACGTGGACGGAGGAGGCTTGTGGTCATGCAGATGAACAGTACAGAATTTATTCTCTCACTCTCAAGTTTGTTCCAGGCAATGCTGCTTTGTATTATTCATTTCTTGGGGGGGAGGGGGATTTATTGTATTTTCCCTCCAGTCATTTCATTAACATGAATTTACATGGTCTTTTTTTGATTTATTTAGCTATGTTGGCCAAAGCTTTGGCAATTTGTATAAATAAAAGCCAGTGGGTAAGTAGATTTGTCTTTTGCAGACTCACTGAATACTTATTGTGCAGTCTTCTCTCTGATTTGGTAGTATGAAGACGGAGTTTGGGAGGCGTCTATATCTTGTGAAAAAATTTTTCAGTAATGCAATATAATCCTTGGCCAATCTGTGACTGTTGAAACATTTCGTCTTTTGAAATGTGTTGTCCTTTTTTTTTTCTTTGCATTCCCCTCAGTTGAGATGACTCTTTAATATTATAAATTAAAAAAAAAAAATTGGCCAACCTATCCTACAGTCATTTGTGAAAGAATACTACATGAGAAAATGAGAAATTACATTATGAGGAAAAATTTACGAGTCCGGTATTTCATGTCACACATTTTCCGCCCCACATACAGACCTCAGTGTTTTTCACTGCCACTGGTGGAAATGCAGTACTTGGCCCGTCAACCACACCGGTGTGGTTTAGTTTGAATGTGTAGGAAGTTAAAGAGGGGAGGGGAAGATTTCTGACATTGACATACTACATCTACCCATAACAACTCGTCACACATTATAGCCTTGCTGTAGACATAATTTGTGAGCAGTTTGCTTATGGAGTGATTTTCCCTCTCAGATTGTTCAATTTGAAGGATTTCAAAAGGCAGACTGAATACTCCTCCAGTATTTTACTAAATAATTAAAAAAAGTAACAAAAATATGGATAAATATATTTTTTTTCTTATGCCTTTAATCATTTTGTGACCCATTCAGATTTTTCTGGGGACCCCTTGGAGTTTTCCGACCTTTATGTTGGGGACTATATAGATGACTATATCTAATCATTGCTGTCGAGGAGCTTAAATCCAAAAAGAAAACATCAGCAAATGCACAATTCAATATTCAGAAATCTGATACATATTTAAAATGCTAATAAGCCCAATATACCTGTTTACCTTATCAAAATTAATTACAGATTATTTATTCATATAAAACCTAAATTAAGCCATTCCTTGGCAACAATGAAAAACAGCTGATGAGAGTTTGAATACATAGCTTAGCTCTCTGGTTGAAAATGTTATTTTGTTAAGCCTGCCCAAAATGATGAAATATGAAGATGTTTTCTTCCATGAATTACCATAATTAGTGGTCAGAACATGCTGATATTTGTGACGATTACTGGAAAACAAAGCCATACATTTCCATTTTGGGTAACATATTAGATTAACAAAATAATAAATACCAGAATATTTTTTTCTAATCTTCTGACTTTTGAGAATATTTTTTTCAGCCGTTTTCTTTCAGGTCCTCAGGTAAGTCATGACTGTGTTGCTTCCAAGTCAAATACATTCAAGACCACAAATCACTCATCACTGTTCACCATGCTGAATACATACAGTATGTTATACTGACAAACATGCGTGTAATTCAGCTTCTTTAGATGATGTCCAGCGGAGCACAGTGTTCCCTGAGTTGTAAACTCTGATGCTCTAATCCATTTGCAGATGCTCACAAAAGGTCCTTTCACTTAAAGATTACATGTGGGAAATGTCAAGAAATGCCCCTGAATAATGTGACCTAGCTTTCATATTTCTTACAGTATTCTCACTGAAATGTCCCTCTCAGGAGAGGAAGGTGAAAAGTTCATATGTAGTCTACATGCTGAGTCCTGAATTTGTTTTCTGTCCAAGTGGAAATTTTCATCTCAACAACGGTGTCTGGTAGTTACAGCCCACACACAAGTTCTGCTCTTATAGTCTCTTGCGCTCTCTCTTTTTTTCTCTCTCTCTCTCTATGCCACACACACACACACACACACACACACACACACACACACACAGTAATTGTGTTTTTCTCGGGTAGACAAAGCCCTGGTTCAGACGGCAGGGGGATGGAGAGCGTGGAGGCTTGTGCGAAGGCAACGTTTGAAACCGGCTTGATTAGATCGGGCCTGAGGTCACTCAGAGATTGTGTGGATTGTGCAGCACTGCGACTAAAAAAACATCTGACAAGGTGCGGAGGAGTGCTGAATGCTCGTGGTCCTACTCCAAAATCTCCCTTGACAATACCGATACTGAATATGGAGGATTATTAAACAGAAGTAGAAGTGGATCAGTTTAGATTTATTATGAAAATGTAAAAATCTGAAAGGTATTTTTAATGAACAGTGAGTGGAAATGTATATTTAGCAGCTATCATTTTAAAAAAACAAGTAAAGTGAAGGGATGTCACATTGGTAGCTTTAACACTGTATTCTAGGCATGTTGGTTACATTTTGATCCAGAGCTACAGAGAAGTGATAGATCAACATCTAACACATATGCACATGCAGACACACACATACTCTCTCACAACACCCGTGTTGAAACTCAGAAATCTAAGACGTATTATTTTTAATGAATGCTAAGTGTGAATTAATATTTAACATGTTTTATTCTTATAAATGATACTGGTAGCTGATTAAGTTTTTTAAGACCTGTTTAAGCTAAATATCTTTAACCAAACTGCCTAATATTATTTCATTTGGACTGTAATATAACACATTGTTATATGATTTTGTGTATATGTGCTGAATTAAGTACGCAAATATTTAACAGAATTAATATATACTGTATGTTATCCCAGAGGTTATGAATACACATGATTGGCATTTGCTGCAGGCTCTGTGTGTGACTGTGTGTGCACAACATGTGTGTGTTCTTTTGCTCTGCAAGGTCCACCATAACCCGCTTGGCTTGGGATGAAAAAGGCCCCAAAAAATGAGCATCTGGAAGCCAGGTTTGGCACATAAGAAAGGAATTTCATATTTTTGTGAGAGGTAAAAAGCTGAGTTGAAAAAGCTGCAAAAGTGGCACTGAAAGATTTTTAATTAATCAAGATTCACAAACTTATCATTTTTGACATTTGTATTACTCTGTTTGTTGCATTTATTACATCAACTTTACACAGTTGGTCATAATGCACTGTTTCATATTTTCTTCTTTTACGGGGCTACAGTTGCTTTGTACAGGGCTGGATACTACGCAACATTTCCATTTATTAAAAAAAAAAACTGTTCCAACACCACATTTCAATTTATTCTAATGTAAGCTCTGAGCTCATAATCAGTATTGTATGCATATAGTAAAACTATACAGACAGAGGAATGCTGCCTAAACTCTTATTAATTGTGAGGAAAGTGATGTGCCGGATTGAAGCCTGAAGTCTGACAACGTGCATGCCTTTCTGTTGATAACTGATTCAAATCATATGATTTGATATACAAGATTATTTAAGCGTAAAGCTTTTAAATGTCCCTGTACACATGCAGAAATGATATATCGCAAAGACCTCATAACATTATATTTAAGGCTTTGATCAATGTACAAATGAGCAAATGAGTTATTGAGAGGTTTTTTTCAATAACACCCAAAGTAGCACAGTGGCTCTTCTAGGCATTTAACCATTATCAATATCATCACCACTAAGCCGTCCCATCACAGTCCAACCTGTATTTTCACATCTTCACACACATGAATTCGCCTGACTCTACGGTGTAGACAGGCAACAAGACATGCATTCCTTTCAGGGGCACCAAAAAGGTTTCAGTGTTGCCTCCTCAGGGAATTGATTCAAGCTATCTGACCGAGGAATTTAACCTCTGACAACTTATGCACGCACGCACACACACACATACACACACACACACACAAACACACACACAGACTCACACACACACGCTCTGGCAAAAGACATAAACAGACTTTGAAGCATGTAGGAAAGTTTGCAATAGATATTACACAAACACGACATAAGTATGCAGCCCTCTCAGTTGAACTAATCAAAACATCCCTGACCCCACCCAGCTTTAAAAATATATAGGAGGGACGGAGGCCTATGGCTGAGGTACAAGAACTAGAAACTTAATGGTGAGCTCATAGTGCCAATTAGATGTGTTATTTAAAGTATTTGTTGAATAAGACAAATAACATATCACCAGTCTTACCCTTTAAGGACCTGGTAAAAAATGGAGACAAACAGATGAAAGTATTTTAAGGAATTGCAATATGCTAGGAGAGCAAAATCGCCGTATTTTAATTTGCCACAGTGACTCTGCTGTGTGTTGTGGAATGTGTGGCCATTGACTCAATCAATTACAGAGCCAGAGAGAAAAAAATTATCCACTCCACATTTCCTCATTGACTTCATGTGAGGACAGCCTGGAGATTATATAAGAGTCAGATGCAGAGGCAGAAGAGCAGAGATGAATGTCGTTGTACAGTTGGTGCTCATAAATAGGATTGTATTTGACATCCTACAGAGGTGTGTCAGAACTTCTTCCCTTTGTACCAAGATGATGATGATGAAGATGATTCAGGGAAACAATTCTGCAAGGTTGGCTCTGAGAGACACTGCCTCTTCTTTTCATCCTCTGGTCTCATCTGAAAGATTAATCAGCTGAAAAGCAATGCATGGAGAGAGCAGGAGTAGTATTGACACAAAATTGAAGAATGCGTTATACATTTTTCAAAAACTTGTTTTCTCATATTTACATATACCATTAAAGGAAAATATGATTTCAAATCTAACTTTTTGCAGCTATGTGAGCACGACCATCTAGTAATGAGGACCATCAAAGCATTTCAATTCAAGGCATCAAAGCTGCACGTTCAGTAGATAGATTCACACTGGTATGGCAAAATATTATGTTTCACCTGCAGGATTATTAAAAAAACAGCTTGTACAGTGCATGATCCGGAATGATGAGGTCTGGATCACACAGTTATAAAATATAGTTATAGTTAGAGCTTTTTAATAAGTTGCAGAAAATAATGTTTCAACATAAAGCAAGCTGTTATCAGAGTATAAAACCATACAGGCCTACTTTTACAGTTAATTTAACTCCTTTTTGGTCAGAATGAGAGGGTAACAGTACTGTAACTGTGTAACAAAAAATCTATTATAGTAAGGTGTGGAAGAAAATTTGTAAAATCCAACGTTAATCAGATAATGTGCTGTTAAAAATTAGCTTGTTGTATATGGTAATTTTGTGTTGGTCAATGAAGTGAAGGTACCTTTTTATCCTGACTGATAAGGAGTTAAAAATATTGTAAAAAAGGTTCTTTATTTCTATATTTATATTTCGTTTTGAAGGCAGAATGAGTTTAAGCACACGTAATTCATTAGAATAAATAGCTTCTCCAACATCACCTGCACTTTTTTTAAGGTAATTCAGCATAGCATTTCTTTCACCTGTTCCACACCACAAGAAATAATGTTTTGATAGTTTTACCTGACAAAAAACAATATGTTAACAATAAGTCTTGAGCAGAGCTTTTCTAAAAAAAAAGATGGCTGAAGGAAGTGAGGTTAATATACATTAGAAAATAATATCAAATAGAACAATCATAAAAAAACAAGACGGATACATTTTTAATTAAATCCACATGGTTCCATTGGGTTCAATGTATAAATCCATTCTTTATGTTGAAAATATTAGTTGCTGCACTTTATTAAAAAGCTCTAACTAATAACTGTGTACCAGTTTGAGCTCTGCTACAATACATATTGCACTGCTAGCACACTTGATTTCCTTCATGCACAGACAAAACATTCATTGGACATGCAAATAAAGTGCACATGGAGTGCAGGTAGTAAAACAATGAAGTTGAAACTTCCTCATCTGCTCTGCAATAACCTGGGCTGTGATCAAATATTCAAATAAATTACATACTATTTTCCTAACACTTTTACTTGACCTCAATGGAAAATGTCATAAGGTCAAGGAAAGATGTGAAGCTGTTACTGTTTTTTTTTTTTTTTTATGAACGGCTGGATGGTGCGTCGCTTTAATTGTTGAGCCGCGAGGAATTGTGGGACGGCATTATCTCCTTTCCCTTCGTAAAGGATGTTCCAGTGTACCCTATGCTGAAGGAGATAAGAAAGGAGAACATTGAATGGCCTTTCCTTGGCACTTTGAATTTGACCAGCTCTTATCAAGGCTGCCACTTACTCCCTGGTTATTTCACCTTCCTAAGCAGAAAAGAATACACGAACGCAGCCCTGGACTCCCCCGCCCACCTCCTCACCTGCATCTCATTCTCTCATCAGCCACTCACCACATATACTTCTTCTGTTCCTTGCCAGACTGTTAAGTTGCCATGCACTTCACGTCTTGCGCTTTAGCTTCTGTATCTGTAGTTTGTTCGCCTGTTGTACCCTTTTATACAGTAAATATTTGATTTCCAAGGGGAGTGTCAACGTGCGCAGACAACCAATCAGAATAACGACACTTCGTACGTCCTGTCAGAAGAACAGCAACACATCTTTCTAACCAACAAAAGCTTTAAGTGCAGTTGTTTGCAAGTACCTGTGCTGCCACGCTTGTCGTTTTTTTGTGAGAGCTGTAGTTTTATTTCTGCTCTCACAAAATAAAAGCTGCTCAACTTTGTTAAAATCAAAAAGGTTTCAATTTCTTATAGCACATCCCCCACAGGCCACTGTTCCATTTCATTGTTTCTGTACTCTCCTGGGCAGTTTGCCAAAATCCACAATGGGGAGGAAGCCCTAAGAAATGTAATTTTATTGACCTTCAAATTATTCCTTAAGTTCAAGAGAAATTACTTTTCCAAACAAGCCAGGAGAATAAAGTCAGCTTCAGGAAAGGTTCAGTACTACACAACCTTATCAGTGCCAAAAAATCATAAAAAGCTTAAAATATTCTTGAACTCATCTGGAACTTGTATATAATTGAATCCAATGAAATATGATTTGGGGGGACTAGCTAACCCCACCCATCATACTGACAGCAGTTGACCGTAAGATTGTGGGTAGTAGTAGCCCACAAAATGATAGCAGAAGGCATGCGTTTGAAAATCACTCTTCCTCATTCTCTTCTTCCAAATCTATGATTGTAAGTGAGGGAGGTGCGGGTGGAGGCCAACAATAAAGTCTGCTGTTTCGCTGTGGCTTCAACATAGATTCTCCATATTTTTGAGATTGAGAAGAATTTTTCATCTGTTTCTAAATGGCCCAAAGAGTGTGTAGACATAGGAGTATGACACTTGGCAAAAAATTGACTTTCCCTTAATTCGTGAAAGAAATCGTGACATTGACAAACATGAAAATATACAATAGGCATGCCACATACATTCACCTTCTTTGCGCAAGAAACACTTCCAAAGGCAGAAGCAGAGGGACATGACCAACAGGGCTGCCACTGTAGTGACTGAGATCAGGATGGTGAGAGCCGTCCCAACTAGGAGGGGGAAAGACAGAGAACTGATCAGCAGTTTTATTATCTGTAATTTCCCAGGCAAAGACTTTAAAAAAAATAAACTACAGAGTATAAATCCTGGTCTTGCAAAAGCCAGAATAAATGTCATGAGAAGCAAAATGTACGTGTTGGTATTTGTGTCTGTGTATCGTAAGGCCTTTACTTGTCAGGACACCGCTTCCCCTTTATGGATCATCACTGATTAGATTTGATTTCTGATTTGATTTCTCTAATGTGTGCACTCCTGACCCATGAAACCAAGGTCAACTAAAGGTTGACAGCAAACTAAAGCCTATGCACACGTGACACATATAAGCACATTTGTGTGACATTTATACTGCCAATGATGCACTGCATCAAAACTAAGACAGATTTTTGTTTTAGTTAAACAAAGTATTTTTTAGAAATTGTTGTACAGGGGAAACTGAACATCTGAGAACTACAGTAGTAGAAGAACTTCTGTAACCAATGAAAGTGTATGTGTGTGTATGTGTATGTCTGTCTATGTGTGTGTGTCTTTCTACAAAGTTTGGCCATGTTAGATGAATCCGTTTAGAAGTTATGCACCTTTTTTTTAACAATTAATCAGCTGTTCTTTGGCTCATGACCAACCTTTCTACAAAATCGTGTGAAAGTCTGTGAATCCATTTGGAAGTTTTGCAAAGTGTAAATAAATGCCTCTATGGAAAAGGCCAAAATAGATACAAAAATGTAAATATATATATACACGATTTCAAATTTAAATATTGATGTGAAGTATCTTATTGCAGCAAAGGCTCAATAACACCAACTCACTTTTAGTGTTCATGGATACAGCAATCGGTGACTCAAGACCTTTGTGGTGCACCAAGCATTTGACGGACACATCTTTCAGCAGCCCTGATTGGACAGTCAGTGTACTGATGACCAGAGTGGTCCCGTCGCCTTGTGGGAGCTGTGTCGTCACAGGGGGGCCCATGGTGCGGTTATCCCTCTCCACATTCCACACTATCTCTGCTGGGGGGCGCGACACTGAGGTGCAGTTGGCTTCAATCACACCTGGAGAGGTAGTCTTGTAGCTCACCTGAGGTTTGGGCAGCACTGGGAGAAATAAACAGACAAAGCTGGAACTTGCATCAGAACACACTGGCACACATTTAACCTGGGGTAGGTAATGTTGGAGAAACCAGCAATAGTAGGCTTTCGAAAGTATCCAACCGAAAAAATCCCACCCCTCCTTCCAGGCCTCCCTGCAAAGCCACTCCTACCATTTGGGCTGGATAAAATGATTGGACGAGCTTATTACAGGCCTGTGACAGTCCCAGATACCAGATTTTGTGTCAAAGCATTTGCTTTTTTGATTGCTGCTTACCTTTTACACACAAACAAGCTCATACTGTGACACATATGACATGAAATTGACTATGCCTATAAGGTATTAATTCAGTCTCCCTTCTTCCTTTGTTCTCTTGTGCTGTGTGTGAAATGCAGAAGAAAGAAAGCTCAAAGAAAAGTGATCATATACTGACCAAAACACTAAGTGAAATATGGAAGGTACGCTGTGGGAGGACGGGCTTATGAAGCGTATTATTTTAATCAGAAAATTGGCCAAAATTCCGATTGTAGTGTAGTTTAGTTTGTATGTGTATATCTTCAAATCGTCTTGAGTAAATTGCTAAGATGATACCTGGGAAAAAAAACATTTGGAGCCTTTGGATCAGCTCAGGTATGTGAATTCCTGCACTCATAAGATCCATAAGTAAATCTCTGACTGTTTTCAATTCTCTGTTCCCAGGGCTGAGGGAGGAATGTGATGCACTGGAACTGAGAACATTTTTGTTGGCAAGAACACGTTTAGCCACAGATATTTGGCCCTCATAGTTTTATAGTCTTCTCAAGAGTTCTAGGTGGTGAACTTCCACCATTGGTCTGGATTGTATCAGATTTCGGGATGGGTTAAACCATGACAAGAAAAATGTTTTAGAACAATCCAAACCACAATGCTCTGTTAATGAGCACAAAGCTTGTGTGAAATTTGGGCTTTTAATTCAAATGAAATTCCACATTCCACAAATCTTTGTACCAAATTTGTAATACTCAATACTACTTTCATGTAATATCATGTTAACTTTAAATGGATCTAATGTCTTTAAAATACATATACAAGGGAATTAAACAAAAACGTGTACTAAAACAATTCCCACCTAATCTAATTTGTACTACATTTTGCAAATAAGTACATTTACTCAAGTACTGTACTGTAATTTAATACTTCACATGATTATTTTAATTTTCATTATATATTACGTTATAAATCTACTTCACTACGAATGAGAAAAAACTTTACAATCCACTACATTTAGACAGTTTATACGTTACTTTGCAGAATAATATTTTAGACACAACCAAAGATGAGCTAATAAAATAAAATGCATTTTTATAACAGTACATTAGAGCATTAAGTTAAATTTAGCTCTACCATGGCCAACTACAGCATTAAAATATTGCTTACATATACTGTAAACGAATCAGTAAAAATAATCCAGTAAAATATTATACTGTATAATAATAACTCTCTAATGCATATTAGTCTGGAACCTCCCAGTTCATTTTCTTTCATTATCAATGGGCGGAGACCCAAATGCCACTAGGTGCAATTGGATTGACCACCAACCAATCAGATCAACAAAACATTGTCCGGGCAAACACATCTTTCTTAGCAACAAAAGCTTAGCCTTAAGTCAGTTTGTTTAATACTGACGTGATTCAGTATGAAACAGAATCTCAGAAAACATTCAGCAGAACCTTCCACATCAGCAGCAGCCATCTTGGTTGACTATGAAAAAGCCTCATTAATTTGGAGTTGATTTTGTGTCCATCTGACAAATGAAAGTCCAATATTTGCTTTTTAGCTCTGTCTCTGGTCTCTACCAACTCCTGAGGTAAATATCTAGGTCTTTACGTGCTAAATACACCAGCTGGTAATTCTCTGTAGGTTCATCATTACAAGCAAACCCTTTCACATTGTTTTCACACACTGACGTTCAATACTTTGTTAATATAAAATACAGATTATAGCCACTTTATGTAAAGGATCTGAATACCTTCCACCACTAACATCTAATGTGGTCAACTCATCCCACGCAAAACTGAATCCAACGGCAGCTTAATTTATGGTATGATGACTTTAACTTTTGAGAAATCAAGCTTTCTAAAACAATTGAATTCCATCATGTTTTTTTGATCATATTGTGAGATCACGTGCATTTGTGTATTTGACAGTAAGTGTGAGAGTGGGAATAAAGAAAGGAGGCATGACATCATCCAGAGTGGGATGGGGATGGAAGACCGTTGGCAGCAGCAAACAGCAAGAAAAAAAACCCATTAATGCTAATCGTGCTTCACTATTAGAAACACCTACTGTACTGTACAGTTCAATTTCAAACAAAAGCACATCTGTCTGTTGAGATAACTGAGACAGAAAGGCAGCAGGAGAAAAGTGGGAAAGCAAGTGAGCAAAAAGAGAGAGACAAAGCACAGAGAGAATCACTGTCTGCTGCAAACACTGACACAGTCATGCATCAGGACCTCACTCCCTGCCTCCGTCATTCTTTCGAATGGTTCATTCTTTCGAATGGTTCATTCTTCACATGGGCACACTGTTCTGTGCTTGTGTGTTAACAAATCAGCCGACAGCTTAGCTTTGCTGTATCACGGAAAACATTCGGCAGCTACAATCAGGAAGAAAAGATCAACATTCCTTTCCAAATCCCAGGGGTACCTGTCTTTTCTACAGACACAAAGTCCAAGTTGAGTCTCTTTGTACTCGCACACGCCTCACTCCTTCATTTCCCCCACAAGATCCTGTCTTCCAGGCTCTTACAGTACATTTACTGTAGGACATAGTCACTCACAGCTACAGCCTGGTGAAAATGTGCGTCTGAACAACTTATACTAATTTTTCAGACAAAGGAAAAATTATGCCAGTGAGGTTAACACAAAAGTAACACTGCTGTGAAAACAAAGGAGTAAAGGACTGATGAATGTAGCAACAAAAATAGCATCAGCAACAAATATCTGTCCTAAATGTCATATTTTTAGCTATTTTTGCAGCACTGAAGATGGGAATGTGAGTCAGTCTGTTAGTTCAACTCTTTGGTCCGGATTAAAATATGTCAATTTGATGGATTGCCATGAAATTGGTGCGTAATTTGGTACAGATATTCATGGCCCTTGACATTTCATCTAGTGCTACCAGCAAGTCAATTTTTCCAAGCAACGGATAACTCAAAGCACAACAAGTGAATTCCCATCAGACTGTATTTTGAGACTGGGTTCTGTTTATTTATTTATTTTCTTTTTGTCAGAAAGCTAATATAAGGCTCCAGTAGTCTGAGTCAGCCAAATCAAGTATGTCTCTTCCTAAATTGCAGTCTTTTTAGTCTTCCCTCTTTGTGTTTCCCCAGTTTTTGCTGATCCGTGGCAGAGGGATATGTTCTGGTGCAACCCGATGGACAACTTGATTTTGCGCAAAAGACACTCACAGACACTGACTGATAAATATGATGCACACTATATTGTAGCCTATATAACCTGCTCTTCCCAGGTGGAGCTCAAGTTTCCCTCCCCATTTTGTTTCTGTGTGGCCCATATTTTTATAAAATGTAATATAAAATACAATAAATGCTGGCTGGGAAGCTCTTTACCATAAGTGGCGAGGCAAACCGTGGAGCTCTTCGGCCCGTCAGTATGTGTGGTGTACAGACAGGTGTAGCAGCCCTCGTCCTGGATGGTGACAGGCTGGATGGTGAGCTGACTGTCTGACAGGGAGGCACTTAGCCAGACTCTCCCCTGGTACGGTGGCTCTATCATGGGGTCGCTGCGCTTTGCAAAGGAGGCCACCTCTGTGGAGTCCCCTTGTGCAGAGGTGTGCCTCCACGTGATCTGCTCCACCTTTTCAGGCAAAGCGTAGGAGCACGAGAGGGAGGCCTTCTTGCCGCTCACCGCTGTCTTGTTGCTGTCAACAGTGACTTGCGCTGGGAGTAAAAAGAGACCACCATCCAGTGAAAAAAAACGATGGGTGAGGAGCGAAGATAAGAAAAAGAACAGGGAGGGCAAGGAGAGGATGAAAAACAGGACAATATTCAGAAATATGAGGCACCCAAACAGAAACTAGTTACTGGAATCTGCAACAGCTGTTTCTGGTTAGAGCAATAAGCCCTCCTTCTCCCACTGCTCCACAGCTCTTTATTAACATGACTGGCTGAGCCTCAACGGGCTCATCAACTTGTGTTCAGAGGTTACGGGTGGTTAGGGACATCTGTATTCACATATTTTCTCAGTAATTCCTCACAGCAGATTACCATTCAGGTTGAAGGGAGGGGTAACTGTCCCTGGAGTCTACTGAAGAATTGGTTTGTTTAATTTTTATGGGCGGGTGCAAAAGGCAGGCATCCAAAGGGAATTATGCCACATTCAAGTCATAACTTTTAAAACGTAATTACGAACAGCAGGAGGAGCTAAACACAGTTTGTTTCTATCTAGTTTCACTAAGCTGATTCTGTATATCTGAGCTCCTCAGTTTGTCTCTACGGGTGGGATCTGTCTCCTTGTGTCACCTTGATCATTACTCAACCTCGCCTCAAGCGAGGTTTCTCAAACCTGACCTTCACAACTGTGGCAAAATAGCAGAGCCACTTCCTAGCTTTTGTAATAGGCTAAAAAAACATCTGTCCTGTCAGGGTTGAATACATGTCAGAGACCCACATCTTTTTATTGTTTTTGTTGTTTTTGTTTTCAACCCTTGGCTCCTTACTGTTGGTCACTTGTAGCACTGGAGTTCCAAGAACCACAAGTTATTCTACTGATACTCGTTTTAAATATCTCTAGATAAAGGCACCAACTAAATTCCTAATATTTAAATAGATATGTTCTTACTTGTGTTTAACACATCAAAAATCTAATTATTAGATAGAATATTAGATCAATCTAGATCAATATACAATTTTTTTTAGGAGCATTTTGAGGCATTTTATGTCTTTGTTAGAGTCAACATAGAAGGATGACAGGAGATGAAGGGTCACTATCTGTTAAAATTGTATTTATATATATATATGTATATATACATTTTCGATATCGATAGATCGCACTGCATGGAGCTGGAATTGTCAGACAAATCCTATGTACTCTTGGGGACATACATTAAGTATTGTCTAAATTGTAACAAATTGGATCCCTTCTATTTCCAGAAACTGCATTCTTGTTTAGAAAAAACAAAGCTGCTGTCATTACGGCCCTACTCACCGGTAACAGTGAGGCAGGTCTGTCCTTGCTTTGAACCGGAAGGATGCATGTCAAAGATGCAGGTGTAGCAGCCTTCGTCACGGAAGCCGACCCTGCGGATGGTGATAGCCGAGGTGTCTTTCGGAGAGGAGGCGAGCTCCACGTGCTGCTGTCCACTCACACTGTCTCTGTTGCCGGGTTGGTAACTCAGCAGTGTCTGGTTCTGGACATCCAGCCAACGCACCTGCCTCAGAGACTCACCTCGATCCCTCGAAACACTGCAAGTCAGTGTGAAGGGCCTTTCCACTGGAGCTTCCAGACGCGCTGGGGCTGTTACCCTGCCTGAAACCACCAGTAAAAAAAAAAAACATTACAGCTTGGTGTGATGTGTATTTTTGTGTTTCCATATCTTTTTAGCATGGCATACTCACCCTGCAGTCTTCCCACCATCAGTAGGAGTAAACACACCTGCAGTCCTTTCCTACAGGAGGCCTGGATCCTCATCTTCTTCATTGCTCATTTAACAGGGAGAAGTGGTACTGAGATATCGAGAAATTGCATAAGTTATCATAGTCAGCCCACATGAACTCAAATCTCCTATAATTTCAACAACTGATGATCTTACAGTGGTACAGGAAACATTTTGACGTGCTAGTCTAGTTTTTCCCTACTCCCAAACCCAGTTCAGCTCCTGTGGTCACCAGAGGCTGCCCAACACATTTAATTGTATTTAAACATCCAGAAACTAGTTTAATGGGATGCAATGCAAAATAATTTCCTCAAGTGCTATAACATCCAATGTACAAAGCCCTTCAAATTAGTATCAAAGTTATCAGGGCTCTTTAAACACTTGAACAGATTTTTTTTTCTGCCACATCACTTACTAAACCCATTCTAGGGTGAATTCCAATACAACCACTTGCAATAAACTCAATAAATAAAAACAAATACATTATAGCCAATTAAACACCAAAGCTATACAGCAATTATATAAAAGTTCCACAGTGTTGGATTAAAGTAGATAATCTGAAATTAATCAAGAGAAGTGAGGAGAACAGAAGTATCTGTCATATATTTCCTGCCCTCTGTGTCAAATAAATTCTACTCCCATGAGACTGAGACACTCACCTCTACTTGTCCTAGTGCAAAAGGTAAAAGCCAACAGCTGAAGATGTTCTAGCTCTGCAACATCTCGCCCGTCCTTATGACCCAGCAGTCTTTTGAAACATCACTCCAGCAGTCTACAAGAGGCAACTTTTACTCATCCGAGTGTTTCCAATTCTGCGCACCACCAGTACAATGAACACCAGCCGGGGGCAGCTCCAAACTTCAGTGTACTGGATGGAGTGGAGACCTGAGTGCAGGCGAAGCCACAGCGGAGCGCCCCCTACTGCCTGAGCCTGAGTACTGCAACTTCCATTTCCAACTGTATCTTTACTGAATTTGTCATAGACATGAACATAAATCATTATAAGATAAGCAAACATTAGAACAACGTGTAATATGTAAAATACATGCATTCTAAATGTAAAATGTTATTGTAATAACATTAAACAAGTGTAGTGTAGTAGTATGAAAAAGTAGCCTGCACATTGTGAACAGTGCTCATTGTCTAGTTAAATGAATGATAAACTGTGGGTTTGAGTGTTAAAGCATTAACATGACAGAAGGCAGACACACAATACACCTCTCAAATGACTGAAGAAAAACACAAAGCACCACAACAAAATAAGATTAATTTATAAAATTATTTAGGTGACTTTAGGTGACCCTTTATCCCCATGACAGTGCACCTACATTGAAACATCAAAGTGTTTATCTGCAACACCAAATATGCATGACTCAGTGAACAACAATCAAATTTAATGTTCAGTTAAAACATTCATAGTAATAATTTATTAAGGGTTTACCACTCAAAAACTATGAGATAATCTGTTTCATCAGTGTGGATGTAGTTTGATCAGATTTTATTAACAGGCCTTGTAATATTAGCAAATAACCCCACAAACTGTCATCAGGTGCATTGACATATCTTACAGCTCCCTTTTCCATCTGGGGCCTGATTCAACTGTAGTAGAAAAAAAAGATATATGGACCATTCTTCTTCCTCTTTGTCTTCATCTTCTTATCATTATTAAAAACATATTAAACAACATATTAAAACTGCAGTTTGTTGTTTTGTCGGCCTCTGCAGGTAACCATGGTAACTACAACGACTCTGCAAAAACATCACTGCGTTAAAAAAAAAAAAAAAACTAAGTTCAGGATTTACTGTGAATCCAAAATATATTTAGAAATGTTTTACATCATTATAAAAGTATGAATCTTGTGATTTACTTTTTTTTTTTAATGCGTCACAGTTTTGCGACGGACGTGAGTTTGCCGGCTCATCTTGATGACGTACACACACAGGCTGCCGTTGAAAGTTGACAGCTGAACAACAAATGCTGCTAAAATGAGCTCAATAGCAACATAACGAACATTTCAAGCCCGGTTGTTTTTTCACGTCAGACATGAAGTGAAACTGTCCTCGACCCTGCTACATTTGTACAGTTTTTTTGAGCGTGTGAAGGCTGTTTTTACAGACAACATCATGTCGTTTCTGGTGGACTCTGTCATCATGTTCACCTCACAGGTAAGTTCATGACGGAGTGGTAAAGTCGACAAATTGTAACGTGTATTTGTTTCACTGAAGGAGACTGTCCACCGCATGTTGAACGCTAACGTTATATTAAATGTCATCTACGTTGCCCTGTGACTTAAACTGCAGCGTTGTTATTCCTGTGCACATAGAAGTTTTTACATGTATTTTGTCTTAATTGCAAGAACCGAAGACGTAGTGAAAACAGTCAACGCATCTGTTTACAGATGATTACACCCACTTCTCAATACTGAGGCCACTATTTCACAACTCCTCACACAGTCAGCACAACAGCAGTCTATGAGGATTCAACTGAATAACTTTTAATTGCCTTGACACAAAATGTATCCATTGATCACATTCAACAGTCATGTGTTTACATATTTTTTTTAAAAGCATTACATTTAAGTTTATAACCTAACCCTGACCCTGAAAGTGAAGCAGCAAAATTAAATTGTGATGAAACTCAGAGACAAGTGTTTGTAATAAGCATTTCCTAATTGAAAAATATGTTATCTTCTTCTCTCCTTCCACCAAAACATTCCCATTTAATTCCACGCAGGTGCTGTTCTTTGGATTTGGCTGGTTATTCTTTATGCGGAAGCTGTTTAAAGATTATGAGGTACAGTGTTATCACAAGGCATTTATTTACAAATGACCACTAGGATGAATGTGTTGATGTGTGTTAATACTGGCCTTGCATAATAATGATTCCACTGAGGAAAACACATGCATGCATTTTCACCTAAACATCACAAATAAAGCTGTATGCCTTCATCAATCACTGGAAGTCCTCTGTGCTAACAGTCTTGACTGTTTTTGTGTTTGTTGACAGGTGCGGCAGTATATTGTCCAGGTGGTTTTCTCCGTCACGTTTGCTTTTTCATGTACCATGTTTGAGCTCATCATCTTTGAGATTCTGGGTGCCTTAAGTAGTACGTAAGTACATTTTATGTGGAACATAATTGTGTTTTAATATTTCTTATTGCAGATGAATGATTGTAACCCTCATATCTTTGCCACAGTTCTAGGTATTTCCACTGGAAGCTGAATCTGTATGTGATACTGCTGGTTCTCATCTTTGTGGTGCCTTTCTACATTGGTTACTTTGTTGTCAGCAACATACGCCTGTGTAAGTATAGCTGATTATTGAAAATAAAATACTGTAACTTAAAATGAATGATGCTATTTCTGAAGTTATTTCACACATTGTGACAAAAAAAGCTGTTTGCTTTGTGTCTGTGTAGTGCAAAGACAGAAGCTTCTGTTCGCTTGTATGGTGTGGTTTACCTTCATGTACTTCTTCTGGAAGTTGGGAGACCCATTCCCCATCCTGAGTCCAAAACATGGTGAGTGTGCATCTTTTTCCTCTCAGCCAACTTTATGCCTAGTTTATGATTGTAGATTCCTTTTTTTCTCGTGATGTAAGAGTCTGCAAAGAGTGTTGAAAGGCAAGTCAAACAATGGTGTCGCTGTTTTCAGTCTGTTGTTGTCATTTCTTTAGGCATCCTGTCCATTGAGCAGCTAATCAGTCGTGTAGGTGTCATCGGAGTCACACTCATGGCTCTGTTGTCCGGGTTTGGTGCTGTCAATTGTCCCTACACATACATGTCCTATTTCCTCCGGTAAGCTCAGCTGTGGGTTTTCTCTGACCACTTACCTTCAGACCTATTAATCTGAGTCCGCTTATGCCTCAGACATTACTATCCTGGATCGCATCCCTGTTTGCTTGACACATGCTGCCATTGCTTTGATGCTTCCCGCTTTGTTGTTTTTACAGAAATGTAACAGACAGTGACATCCTTGCTCTGGAGAGGCGACTGCTCCAGACTATGGACATGATTGTCAGCAAGAAGAAACGGTGAGGAAAAAAATAGGAATAACAATAATTAAAAAAGTATATATAATAATACAAATTATAATAAAATAATAAAACAAATGATTGTGCCACTGCAATCTCTTCTGTGTTTAGAATTGCCATGACACGGAGGCAGATGTACCAGCGTGGAGAAGACCAGAACAAACAGACAGGATTGTGGGGCATGATCAAGAGTGTTACCTCCACACAAACAGGCAGTGAAAGTATCCTTGATGCTTACATTTAATTTGATTGCAAAAATACTTTTTTAGCTGTTACTAGCTAACTATATACTAATTGTCTACAGTATTTGTAGCGGATGTCAACCTTAACTTGTTCCCTCCAGACCTCTCTCTGATCCAGCAGGAAGTCGATGCCCTAGAGGAGCTGAGTCGACAACTCTTTCTTGAGACTGTGGACCTGCAAGCCACCAAAGTAACACATGTGCACTCACATACACACACGCGCACAAGCACACTATGTTACAGAACATGCAGGCTATAATCATGAATGAAGTGATGCTGGTTGACATTAAAAAAGCTATGATGAAATCCCTGCTAGGTTAAAATAAATAAATATTCCTTCCCATTTAACTTTACCTTCCAAATCTAGAACAGAATAAAACCATTCAGATTGATGCTTACCTTCTTAAAGCAGCTATAATTGATATTTTTATAATAACAATGTATAAAATGACATTGTGAAAATAATGTGACACTGCGAAGGTGGTAGCTCGTAGTGATGAACCCGATTATCACCTGAATCTGCAGCTCCCCTCAGCTTTACAGAGCTTTAGTGAGTTTTAGCTCATTGTTTAGCTGTCCGTAACTTTACTGTTTGGGTTCACTTTACACTCCCATAGTATTGCGAGAGGCTGTTTTTAACTAAAATAATCCACTGGACACCATCTGTTCAATACCAAACGTGATTTAGAAAACCACATGGACAACATAATGTCGCATCTGTCAACAAACACAAAAACAGTCAAGACAGTTAGCACAGAGGACTTCCACTGAGTCCCTCCTGATAATCAGTCAACAAAAGCCCATCCCCCAAAACAAAATCCTAATTGCTAAATATGATGATATTAGTTTGGAGCTTTATCACCTGTTAACCTGGGTACAGGTGTGGTTACTTGTTTGCGTTTCCCTTCAGTTGCTATGCTCCTCTGTTTGTGGTTGTAGTTTGCCCCCCCCCCCCCCCCCACCCTTCAGTTGATTATTACAGTGTGCAGTGCGGACAGTGCTGAGGGAGGACTGAGACAGTCAAAGATTACAGAGCTAGTTAAAAGCATACGTCATGGGGGAAATTACTGATTGATTATTATGGCTGTTAGCAAACTGTTAGGTATTGTCACACTCATAACACACAAAGCAATAATGTCTCATTGGAGTTGTGCTTCTGTACAATATCTAATATTTACTGGAATTTTAGCCCTGGTTTGGTCTACAATATCTGGGTCTGGGTAGCTTACAGTGGGTTAATCAGAGTTTGTTTTTTGAAATTGCCTCCTTATGGGGTTGATTAGAGTGGCTTGAGAGACTCAACCATACAGCAAAAGTCCTATAAAACTGAGACAATTAGCAAAAATAGACTAAAAAGTCATTCTGGTACTATGAGGGAACACCCTTTCACATTACATAGAGTAATTTGATTTATTGGTAGTATCAATAATGTTGATTTATGCTGCAAACCTACCCAAACTAAGCAATCTCTAACTTAATACCTAAACACAGCATTGTCCATCCTTATGCCTAAACATCTATAACACAATACATATCAATTTATATTTAAATGTACAGAACTCCCCCTAGTGTCATTTGAACAAGGTTTATTGACACTATATATCACCACATGCACTGATGTCATATCATAGGACCTAATAAAAGAAAATAAAACAAAGTGTTTATAAACTTTTGATAGCATACTTTCAGGTCTGCTCTTGGCTAATCACATGGTTCATACAGATCAGATGAAAAAGTCCTTTGCAGCCACCCATATCATTCATATCAAGGGTTTTCACTCAAATCAGTGCCTGCTTACATTGTTTAAACTGAATTCAAGGATGTCTGACACCTGGAATCATTAGTCTATGCCACACACGCACATATATCTACACACTACGCTCATTTTGACTTACCTGTTTTGCTTACGTACAATAAATCATTTGCTTATTCTTTAAAACCATCTTTCCTTATCTTTAGGAGAGAATTGAGTACTCCAGGACATTCCAGGGGAAATACTTCAACTTCCTCGGCTACTTCTTTTCCATCTATTGTGTTTGGAAAATCTTCATGGTTAGAACATTCACAATTGTATTCTGGCATTGTGTCTTTCCCTAGCTGTGGCCCAGTTACATAATCACATTGTGTTGTTTTTTTATTGTTCAAAATGTAGTTAAAAAAAATACTTTGGTTTGCTCTAAAAATCCCTCTTCTGTCTGTCATAGGCCACTATAAACATTGTGTTTGATCGGGTTGGAAAGACTGATCCAGTAACAAGGGGTATTGAAATCACAGTGAACTACTTGGGCATCCAGTTTGATGTAAGACACACACACACACACACACACACACACACACACACACACACACACACACACCTGCAGAAATAGTCACATGTAACACTGCTTGACCTCCTGTAAAGATAATTGTCGGCCCATTATCATCTCTCTGCCTGCTTTCTCAGCAGTGAACCTGGTCATGATCACTTTTAATCTTCCCACGTAGACATTTATTTAATTGTTCTCATAGCTCACAGTTACAGAGCATGGCAGTACATTTAAATTTAAATGAATGAATATGAATGTAGATTAAAAGTTGTCATCTTCTGCACCTACTATAATTTCCCTTTTCATTGCTTTGTTTTTCATATTCTTTTGTTCTCTTTCTCCCTGTCTCAGGTGAAGTTTTGGTCCCAACACATCTCTTTCATCTTGGTGGGAATAATAATCGTTACATCCATTCGTGGCTTACTTATCACCCTCACTAAGGTAAAACTATCACATAATACATGTTGAAATGGCTATAGATCTTAAATTCAGTACATTTGTTTGGTCCTCTTTTTGAATGGTACATCTATTTGCTTCTTCATTTTTAGTTCTTCTATGCAATATCCAGCAGCAAGTCCTCCAATGTCATCGTGCTTGTGCTCGCTCAGATCATGGTAAGTGTGTTGCTTTATAGCAGTTTTGTTACACAGAGCACAGCCTACAAACAACAGATAAACCGAAACTTTCTCTCTTTGTCTCAGGGGATGTATTTTGTATCATCCGTATTGCTGATGCGTATGAGCATGCCGCTGGAGTATCGCTCCATTGTGACAGAAGTTCTGGGAGAACTGCAGTTCAACTTCTACCACCGTTGGTTTGACGTCATCTTTCTGGTCAGCGCCCTGTCTAGCATCCTCTTCCTTTATCTCGCCCACAAGCAGGCACCAGAGAAACACATGGCCCTCTGATTCGCTACATTTCTACCTATCTGGATGTGACTCTTGACCCCTGGGGAGACTTTGAATCTGTAATTTAGGGATATCCAGAAATCCCGTTTTTTTTTTTTTAAATATAGGACATAATTATCTGGACTGCCTGTTCCTGAATCAAGAATGGCTGATTGTTGGATGCAAGTTATGGGGAACTGTTGGAGCACACAAGGACAGTAATTTGGAAGAGGACTCTCTTGAATTAAAGAACATTACAGAACAAACATTTGTGCCCTTACATTTGAATTATTTTGGCCTAAAATTATCTTTACTTTCTTTTGTCTGACACACTGGATCACATTCCACTTCACTCCCACTGAGGTGTAAATTGACTATATGAAGGAAAGATCAAGATGTCACTCATGATCTCCTGAAGCAGCTGTTATTTTTAACAATATGTCATTGAATTGGGAACAAAAACAAATACCCATAAAGCTATCTTAATTCAGATAGAATGTGTTCATTTATTTGTGTTCACGAAAATTGTCATTTATTTACTTTGTTTTAGAAATGGGAATTAAATCATTTTTAGAACATTAAATAAAGGCAGCAGTCCTTGAATAGAGAAAAGAAATACATAAAAGGCCACAATATTTACTGGAAACCTTAAAAGTGTTAGCTTAAGTTCTGTAGGCTGTAGTAATCTTGGTAACATTGGAAATCTCAGTTCTGGGAGATCATCGCACAGGCTCGTTTACAAGTAGATCTACTGTTTACGTCATAGGAAGACAAAATAATTCAGTAATATATTTTGTTCTCAGCACTTTTATTCCTTCAACTATTCTGCTATGATTGAGGTATTGATAGTGAATTTCAAAAGTCTTTACTGTCCTTGTTCTGTTTTTTTTTTTTTCTTCATCTCCTTGTCTCCTCTGATGACAATCAGATTTGTGAAGCCCTGAGAGCTGATTGTTTAAAAAAATTCGATGGATCAACATTAGATTGACAAATGCCAAATCAGGAAACGGGTCCTTTTGGTGGCTTTTTAGAGTCTCTCATTGATACTGTCTTCAGAGGAAGACGATGAGGTCTAGAAGAGAGGGAATAAAAAATCAGAGTTATTATGTCAGCTTTTAGTTGAAAAGATAAACAGGGAATGACATGAAACACGCAATAATTCTAGCCCTTAGTAATGATGCAGCGAGTGCATGGCCTATAGCTAATTCAGTATGGACCAAAGTGATGGACTGTAGTAGTGAACACACAAACAAACCAACATGGCAATGAATATATTTAGCCACACCTCTATAGCCATACAGCTGGTGAAAATATTGCTTGTGTTCATTTAAAAAGCCTCACTCACCCTCTCTCTTGCTGATTCACTGGAGGTTTCAGATCTGGCCTCCTCCTCCTCATGTGTGTCTTCCTCGCTGACCTCTGCGGTGTCTGCAGTGTGAACCTGAACATTAGGTATTTGCCCGAGGAGCAGGCGCGTGATGGTCACTCCTTCAGCTTTGAGTTGGTCGTAGACGCTTTTTTTAGCCACCAGCATCTCCAGAGAGCTGCCACTGCTGCGGATCATTTCCACCACCTCCTCATGGCTGCTCTGCTCCACATTTACCCCGTTCACCTCCACCACAATGTCTTCATCCTCCAGACCCGCCCTGTCAGCCGCTCCACCCTTCACCACCTGAAACAATGTGTGTCTTACCACTTTGATTTGACATGTTGATGATCAAATGGTGGGCATTCCTAGTAATTCTTACCTCCTTAATGTACTGTCCACACACCCCCTGGATGCCGTTTAGGTGAAAGCCATACCCAGCGGAGGTCTTCGCCATCTTGCACAGTTTAGGCTTGACCTCGCTCTCCTGAACGGGTGCAGATTGTTGGGCAGGAGCAGGTAAATTGATGGCCTCTGTGTAACTGGGCGGTGAGTTGGAGTCTTTCATCTCCTCCCAGAAAAGCATAGGAGACACATTCCCCTGTGAGGGACAAAACAATGACGTTATATGGATTGTCTGTAGTCTATATATATATATATATATATATATATATATATATATATATATATATATATATATATATATATATATATATATATATTTATATATGAAAGCTTGACAGTGGCACCCTGACTCACCTGCTTATACATTTGGTCCGTGTCTTTGTCCACCACTAGGAAGCAGCATTTATTGCCACTCTGCCTGATCCTGTCCACCACCTGCTCATGGCTGCAGCTGTCCACCTCCGTGCCGTCCACAGCCACTAATCTGTCCATTTCCCTCAGACCTGCCTTTTCTGCTGTGCTGCCTCTGTCAATATCCTTGATGATGTGGCCTGCATGAAATTAAAGAGCACAATTATTAGCACATGTATTTGTAATACGTTCAAGTGTAACACATTTGTAAAACATTGATTATGGCCTTGCCTGTTTGATTGGGCTCCTGCCTGAGCAGGAAGCCATAGCCATCAGATCCTTTGGCAATGTCGAGGATGCGTGGCTTGTGTGGGAGATACTTGGCTGTGGCTAACTGTGCTTCTATTTTCACGCGCTTGTTCTTGTAGTACCCGTCTGTTTCCGCATCAACCAACAGGAACATGATGCTGCTGCCAGCCAGCTTGATTTTGTCCACTACTTCATCATGTGTGGAGCCTTCCACGTTCTCCCCGTTGACCTCCAGCAGACGGTCATTGACTTTGACCCCCGCCCTGTCAGCCACGCCTCCTTGAATCACCTCTGTCATGAACAAACCCTGCTCACCTAGAGAGGATTTTATAGAAGATAGGAAAAAAAGAAAGAAATATTCAGACATAGAGATTACAAACAGCTGAGATTACTGTCTTCAGTGAGCTTAAAATAATAGTACCACTTAAAAAAAAAAAGCAACCCTAATAAAGCATTTACTAATGCTTTACTAATGCTTTATAGATTAGTCATAAGCCAAGAATAAGAACATCTTCGGCTCGCCAGGTTGTGCAAATCCCTTTGGCTGGTCTTCACCCACCTCCAACATTTAATACGTGAATCCGATTGTTAGGAGTACTCTTTAAATGAAGTATTAATGTTTACGTCTGCAGACTTGACTGATTATTGTTGGGTTTTATCACCTTCTAAGAAGCCATGGAGTTGTAAATGCTAATATATAATTAATAAAAGGTTTTTACAAGAAGATTGCGGTTGTAAGTTTTAGTAAGTTGGAGTTTCAAGTTTCAAGCCTGTTTGATTTGTTGTTCTGCCAAAAGTTGTTTTTATTAATGACTTGTTACTTTAAAAATTGGAAAATGTTTTCAACTATTAATAAAGCCATCAGTTACAACCTATAGACCCTTTATAAAGGGTTCAGTTTTAGAAAGTGATACCAAAATAATGTTATGCTTAAAGTTCAGTAAATCCCAGCATTGCGATTCCTTAACCCCGCTTCATCAGCTCACCTTTGACTGAGCGAAGAGAAAACCCGTAGCTTGAGCTGGACTTAAGGTAACAGAGTTTGGGTTTTAGATCTTGTTTGGCCACACCATTGGCAACTGGTGTGCTCTGAGGGTTGGACAAGTTCACTCCCTGTGCTTTGGCTTGCTTGTAGGAAGCTTCATCCAGGATGTGAAATGTGACTGATGCTCCACCGTTTCTCACCATGTCCACCACCTGTCCGGGGGGGGGGGGGGGGGGGGGGGGAACACACACATAGCAGAAGGGTTTTAAGAAAGATGCCTGTCACAGCATAGTAACTTCAGTCTATGGAGCCCCTAAACTGACAAAATGTAGTAGAAGGTTATCAGACAGGTCAAAAATATAACAGAATACATGATACACCGATATATAATACTGTTGAATAATTCAAATGGACTGTAAAAAGAAATGTAAAGCTTCACAGTTTTTCTTTAACCTCCATTAAGTTCTGCAAAACTTGCTTTTACCACCAATTATTTTTTAGTATTTAACATTTGGTTTAAAGTATCTAGTAAAGTGTATGTTTAATTGATTATTTAACCAAAAGTATTATTTATTGATGTATTCAGTCATATTTTTGACTTGGCTAACCTTTTACTATACATTTCTGAGGCTCCATACCAGTCTAGGAGTTATTATTGATTTAATGAATGCACTGCAGTAATTCCACATTACCTCTGAATGGGACAGTTCATCAACAAATGTTCCACTGACTCGCAGGATGCGGTCTCCGTCTTTCATGCCAGCCAGTTCAGCTGGACCTCCCATTTCCAGGCAGCGGATCAGGTGACCCTCCTCACCATGCTCCACCCTCAAGTAGAAGCCAAATGTATGACCTGGCCTCTTGGTTAGAGAAATCACCCTCGGCTTGTACCCGGCCATGTCCTAACATGGAGGAAAGGGTTAATAACATTACAAATAAAACCTTGTAATGTCCTTTATGAAATGTGGTCCTGGGGCATTTTTTAATTGAAGTGAACACAATATGCTTGTGTATAATCATTAGGTTTATCTCCAAATATTACCAAATTATCAATTGCAAAATCCATGTAATGAAACAGAAAATACTCTTAACCTATATGATGTAGACCTTAGACATCTTGATGCTGAGTCCTATGTTCATTTTGTTAATTTAACCATTCAGTAAAGGAGTAGCTGCACTTGTTGGATTTATTTATAACCTTCAAAATCAATCCTCTCTCTCCCCCTCTTCCTTTCACTACTGTCACCCTTTAAACACAAAAAAAACAACACTCTTTATATTGTCATTTAATAGCGGATAACCCTTTTGGATGACTAAAACGAGCCATGGAAGTGCTGATAGCTTCAGATTAAAAGTTAATCTTCCATGTCAGCACTCTAGTGACAGTTAATGGTTAATAGCAGGCACAGCTGACTGTGGCAACGACTCTGTTAAAAGACAGCCTGGACTTCGAGTGCACAGTAAGGATTGTCACTGTAATCTTTTTATAAGACTGTTATTTCCATATGGGAAGGTCGTAAAGGATGTACATGATTACTGACTGACATATTTAATGTAGGATACTGAATATTCTATCGGTGTCATACAGCTCTTCCTGTGTTTTTGCCGTGTATGTTCGTGTGTTAATCTGTAATTTGAATATCTTCATCAACGGTTCACAAGAAAATGACTATGGCTGTCATAATCCACTGTATAAACTGTTGAAAAAAAGTGAACTGAAAGTAATTGATAACAAATATGTAGATGACCTATACATAATTGTACACACATACCCTCCACGTTCAGTCATATTGAGCATCTTTAGAAACTGATCTAGAACTTAAAATAAAGTAATATGGGTTTAAACAGCACATGCAAATTTGTAAAGATGCACTGACAAGAGGGTACTTTGGAGATTATGATGTTAATACTGTACTTAACACTGTATATCGCTCTCCCTATTCGTAGCTACCCCTACTATTTGTTTGTATTTACCTCTACGAAGTATGTACAAAAATGTGCCTTTTCCACTTAACTGCATTTCATTGTCTCAGTTGTACTGCAGTTGAATCTAAGCTAATAGAGCCAGTATCAGAATTACAAGACAGGTGAGATAAAATAAAATGTACCTATATTGCTTTCATAAACATTTACTCTGTTTAATAATAGCAACACAACTCACCCTCAAGAAATAAACTCATCCACTGTGTTTATATAGCAGAAGAATTTATATTGCACTGCATTTTAGGGATTCCCATCATCCAACCCCTAGGTTAGGAACCACTGCTGTCGGTGACAGATAGGTTTCGCAAACTGAAATCGGCTTTTATAAACATTTTTACTCTATATGTTAAATAATTATATGATATGTGTTCATAAATCTCAGGTAGCGCTTTAAAGAGTATAGAGCATTTTGTAATTAAACTCACCAGCTCGTCTCTGCTCAGTGTCCCAGTCCAAAGAAGGATCTCACCTGTCACTGCTTGGCTGTTATCTACAGTATCTTCAACCTGTCCTCCTTCTCCTCTCCCCCTCCACCCCCCCAACCCCCACCCCCTCTGCAGGGACTTTGACAGGCCAAAGGTGGGCCTAAAGGCTGAGTTATTTAACAGTGTCTCGTGTCAGGAATTTCTCAGGAGGCGATGGCCCTGTGCAATATCTCCCCACACGACGCAGGTGGAAGTTACCAATGTCAGGAATCATTAGATTGTGTACATCACAATCAGCACTACATCGACTGAAATGCATCATACATGTACTGCATAAATCTTACTGATATAAATATGATTTGTCTTGATTTGTGGAACAAAAGATCAGTATCCACAGTTAATTCTACTGCATATCTTGTTTGTATTGCATTACTTTGAGCTTCTTGAAATTAAACATGAAATAAAACTTATTGGTTTATGCGAAGACAACTTTTGAACAGTCAAACTTATGATGACACAACGTTTTTTTTAAATTGAAAACATTGTATACAGAGATGTCCTAAAAACAGTTTTGGTCTTGGTCTTTCTTTCTTGTTTTTTTTTTTTGTTTTTTTTTTACATTTATACACCTTAGAGAACTCTTACCATTTGTTCCATATGTTGTATTTGCAAATCCTACCTTCATGTGGGTTATAATGTTAAGGTTTTGTTAAACTGGAGGCTGTAGTTTTTGGTTCTGTTGATTTGTGCTGTGTTACAGTTTATGTTTCAATTCACTTCATTAAACATTTATTGTGCAATTTACAGTATTTGCAGCAATGTATAAACAAAAACAATTCAAATGCAACTCAACAGCCACAGCAACAACAGCAGTAAAAACAATAAAAATCAAATTGTGCTTTCTACTCTGTTCTGCATTAAACAGTTTTTCCTAAAACATGGAACAAGCTTCTTGAGACATCATGTAGAGACAAACCAACAGTGATTTCCTGACTTCAAAAACAATGGTGCTTGTTCATATTTAATTAAAAAATTGGTATATCTCCTCATTCACAGTGTGAGTTTGTCAAAATTACATTTTTTTTTTTAAATAAGCAGCTCCAATATTGCACCTTGCTGTCATTCCTGTATCTCTTACAAAATACATTAACCATGTCAATAAGATACAATAGAACAAATGTCACAACAATGTCAGAACAATCTTCTACTTGAGGGGAGTAAACTGACATTTATTTTCAGATCCACATGGTTCACAATGTTCAGGGTAAGCTGGGGTGTAGTTTAGTGTTCCAGGTTTATGGTTGCTGTGGTCGGTAACTATGGGAGAGTCCTTTGGTTATAAAAGGGTTATTATGACCTTGCTGGGATGGGGCAAAGGTGACAAAAACGCTGCTAAAGCCAAACAAAACAAATCTGCAAACTGTAAAAGTTAATTCATTACCGGCTCTGCTCAATAATTGTATTCTGAATTCAGTTAACAGGATTCTGATATTATCCTTCCTTTCTCACAGCCTCCAAGGAACTGTAACTGAGAGTAATACTCAGTGATGATTTGCAGTTCTTCTCCTTTCATTTCTAAAACTAAAATAATTTTGCACTAAGCAAACAAAGACATAACAGCTGTGGACTGAGGAGACATAACCGAGCAACATCGTTTGAAAGCCCACAAGATGACAATCTGTTGGAGTGAGGCTCTGGGTCCTTTGCCAAACATGTTGCTGCCATCTACTGTTGTCATGAAGAGTATTTCTGGACATGCAAAAAAAAATGCATCCTGGGTTAGAGAAGTTCAGTTTATGTTTAAGTTTATACACTAAAGTAACATGTACATTAGTGAGTGATGATGCATAAATCTTTTTGTGACAGTGTATGTTTAGGGTATTTGCTGACTGGGTGTGTTGTGTGTGTGTGTGTGTGTGTGTGTGTGTGTGTGTGTGTGTGTGTGTGTTTGTATTTGTGTGTTTGGGTGTGCACATTAAGTCTGTGTACAGTAAGTGTGTAATGGAAGTTTGGGGAGTGCAGGAGGGTAAGTGCTCAACTCTTTTGCCAAAGTAAAAGTGGCTACAGTACATCCCTGTAGAAAAGTACTCCATTACAGGTATACATAAGTCCTGTATTTAAACTGTACATGGTTCAAAAGTACAGGCAGTAATACCTCAGTATCGAATACAAGTACTCATTGTTGGAAATTTGTCAGGTCTCATTTGTGCTATCAGAGAAATTCAATAAACGTCAAGTGAATTATAGTACGACTGAGAACAAAGTCCTTTGGTGTTACAGTACTTTGAGGTTTATTTTGGTTCGAGCTCAGCACCTGTGCTTGTGTGTTCAGACCACAATCCTGTCGTGTTCCTGTCCCGTATGTGTAATAACAATAAGCGACTTAGGCGCTGGTCATTACTGCTACAGGATTTTTTTTAGGATTCACCACATAAAAGGAACTGATAATCTTTAATGTTCATGTACTGATCTCTTTTAAAAGAGCGGCCCTGGTAGCTGTAGGGATGAGAAGCCTTTCCTGTTGACATCGTTTCTCCTGTTTATGTTAGGCGGTTATGTAATATGATTTTTCTTTTCCTTTCTTTTGGTGAAAATTGGTGAGTCAGTTTTAAATAATGTAGATTATTTTGTTTATTGTTTTGGCTGTGATCTTCCTGATGCCTGGTCTAACAGGATTTATGAATAAATCAACTTTGTTTGGACTGTATCTGCTGTGGCACAAGTCACCTTTTGGAGTGGGGAAAGAGGAGAGACATTTTATGGTTTTCCGCATAACTTGTTGGAAAAATCTATTAACTCAACCTTTTTAAAGTTCTTTAGTAATGCGCTGTCATCAAACTATTTACATACTTCCTGAGATGTACACATTTTGAAAATGCAAATGTTTTACCCAACAGCAATGATAAAGTATCAAGCACATTTATTCAACCACTGTAGTACAATTTTGAAGTACTTTTACTTGAGTATTTCCATATTAGGCTACTTTATTTATATTCCACTGCATTTATCTAATGGTTATCGTCACTATGTAGCCCAAAGGTACATAAAACAGTCAGCCTTAACACCACCTGGGTCAACTGCAACATTTAAATTATGTTTACATGTTAAAATTTCTAATATTCATATTTCAAATATTAATGTTTTCACATGCAATTCTAGACAGCAGGTACTTTTATTTCTGATATTTTTACTGACTGCAAATTACATTTTGAATGCAGATCCAAATATAGCATTTCTCATAAAACTTATTTAGTGCATCTGTGAAACCTAACAAATTCCTCATAAAACACTTGCAAAGCCTTTTAGTTGATGCTTAGAAATCTGCATTAGTTACACCATTATTGTATCTTCCCCTTTTTAGCATAGTGCTTTACAGTGTACCACCACCAACAGTAATGTATATCGACACATATGCATGCTAGTGGAAACATTGACAGATCCATTACCATTCTGTACAGTCAGCAAAAATGCGTATCATGTATCCCCATGCCCATGCTGTACAGTGCATATTGGTGGTATCAACAATACAGGAACCCTTTTATTAAACACCCCTTTTTAAACCTGCAGTAACTGATTTTTTGGCCGCTCGGGCCCAGCAGAAACAAGTTGTGAACACAACACTGACATATCATCACTTTTTAAATTGATTCGGCTTAAAACGTGTGCATTATCATTCATTTGGAGTCGTGTTTTTTGTCATCTGCCAAATGTAAGTACAATTTTTTTTGCGCTGTTTTTGGTCTCCACCATCTCCTGAGGAACATATTTGGCTCTTTAGCTGCTAAATGCTGCATTATGTTCACCAGCGAGTCTCGAACTGTGCCTGTCTGCTGTTTGGTGCAGAGCAGCTTGTGTACAGTCAGTTTTTAAAGCTTTTTTTTTGCTGAAAAAACAAACAACTGAAAACGATGCTATGAGAACAGTGATAGTGAACCAAAATTATAACTTTGTGGGCCAGACATGCAGTTAAACAATTAGCTGAAACTTGCTATAAAGCTCTGTAAGGCAGATGAGAGCTGCACATTCAGGTGATGATTCTGTGTAAGTTCATCACACGAGCAAACCCCTTTCACATTGTCATTTGATAATTTTTATTATGAAAATATTGATTATAGCCACTTTAAAAAAGAGCAAATTGAGTAAATCCATTATTGTCCACCTCTAGTTCACTAAATACGTATGTTTTCAGCCAACACTCGGGTGAAAAACATGAGGGTTGAGAACAACAGCAGGAAATAGCAGAATCTGTGCAGGCTTGAGGGCGTCAATCTCCCTGCTTGTACACACAGACACTCAGATACAGGTGTATGCACCTCTAGACCAGGCACTTATGACTACTGATGGTTTGCTCCCTCATATAACAGACACACACACACACACACACACACACACACACACACGACTCCAACCCTGTAGCCACACACTCAGCCTGGAGCCATGTTTGAACAGTCGAAACCTAGGGGTCCGGGAGCCACAACCAGAGGAGCGAAGTGAGGGGAAGGAGACAGAAATTCTCTTCAGCTCGGCTTAGCACTGATGCATTCACTATCCATTACCCTCAGTCATCACCTTATGTTTGCCAGAAGAAAAGAAAATAGCGTTCAATGTATTTCCGTGACGCAGACTATCTGGATAGATGAATCCTCCAGTGCAGCAGTTGTTTTTTTGATCTGAAACTTAATCTCTGTGGTGTTTACAGTAACGGCAGCAAAGTATGCATATACTAATAGCACATGAAGATACAGACATGAGCCGTAAAGTGCCACTAAAGAAGTGATTATCTCCAACTTGTCTTCATCAGCCGTAATCAACACGTCATGCCAGTTTGTGATTACTGCACTCAACTGGGAGCACTAGTCTCTCTCCTCAGCTTGATTGGCTTCCTCACATGGCTTGTTTATCTGGGGTGAGTGGCTCTGCACATGACCTACCCGAGCCAGATAATTAGACCGGGAGAAAGATTAGAGGTGGGACGCTTGTAATAATGGCCCCCTTTTTTCTCAGGGAGTCATTTGAGCATTCAGAGGCCAAACGGTCCCCGCTCTCCACAGCAATAACACGCCTCTGAAAGCAGTGACATTTCAACCTCCCAAATGTACAGGTGGCACGGAAGAGACAGTCTCCCCATTGCCTTGTAAGAAAAACAACCATGTAACCTGTCCAAGCCCAAGGCACAAACGTCTTTGGCTCAATACAGCACAATGATGCAGTGGGACTAAAACATATTATCTTAATATTTTAAACCCAATGAAATGATTGATGATGGTAGCTTTACAAAAGGATTTCTAATCCTAACAATAATTTAGACTCAGCAGCCTTTGATATATGACATTAGTGTTGCACAGAAACATTCTGTCACTAAAGATTAAACAAGACGTAAATGTATTCATAATAAAAGTGTGGAGTTAAAAATGATCATGTTCTGTACAAAAATCTGTCTTCACCTGCAAATGTACTGTGACCAAAACTGAAATAATCAAATAAATCTGTCATTAATTAGAATATGAAGCATAGCTTAGAGCTTATTGGTGTTTTTTTGTTTTTTGTGTGTGTTTTTCCCTCATTCCTAAAACATGCATCTATCACTCCTGATATGTGTCTAAAGGCATAGAGTTGTTTAGAGAGTTTATTTTGTTATTATGATAAGCACCATATAATAAAGAGGAAAAAAACAATGATTCCCACATTAGTTTAGGCTCTTGCAATGGACTGATGCAAGAATGTAACATGTATTTATATATGTTGCAGACCAGAACCTTTTTCATCAACACAGTGCTCTGTAAAAACAAGTTGATCCCTCAACCGACAGAAAGTAGACTCACACACCACATGAGGGCGGCAGTGTGCACACATCCATCCATCAGCTATACGGAAGCTTACGATTGAAGGTTGAAGGACGGCTGGAGTCAGTCCCAGCTGTCATTGGACCAGAGACAGGCGGGGTCCACCCTGGATAGGTTGCCGGGCTGACATTTAGAGATGGGCAACTATTCACGCTCACATTCACACTAATGGGCAGTAGAGAATTGCCAATTAACCTAACCTGGACTGGGAGAGGAGACCCACGCAGGAGAACGTACAAACTCCACTGTAACCTGCTGGCTTTGGGTTCGAACCCGGAATCAAAGTTTTTAAAGGGTGGCAACGTCCCTGCACTTGTTTGCAAACTGTCAGACGTCAAGCCTATACCATGCTCTACATACTGTGACTGAAGACTGTAAAATAATCATAATGCCTGGACACACATATGCATATATTATATATTTTCATGGCCTGTATATTTTATAATATTATGTATTTTTCAATCTTTCATTAAAATTGCTCTGCAGTTTTACAATAGATCCTAGGCTATTTTTGTCACTCTAAAATTAAGGAGCCTAAATCTTAAACGCGTTAGGCCTGTCACTATAGATTAAACAATATGATTGGCTCAGATATGATATATGGTAGTGGAGGGGTTGTCACTCAAAAAAACAAACAAGGCATTATCTTGTTATGCTTTAACACAGTGTTACTGCACTTACTGCCTCCAGCTCATTAAACTCCTTAATTACTTTTAACCCCCGCGATGCCGTTTGCTTTTGTTTTTTTTCCCCAGAGAAAAGCAATAAAACCACCACATCTGTAATTGTACAGGCTATTACATGCGAGACAATACTTGCGGTATGAGTTCAATTATGTTTGAATCGATATTTAAGCGTGAATGTGCCCAACGCTGATGGCGAGTGTCCAGAAACGGACCAATTGCTTTTTTGCTGTCCACCCCTCACACACACACACACACACACACACACACACACACCACCCTATATGACATTAGTCTTCCACTCTGCGCTCACTCGCTCTCTCCGCTTCACTTGTCGAGGCGCAGCAGTGCGCCGCGCTCCTCCTCTCGCCCGGTGCGCACCGATCCTTGTGATGCCAAGTGAGACACATCTACAGTAAAGGCGGAAAAATAAACGAAAAAGGAAGCAAAATACATTTTTGTTTTGTTTTTTTTTTTTTTTTTTTTTTTTGTTTGTTTTCATTTTTTAAGTTGGGGAGCGATAACACGCCTCGGCCTCAAGTGTGAACGACTATGGACGCAGAGTCCAGTTATTTCACCGCGTTGAAGGCTCAGACGAAAATTGACAGGGCTTAATCGAACTTTCTGTCACCTTGGATACAACGTTATATCAAAAAACATGGACCTCTGTGCACGAAATGAGACCTCTAGGTCCTCAGAGAGCGTCGGAGCGCAGACCGGATCCGGGAACGGGAGCTTGGAGACCTCAAACATCACCTGCGGCAACGTCTCCTCGCTCCTCATCCCTCAGCGCGTAAGACAGAAAGGTGAGCCGGACACACAGCTCCACATTTAACACATCAAGGTTAATTACAGGGTTCAGCCATGACCTCATTTTTGCACTGAATGTCCTTCTGTCTGCCTCTTTATTGTGAAGCACTTTGACGTTTGCGTGTGGAAAGATGTTACATTGACTTTACTTAACTACTCACCTCCAGCTGGTGAACGCAAGGGGACAAAACTCAACTGAAGTTGACTTATCTTTGGTGTGACTAGATAAAATAAAGAACCTTTGGCTCCTAATTAAAAATTCCACTTTAAAAGCAATGATTCACTAAACATTTTAGACATTAATCAAAACCATAGGCCTACAGTGAAAAGCTCTATATGAGGGGCATATACTTATTAAAACAACTCCTGTAATCTTCATCTTCATGGCAGAAAAATGAGCAGAATAGGCTTTAGTCATTTACTGGGAATAGGATATGAGATCCTGATGTGCCAGACTCTCTTAAAAATAAAATAAAAAATAAAAAAGTTGTTTCGCTATGTTGTATTTATCTTTATTTCAAGGGAAAATTGGTGTAGAGAATGTGAAATAGGGACCAGAGCGCAGAGAGAGAGAGAAAGAGAGAGAGAGAGAGAGTGTGTCACAGTCAGAAATCAAATCCTGGCCACACAGGGGCTTTATTCAAAAAAAAAGAAAAAAAGGTCAGATGGCTTCCTATCTGGACTGTGCCATGGTCATGCTGCTGCTTCTTGTTTGTATATTGAACATTTGTTTCTATTTTCCAAGCATTTCTAAGCAATTTATCCAAACTGAGTGTATAAAGATGTGTCTGTGTGATGTATGTTGCACTGATTATAAAACCCTCTGAGGCAAATTTGCATTTTTGGCTATATAAATAAAACTGACTGGACTTGACTTGAGCTTGTGAACAATAAAGCACATTAAAGTGCGTCATCGCTCTTGCAATATAGTCCTCTCAGTCCTATATCCACTTGCCATTTTATTCATCAACACTTGCTATTTTCATCTGTCTCCATTCTTCAACAGTTGTTTGTCAGTGTTGCCATGTGTTGATGGTGTGTGTGTGTGTGTGTGGGGGGGCTACGTGTGTGTAAAGGATATTGCAGAGATTAAGCACCTTCATTATGCTGCTCAGTGTTGACAGCTTAACATCAAAAGCGAGTGATATTCGCGTCTTTACTGTTGATACACACCATAATATCTTTTGATTGATTTCACTCCCATTTCAGACATTCCCATCTTTCCCTCATATCCTCTACACCTGCCAGTGATAAGAATTCTTGAGCACCCAGCAACGTGTATGACCCATTATACTGAGCCAAATCAATACATTTACAAACCCACAGTGGCCACATCCGACAAGTACAGACCAAGACCACTGTGTTATATGTCCGATGAGGATTGCAGCAGCATAGTTAAATTAGGAGCCTAATCTATTTTTATGTTGCACTATTTAGTTATTCCGCCCACATACTGTGTCACTCACAGATTATCACTTCTTTTCAGTTTGGTTTTTCACCCCCTTATTTCTCTCTATTCAGCATTCCCACTGTATCCTCAAACGCGACCACATACCCATCTTTCTAAAGAGAAAAAAAATGAAGACATCTGACCCTGTACAGATGCTGTCACCATCATTTCTCACTCAGCCACTCCAGAATTTGATTACTTCTCCACCACTCGCTCTTTCCTCCCATCTCCTCTCTTTGTCCATCACGCTGACAGTCTGTGTTTATGGAGCAGATTGAGTTGTGTCACAGTCGGATTCCCACTCAGTCTCACACATTTTTGTGCAGACCAGCGATGTCAAAGGATGTGTCATGGGAGTGGCACATCCTTTCCCACATAGGCTCTAGGCTCTAGTCTGCAGGTTTTCATTCTGGGATTTCACAAATTAGTTCTTCCTTTCTGGGTGACATTTTTTTTAATCGGTGAACTCAGCTGGGGATCATGTGCTGAAACCAACAAGCCCACCAAAGTAAACAACAAAATACTTTGTTACATTGTTCCTTTACAACAATTCATTGAAGCGTTCTCTGACCTGACGCCAGTCTCTGCACATAATTTGTCAGTGCCTCCCAAAACCGTTCCAAATCATTGTGGAAAAATAAATCTGTCCATCCATCCATTTAGGGCACTTGCTGAAATGACTGATGCTCTTGTTTATTTTTGGGAGGACTGTCACTGAAACGTATTCATTTAATGTTCTGTTCTGTTGAAGTTTAAAACAGAAACGCTCCACCAATTCTATACATCAATATGCGTTTACGCATTGGCAGTATTGTTTTAAATTTAATTTATTAAAGGAAAGTCTATGTCAGAAACTGGTGAGGTAGAGCTCGAGAGATGTTTACCAGACTGCCTCCATGTCTGGTAAATGTCAAACACATTCTTTTTGTTCTGGAGCATGTCCCCTATTTTTACGGAATACCCTCTTAATGGTGCAAAATGCATCATTGATATCTCACATTTCTGTGTTTCAGTGTTTAAATATGTCACTGCTTTGTGAGATTTTCACCACTGATACTGGCATCCACCCTGACACAGCCACTATACAGGTGCAATCAAATCTCAAAGTGAAGAAAAACCATGTTGTTCAACAGAACGGGCCTATTCATTCTGTTAAAGGTTATGTACACAGTGTGCATTCAGCAGCTTTACACAAAACAACACAGTCAAACGACACATCAGGACGACATAGTCAAATGACAAGGTGTGCAACAAGACGACAGAAGTACAGTTTAAAGTTGAATTGACACCGGCAAATGTTGTGTCACATGTTCAGTTGACATAGACATCATTTTGACACAAATGGAACCCCATGAAAACCTACAGGCTCTCTAAGTGTTTCCTGGTACATGGTTTGACACTGCTTCCGTAGACTTGATATTAGTTATAATGGCTTTCAAGGTAGCCTGTCACACCTTGTTTACTGCTAAAGACATGGGTGAATGAAATACATTTATGGACTCAATAAAAATGTTTATGAGTTATCGAGGACACAGCTTCATTGAGGTGCAATTCATCGTACAACGGCAGGAAGTAATTATTTTGGAGGTGATGGCAGAAAACTGTCACTGCCAGGAAAAAAACATAATGTTCAATCCCTGAACACGAAGCCATTTATTCCTTATAAACGACAATAAATAAATAAAGCCTCCTCTGATTTTCATTTCCCCCGTCTCTCCCACCAATTCTCTCAGCACTCTACATCTCCTGTTTGTGCGTATTTCACTATATCCTTCGCTCACACCCTTTCATCTCACTGCTTCTTGAGATCTGAGCTGTTTAATACATGCCTCCACTGTGTGCCAAACAACCAACACAATGTTTTGTAGTCTGACCACAGTGACCAGCGGCTCTGCAGCTCGTGTGTTGTGTGTTGTAGTCAACAGAAAGTGCTTTCGTTCAGCGCCTCCATCAACTGTTCGGGGGTGCAATTGGCTTAGTGACAAGGCTTAGATGACATTTACCATGCTGGATTAGCCACTAGCTGTGACATTTACAAATACCTAGGTCTTACAGGAGCCGAGCCGGCTTTTCCCTGATAGGTATAGCGACACAAGGGCCAACTGGGATAGGAAGTGACACACACTGCATATATATTAGATAGAGAGGGGAGCAGAGTAATTCATAGTCAATATAACGTCTGATATACTGATTGACAGAATCAAGAAACCTTAAATATTCATGGGTAGAATACAAACCGCATTATTAATTCATCCACTATTTCACTGTGTACCTATATAACCTCTGCCAGTATAGTTAATTTTTCACTTGAATTATTTTAATGTTATTGTTAGCAGGATATCTGTTCACCAGGATTTAACTTCCAACACATAAATTGTTGGTAAAATAACAGCAATGATGTATTTGAATTGATTGAATTGAATTGATGTACATCGCGTTTGTACTACTAAACTAAACTGTGTACAATGTGATGTCACCAAATACATTGCTGAGATATGTGCACTCTAAGAAGATGTAAATGGGAGATAAATTGAAGCAGTATTCTCCACCCTGTGAAGATTGTTTCAGATAAGTCAAGTAGAAAAACCTCTCGAGGTTCCAACACATTTTTCCCACAACTTTCCCACCTGCTCACTGTGCCTCTAGTCTGTAAACAGAGAGCTGACTGTGTGCCAGGGCCAATGGTCATACATGGCTGATGGGCACTGCATACACATTCATTAAAACCAGCTCCCCACACCTCCAGTGCTGCAGGCTTCTCTTCTGTGATTTGGCCTTTTTTAACTGAAAATAGTGCTCCAAGTAATTGGTGGATCTGAGTGCAATCCACACATCGGCAAATGGGCAGTGTTGGTTTTCTGTGACGACTTAACTTTTAACTTTACTAGTCTAGTTGAACAGAGAGACATCTGGACCATGCACTGACACTGATTCTGTTGCTTTTTGTTGTTTATAGTGTTGATTTTCTCTTTTATAGTGTCGTTTTTTTTTTCACGCTTTAGTCGTTTATAGTGTCGTTTTTTGTCGATTTTGTTGTTTTTTTGTCGTTTTTGTTGTTTTTTGTCGTTTTTGTAGTTTTTGTAGTTTTTGTTGTCATTTTTGTTGTTTTTTGTTGTTTATAGTGTTGATTTTCTTGTTTATTGTTGTTTTTTCACATTTTAGTCATTTATAGTGTCGTTTTTTGTCGTTTTTGTTGTTTATAGTGTTGAGTTTTGTCGTTTTGTTGCCGTTTTTATTGTTGTTTTTTTGTCGTTTTGTCTTCGTTTTTTGTTGTGTTGTTTTTTGTCGTTTTTGTTGTTTTTTGTCGTTTTTGTTTTTTATAGTGTCGTTTGTTGTTGTTTATAGTGTCATTTTTTGTCGTTTTTGTTGCTTCTTGTTGTTTATAGTTTTGATTTTTGTTGTTTTTGGTTATTTTTTGTTTTTCTTGTTGTTTTTGTTATTATTTGTTGTTTTTTTGTTGTTTGTTGTTGTTTTTTGTTGTTTTTGTCCTTTTTTGTAATTTTTGTTGTAATTTCTGTTGTTTTTTGTCGTTTTTTGTCATTTTTGTTGTTATTTTTATTGCTGTTTTTTGTCGTTTTTCTTGTTTTAAGTGTCGTTTTTGTCGTCTTTGTTGCTTATAGTGTCGATTGTTGTTTATACTGTCGTTTTAGTTGTTTATAGTGTCATTTTTGTCGCTTTTGTCGTTTTTGTTGTTCATAGTGTCGTTTTTTGTTGTTTTTGTTGTTTATAGTGTCGTTTTTTGTTGCTTATAGTGTCGTTTTTTGTCATTTTTGTTGCTTCTTGTTGTTTATAGTTTTGATTTTTGTTGTTTTTTTGTCGTTTTGTTGTTGTTTTTTGTTGTTTTTCTCGTTTTTGTTTTTTATAGTGTCGATTTTTGTTGTTTTAGGTCGTTTTTTGTTGTTTTTATGTTTTTATAGTGTTGTTTTTCGTCGTTTTTTGTTGTTTTTCTGTCGTTTTTGTTGTTTATACTGTCGTTTTTTGTCGTTTTTGTTGTTTTTTGGTCGTTTTTGTTGTTTATAGTGTCGTTTTTGTTGTTTTTTTGTCGGTTTTTGTCGTTTTTGTGTCGTTTTTGTGTCGTTTTTGTTGTTTATAGTGTCGTTTTTGTTGTTTTTCTGTCATTTTTGTTGTTTATAGTGTCGTTTTTTGTTGTTTTTTGTCGTTTTTGTTGTTTTTTGGTCGTTTTTGTTGTTTATTCTGTCATTTTTTGTTGTTTTAGTGTCGTTTTTGTTGTTTTTTCGTCGTTTTTTGTTGTTTTAGTGTCGTTTTTGTTGTTTTTTCGTCGTTTTTTGTTGTTTTAGTGTCGTTTTTGTTGTTTTTTCGTCGTTTTTTGTTGTTTTTTCGTCGGTTTTTGTTGTTTATAGTGTCGCTTTTTGTTGTTTTTTGTTGTTTATAGTGTCGTTTTTTGTTGTTTTTCTGTCGTTTTTGTTGTTTATTTTGTCGTTTTTTGTTCTTAGTGTCGTTTTTTGTTATTTTAGTGTCGTTTTTGTTGTTTTTGTGTCGTTTTTTGTTGTTTTGTGTCGTTTTTTGTTGTTTTTAGTTTCGTTTTTGTTGTTTTTAATGTCGTTTTTTGTCTTTTTTCTGTCGTTTTTTGTTGTTTTTGGTTGTTTTTTTCGTTTTTTGTCGTTTTCTTGTCGTTTTTTGTTGTTTTTTGTCGTTTTTTGTCCTTTATAGTGTTGTTTTTGTCGTTTTTATGTCGTTTTTTGTCGTTTTCTGGTCTTTTTTTTTTGTCGTTTTTTGTCCTTTATAGTGTCGTTTTTGTTGTAACTATAAAGGACAAAAAAACGACAAAAAAACGACCAGAAAACGACAAAAAACGACAAAACAACAAAAACGACACTATAAACAACAAAAAACAACAAAAACGACACTATAAAGGACAAAAAACGACAAAAAAACGACCAGAAAATGACAAAAAACGACATAAAAATGACAAAAAAACGACAAAAAACGACAAAACAAGAAAAACAACACTATAAAGAACAAAAAACAACAAAAAACGACAAAAAATGACAAAAAACAACAAAAACAACAAAAAACGACATAAAAACGACAAAAACAACACTATAAAGAACAAAAAATGACAAAAAACAACAATTTTGTCGTTTTTTTTGTCGTTTTTTGTTGTTTTTTGTCCTTTATAGTGTCGTTTTTGTTGTTTTTTTGTTGTTTTTCTCTCCTTTATAGTGACGTTTTCTTGTCGTTTTTTGTTCTTTATAGTGTCGTTTTTTTTGTTTTGTCGTTTTTTGTCGTTTTCTGGTCGTTTTTTTGTCGTTTTCTGGTCGTTTTTTGTCGTTTTTTGTCCTTTATAGTGTCGTTTTTGTTGTTTTTCGTCGTTTTTCTGTCGTTTTTGTTGTTTATTCTGTCGTTTTTTGTTCTTAGTGTCGTTTTTTGTTGTTTTAGTGTCGTTTTTGTTGTTTTGTGTCGTTTTTTGTTGTTTTGTGTCTTTTTTTGTTGTTTTTAGTTTCGTTTTTGTTGTTTTTAATGTCGTTTTTTGTCTTTTTTCTGTCGTTTTTTTGTTGTTTTTGGTTGTTTTTTTTCGTTTTTTGTCGTTTTCTTGTCGTTTTTTTGTTGTTTTTTGTCGTTTTTTGTCCTTTATAGTGTCGTTTTTGTTGTTTTTTGTTGTTTTTTTGTTGTTTTTTGTTCTTTATAGTGTTGTTTTTGTCGTTTTTACGTCGTTTTTTGTCGTTTTCTGGTCTTTTTTTGTCGTTTTTTGTCCTTTATAGTGTCGTTTTTGTTGTAACTATAAAGGACAAAAAAACGACAAAAAAACGACCAGAAAACGACAAAAAACGACAAAACAACAAAAACGACACTATAAACAACAAAAAACAACAAAAACGACACTATAAAGGACAAAAAACGACAAAAAAACGACCAGAAAATGACAAAAAACGACATAAAAATGTCAAAAAAACGACAAAAAACGACAAAACAAGAAAAACAACACTATAAAGAACAAAAAACAACAAAAAACGACAAAAAAATGACAAAAAACAACAAAAACAACAAAAACGACAAAAAACGACAAAAACGACAAAAACAACACTATAAAGAACAAAAAATGACAAAAAACAACAATTTTGTCGTTTTTTTGTCGTTTTTTGTTGTTTTTTGTCCTTTATAGTGTCGTTTTTGTTGTTTTTTGTTGTTTTTTTGTTGTTTTTCTCTCCTTTATAGTGACGTTTTCTTGTCGTTTTTTGTTCTTTATAGTGTCGTTTTTCTTGTTTTGTCGTTTTTTGTCATTTTCTGGTCGTTTTTTTGTCGTTTTTCTGGTCGTTTTTTTGTCGTTTTTTGTCCTTTATAGTGTCGTTTTTGTTGTTTTTCGTCGTTTTTCTGTCGTTTTTGTTGTTTATTCTGTCGTTTTTTTTGTTCTTAGTGTTGTTTTTTGTTGTTTTAGTGTTGTTTTTGTCGTTTTTATGTAAACAACGACAAAAAACGACAAAAACAAAACTATAAAGAACAAAAAACGACAAAAAAAACAACAATTTTGTCAGTTTTTGTCGTTTTTTGTTGTTTTTTGTCCTTTATAGTGTAGTTTTTGTTGTTTTTTGTTTTTTTTGGTGTTTTTTTGTTGTTTTTCTGTCCTTTATAGTGACGTTTTCTCGTCGTTTTTTGTTCTTTATAGTGACTTTTTTCTTGTTTTGTCGTTTTTTTGGCGTTTTTTGTCGTTTTCTGGTCGTTTTTTTGTCATTTTTTGTCGTTTTCTGGTCGTTTTTTGTCGTTTTTTGTCCTTTATAGTGTCGTTTTTGTTGTTTTTTGTTCTTTATAGTGTCGTTTTTGTTGTTTTGTCCTTTATAGTGTCGTTTTTTGTCCTTTATAGTGTCGTTTTTGTTGTTTTTTTGTTGTTTTTTTGTTGTTTTTTTGTCGTTTTTTGACTTGTTTTGTCGTTATTTGTCGTTTTTATGTCGTTTTTTGTTCTTTATAGTGTCCTTTTTATGTTATTCTTTCGTCGTTTTTTGTTGTTTTTCTGTCGTTTATGTTGTTTATTCTGTCGTTTTGGTTGTTTATAGTGTCGTTTTTTGTTGTTTTTGCATCGTTTTTTGTTGTTTTAGTGTCGTTTTTGTTGTTTTTTTGTTGTTTTTTGTTTTTTTCTGTCGTTTTTGTCGTTTTTCGTCGTTTTTGTTGTTTATAGTGTCGTTTTTGTTGTGTTTTTGTTGTTTAAAGTGTCCTTTTTGTTGTTTATAGTGTAGTTTTTTGTTGTTTGTTTTTTCATAGTTTTTTGTTGTTCATTGTGTCGTTTTCTGTTGTTTTTTGTCTTTTTTTGGTCGTTTTTGTTGTTTTTTTGTTGTTTTTTTGTTGTTTTTTGACGTTTTTTGACGTTTTTGTTGTTCATAGTGTCGTTTTTTGTTCTTTTTGTTGTTTATAGTGTCGTTTTTTGTTGCTTATAGTGTTGTTTTGTTGTCGTTTTGTTGTTGTTTTTTGTCGTTTTTGTTGTTTTTTTCATGTTTTTGTTTTTTATAATGTCGTTTTTTGCTGTTTTTTGTCATTTTTGTTGTTTACAGTGTCGTTTTTTGTCGCTTTTTGTCGTTTTTGTTGCTTATAGTGTCGATTTTGTTGTTTATAGTGTCGTTTTTTGTTTTTTTTGTCGTTTATAGTGTTTAGGAAAATTTGTTACAGTCACAGAAATGTGGCTATGGTAGCGAACGGACCTAAACTTTTGTCTCTACGAGTCCTCAAGTGACAGGTGTACCAGCCAAGAGCTGCATATACTGCAATGTTAACTGAGACCAGAAAGTTGAGGAGGGCGACAGAGGGGAAAAGTGCTGTAGCCATCACCATGGCAACCACTGACTGCAGCCCGTGACATACAGCTGATCAGTGCAGTTTGACACACACACACACACACACACACACACACACAGACACACACACAGGATTTTGAAATTTTTAGACTTTTTCAATCATTTTTCAAGTTTAATCTGCTTATTCATACTTTCAGGTATAAACTTTATTCAAACCACAAAATGTTTAGACCATTTACCACTTTTCTAGTCTAGTCTGACAAGGACAGAGACGGCAGTTAACAGCAGTTGGTGGATGTGACAAACACAAACACACACACACACACACAGGATTTTTGCCAGTTTTAGAGTTTTTTTTTTTAGCATTTTTCAAGTCTAATCTGCTCATTCATACTTTCAGGTGTAAACTTTAATCGAACTAGAAATGTTTGTACATCTTTCTTAGTTTTATTCAACTTCTAACTCCCATTCATAATATTTAGACCATTTCCCACTTTTCTTTCTAATTCGTACTCCCTCCACCTGCTTCAAGCAAATTCAAGCAAGCAATCCAGTTTAGTGCCAGCCTTTTAACAAACATTGAACTATTCCACATCTTTTATACATAATTCATATTATTTAACTTTTTTTGCTAAACTTTAGCAATCCAGTTTAGCACCAGCCTTTCAACAAACATTCAACTATTCCACATCTTTCATACATTGTTGATATTATTCAACTCTTTGTGCTAAATTTCAGCAATCCAGTTTAGCGTCAGCCTTTCAGCAGTCAGCATTCACACCGCAATTTCTTCAGAAATTGCATTTTCTAGTTATGTATTATAGACTAGAAAAAACAATAACATGTTCTGCTTGTTTGCTCCAAATGACCTCAGTCTCCTAAGAAAGATAATATGTTGTTAACCTTGCCACAGATATAATCTATATATACACTCTGAGATAAAGCAGTGTCCACATAGATGCCTAATATTTATAGGAGGACACTTGTTCAACCTCAGCAAGACCAAAAATGATTTCTTGTGTCTTCTTTGCATTAATAGGTTAATTTTTTTCACACCACTCCACTGATCTATTCGTACAACACTCATGAATACTAGGATCATGTTCAAGTTCTTCATCATAATATGCACAACAATTACAGTGAAGCAGTCATTGACAATGACATTCTCACTTCTCAGGCTCCCTCAAACATGGTAATACAATATGTAACGTAAAAAGAGGGCCCTAGCTGTAGGCTTATCTAAATTATTTAATATTAGTACAGTATGATATTAGTAGAATATTGATAAGTCTGTCCGTGCCTCATGTTTAGAGGCTCTCCAGATAACAGGGATCTGTCTCCAGTTGTCTGTCACAGGTGGTGATACACTAGTCAAAGCTGAATACTTGAAATAAATACTGAATACTAGAAAATGGACATACTCAAGTACTGTACCTCAAAACTGTACATACTTGAGTACTTAGTTACTTTCAACAACTGATTGATACTAGCATTGCTTTACACTCCTAATGTGCATACTGTTGCTATAAATGCTTTCAACCCAGATTAATTTGTTTTTTTAAGACATATTTAAAAGAATTTATAGATGATAAATGCCATCATCCTTTGTAACACTATAAAAGCGTGTACAGAAACTGCACATCTGTCTGTGTGTATCATACCCACTGTACAGCTTTTTAGAAAAGGAGACATTCTAGCTGTATGTCAAGAATGATAATTTCAGGATTTAAACAGTCTTCTTGAAAATTGTTCAACAACACCTTGTTTCATGCATCGATATGAATCAGTCCAGTGAGGCAGTAGAACTTAAAACTATAGTATAAGAGTCCTCTACTTTATATAGTAGAAATATTAATCTGCGTGGCACATTGGTGAATGAGTGCAAGTAGAGCACTGGTAAGCAAGGTTGTTAATACGAATGCATCCGCTCTACACATATGAGCAGAGGCAGCTATTGGAAATGCTGGCCTAAAGCACCTGGCAAATGTGCTGAAGGTGTTATCAGTGTTTCCTGCACAGCCGATGAGCACACAGAAAAGCTCATTGGCTTCGATTAGGCAAAATCCAATGTAACATCAATTGTTAGGCAAGAAAAATAGAGAGGGAGACAGTAATAAAGGAGAAAGTGTTGGTTCCTCTCGCTTACCAATCATCTGTCTGCACATTTTCATTATGCTCATGCAGATGTATCTGCACCCACATGCACACAAACACAAAATTAAACACCTTTGGTTCTTAGCATTTGTAAGCCTGTTCGAGTGAAGTCACCATGGTGTTCTGTCAGCAGAACAGTACCCATCATATTAGAGGTCACTGCTTTTTATTTGCATAGGAGTGTGTGAGACAGGTGGTGAAGCAGCATGTCATTGGATAGGAAGACTGTGTGTGTGTGTGTATGTGTGTGTGTGTCTGTGTGCAAGTCAGATGAAGGCAGACTGACTTCCTGACTTACAGACTTTTACTAAGCAAGCCGAGGCAGAATCCATCGCTGACCCTGCAAGTTACACAAAGAGATTTAAGAGTGGCTGGGTGAAGGCAAGATAATTAAATCAATTATATATGAACCACATATCTGCCCGTATGGATTTGAACAAGCTAAATACTGTCTTTGATGTTCTTCTTTAACTTCATGCCAGCTGTTGTGCAATATATTTTTAAAGCTTGACCTGAACTTAATGCTGCTTTTTGTCAAACAGATGGGTGGAGCTCAGATTTAGGGCCCCGGCCAGTTATGCACAATTCATATGTTTACATTCCAGGTGGATTACACAGTGACACAGGCATAGTGAAATAAGGGTATTATGTTTTGTGTTTTTAATGCCATTTGTGATGTTGAAAGTTTGTGAGGTGTGATCGCTAAGTTCCTTAAAGAATAACCTTGAGGCTACTGATTGGCTTAAAAACATAGATCAATGATGGTGTAATTACCCTCAGATTCTTTACAAATTAAACCATCAGATGGCCTGTGATAAAAACACAGGTCTTACTTACTGTTGCACAAACTGTTTTTTCAGGCATTTAAGAGTAATGAAAAATGGCATCAGATATGAGTCATGTAAGTGTGTGGCTGGCTTTGCTGTTTTTTTTTTTTTTAAAGCTTTCTACTTTTGGACAGAGAAATAATGCAAAGAATACAAAACGCCAAAGACTCCTGAGATGGAAAAGGGTAAAGATCAAAGAGAGACGCCTGAAAGATGAGAATACATTGTGAAAATAGCCTCATAGAAACAGAGTGCATGGGGCAAAGAGAAAAGATAAGAAGAAAGGTTGGTGTTGGTGTTTTGCAGGGAACAAACCCTCTATAGATGTATTTTAGTTTATGTAAGTCAAAATTGCCTTTGGTGGTGTATTTTTAGGGGATTAAGTCTTGAGTGCACATTCTCTACAACTGTGTCAACAAAGTTTGGGCTTATGTGTGTAATGTAATTTGTGTCGTGTGGGAGTGGCGCACATGGGTGCCTCTAAACCTCAGGATACAGATGCAGTAGGCAACCGGTTAAAGGGTTGTGTCTAAGCAGGGGGTAAGGTGAAGATAACAGAGAAAGCAGATAACATGGACTTAAGAGGATATGATCCAGTGAAGCTGCTAATGACTGAGGGCACATACAGGCTTTGGGCTGCAGGTTACACAATTGTATCAGCTAAAAGCAGTGGTGGAAGAAGTACTAATATCCTTTACTTAAGTAAAAATATCAATACTGCTTTGTGAAAATACTCTGTTACAAGTAAAAGTTTTAAATGTAATATTCACATAAGAAAAAGTACAAAAGTATTAACAGCTAACTGTACTATAGTATTGAAATAAAAGTACTTGTTGGGATGAATGGTACCTTTCAGATAGTTATATTATTGTAAATATATTATTGGAATATGATCACTGATGCTTGCGTTATTGTGGATGTGACATGCAGTCTTTCACAAGCAGCTGATGTACATTACATTTTATTATCATAACATCACAGTTTATGGAAGTCAAAGCATTCATTTCAGGAAAATCACTGGACTACTGTATAGCAGGCTACAGAGTGGCAACAATAACATAACATAACTGTTCCTGATCTGATAAGGACAATTTTGATCAGCATGTATAATAGAACTGATGAATTGGTTCAGTAGGGCAAACGTGTTCAATATCCTTTACACCTGTCTTTTTCTGTCCAGATGAGGACCACACACTGCGGATTCTGCTCTACTCACTCATCTTCTTCCTGAGTGTGTTTGGCAACCTGCTGATCATTGTGGTGCTGACGGTCAACAAGCGCATGCGCACCGTGACCAACACCTTCCTGCTATCGCTCGCTGTCAGTGACCTGATGATGGCTGTCTTCTGCATGCCCTTTACCCTCATCCCCAGCATCCTCAAGGACTTCATCTTTGGAGCTGCCATGTGCAAGATAGTGTCCTACCTCATGGGTGAGAGAAGGGGGAGTGGTAAGGGCGATTAAAGGTTGACTAGTGATGAAAGCAAGAAGACATGATAAAATCTGGAGGTGAAAAATATTTTCTTTTTTAGAAAAACATGGGCTTTTGGACACTTTCTACACAGCAAATTTCACATTGATTTGTCAAATACTTTATTAAGACATTCAATTACCCAGAAAATATATAGAATAACCAATCATAAGTACGCACTCTAACACACTGACAGGGTTTCCTTTACTTTCTTTTATATTAATGGTTATCAATTTTTTTAATTTAAAGGATTGAATTGAGCAAAGCCACATTAAAAAAGGAAAACAAAATCACTAAGAGCTCTGTTTAAAAAAAATAAATAATCTGGTCAAAATTGCCCCTTCAAACACTTTGTTAGCTTGAAGTATAACCCGGATAATTCTTATACTCACAGCCAATGATATTTTTTTATTAATTTATTTATTTAAGACTTTTAGGATACCTACTAGCATAAATCATATCACAGGGGCATTTCAGTACGTGAATACAATTATTAATGTTGCAGGCAATGCAGTGATTGCTATCAAAGAAAATGTTGACCCAATTTTAAGAAATAGACTTACAAAAAATGTAATTTATTTCTAACAGGGAAACAGGGAAACAGTGTCTTTTAGACCGACCAGTGATCCATCTCCTTTATTGGTGTGGTGCCATTTACATTGTTTGTCAACTAGGTTGTCTGAAGAGAGAATAAATATAGCTGTGTCACTTTAATCTTTTTATGGTAAGATTTAGGGGTACGTGTGCAGAGGGCTGATATTAAAACCCTTTGTTGATAGAGCACGGCTAAAAAGTATCTTCTGTACAAAGTAAGGGATAATTTTTTTCCTTTGCTTCATAGCAAAAGCTTTTTGGGGGGAATTTGCTGTGAAATGCCATTTATATCTGATCAAACTGAATTTTAGGCAGCTCAGCCATACATCAATGCTTTGGTGTGAACACTTGCAGACATGAGGTCAGTCACCTTTTGATGGAGGTTAGAAGTGCAGCTACCAAGAGGAATTTCAGTCAAGATATGGAAAGACATGCTTGGAATAATTTTCAGAGGAAAATGTAAGTCTAGGATTAATGCCAAAATACAAAAAGACCTGCGTACTTAATAATGCTTACTTAAAATATTGATATCATTCTTTGATTTTATGTAAAATTTTTGTCTAGATCAATTGTATTGCACGTGCCAAGACAGGTCCATAGCATATCCTTCAGATTTAATCAGGTTTTTGTGTATCAACATAATAAAGGATCACCCTCAACTCTGAGATTGGCAGTAAAAATTTAGAGAAATCAAAGTTCATTAATTTACTTTTTACCTGTTGTTTGCACAAAACAAGCAATTTGAAGAAGCTCGTAAAAGATCAGCCTATTCAATCAGACAAAAAAGTAATCAACAGATTAATTGGTAATAGAAAACACTGTTATTTGCAGCCAGACTTGTCATAGGAGGCATTGTGTATTAAATCAACTCGCCATTTTCTCCAGTAATTCTCATGAATTTGTTCTAAGCAACACTTCATTTTAGTTTGTCTTTGTAATTGTTGGGACAAGAGTTGTATGACCCTTAGATTTCTATAGCTGCTAAAGACAAAACTTCCTGGCACACTTCACACTTGTTGCTGAAACACTGTGGCACTTCCAAGCAAGACAGCTCAAACTGTCAACAGATGTTTATCTTTGTTACTTTCTTTTTCATAACAAAAACTCTTTTGGCTCCCCTCTATCTCACATTATAGCCCATTTTTTTCTGTCACCAGCTATTATATAGTAGCCTGTCTTTAAACCTGACAAACCTTTTTTTCATTATTAAAATAGAAACAATATGACACATCAGTCTGATTATTGGACTGATCCCATATTGTGTAGAGAGGTGATTGACTTTCCTCCAGATGAAACCTTGCCACACTGTGGCAGGTGGGACTTTTCAGCCCATACTGTTGACATAAAACTCTATTCAGATGCTGCTCCTGTATTGATTTATTTGACTTGCAAACCGTAACTGCAACTAGAGTGAAAACAGGCAGCATTCAGGAAGTTAACAAGCTCTCGTATCTCCCCTATTTGTGGGAGTGTTGTTGGTGAGGATGAGTTTTCACCCAATGAATCCAAGCAGTTAGCTGTTTCTCCCTGTTTCTGGTCTTTATGCTAAGATAAACCAACCTGCTGTAGCTTCGTATTAACAGACATGGTATCAATCTTGCCATCCAACTATTGGCAAAAAGTAAGCATATTTCCCAAAAGGTTGAACTGTTCTTTAAGTAAAGGTATAGAACTATAAAATATGTTACAAGTCCTGCATTCAAAATGTTTCTTATGTAAAAGTACACAAGCAGTATCAGCAAGATGTACTTTATTGCAATTACAATTATGTAGAATGGTCCCATTCAGAGTTTTTTATTGTAATATATATTGTATTATTGTATTATTTATAATTGATGCATTAACATGTAAACAGCAATGTTGTAACGTGTTAGGAAGGACCCAGTTTTAACTACTTTACATAGTGTTGTGTTAAATCTACAACAATGCCTCATAAGTTGACCATAGGTTTTTTACGTAAAAATATACAAAGTAACTAATAACTATAGCAGTCAGAAAAAATTAAGTGGAGTAAAAAGTAAAATATTTCTCCCCAGAATGTAATGGAGTATGAGTATAAAATTGCATAAAATGGAAGGTAAATTACAAGAACTTCAAAACAAAATGTAAGTAAATGCAGTTGGTTACTTTCCATTACTAACTTTTGTGCCACACAAAGAAAAATAAAGAAAGGGAGAGAGGAAGATTTTGTAAAGTAATAGATTAAAAAAAAATAACTTAAAAAGTAACTCATCTACGCAGAGGAAGAAAAATAAATATGAAAATGTATGTGAAAATGTGCATAAAAATGGAAAAGTAAATGAAAAAGACAACCCATGAGGTTAGTAACAGAGAGAATAACAATAAAATTATTATGATTATGTGAAAGTTGGAGGCCAATAAAATTAACCAGAGCAGGCATATTGTGTTGACCCTGACGATAAGCCATCTGAAAATGTAATAGAGGAGGTGTATTAAATAAAGCACATTGCCTGTGAATGAAAGAGAGCCATCATCACGATGCAAAAGAGGACAAAACCAGGGGAGAGACTGTTGGCTGATGGTTCTTTGGTTCAGTGGGATCTGCTCTAAAGCTGCCCTCATAGGTACAAACAACATAGTGCATTCCTGGGTCACACACATGCACACACACACACACACACACACACACACACACACACACACACACACACACAGTTTGTATTCTCACTGAGGACATGGATAAAGGAGGTGAAGAGTAATTTCCCGTCTTGCCCTGTCAGGAGGGAGATGGCAGATCACATCAATGGCCTAGACCAACATGATTTCTTCTACCAAGACTCAGATAACAATCCCCACCTCTCCGCATTGCATTATATTAATTTTAAGCACGTCTCCACAGACCACCACATTTTGTTCTCAGTTATGATTGCCGATATCACGTGCCTACCAATAAACATGTTTTTGTTGCTTTTTATTAGGGGTCCAAACTCTATTCTGAGCAGAGACTGGTAATAACTTTTCATTCATCAGAAGAAGAGATACAGACAGTAGCACGCATTTACTCACTTTCTAAACAATCTGTTTTGTTTTCTTACAGGCATATCAGTGAGCATCTCCACATTTAGCCTGGTTGCCATAGCGATTGAGCGCTACAGCGCCATCTGCAACCCCCTGAAGTCACGGGTCTGGCAGACCCGTTCCCATGCCTATCGTGTGATTGCTGCTACATGGGTGCTGGCCTTCATCATCATGATCCCCTATCCGATCATCAGTCACTTGGAGTCTTTTCAGCGTCCTGACAACACCACTGCTCACCAGTGTCGCCACAAGTGGCCTGTCGCAACCGCAGAGCAGACCTGGTGAGTGTTTGGCTTTTCAGTGGTGTGTCCTTTAAGGTGCAATTCTTTAACACACTTTCAGAACTATGTTCAGAATGACAGCGTTTAACTGCAACCATGAGATAAAAATCAGCTCAGCTTCTCATTATGAGTCAGTGTTATAAAAATGTATTTTTCTCAATTTATGTAAAGAAGCAAGACTGCATAACTTGCTGAACAGCAAGATAATGGCACATTGAATTTTCCTTCATTTTCAAATACTCTCTTGAGTCACTTGCTTTAAAGATATAGATAAAGATATGGACTACAAGTACAGAAGAGCCTACGGTTTGCTAACATTTGATAACATTAGCCACCATAAGCGTATAATATATAAGCATATGGTGAAATTGAAGTTTTGAGTAAGACATGGTGAGATTTTGCTATTTTTGAGAAGAAGAAACGTACCATCATTCGTCATTGAGCTACCGGACATAGAAGGCTGCATGATAGAAAGTCTTACTCCCAGATTAAGGTATACTGTCAGTGGGTAGTGTATTCATAGAATATTATTTTCACTCTCTACATGGTGAGCTGTGATCATAGAAGCTGTAGATTTAAGTGAGCACTAAATGTTTTTTTCTATTTGTAGCACCAACCGAATTCAAGGTAATTTTAACGTTGAAATAGCCACATTACCTGAAATTTATTCAGTTAGAAATATAATTCTCTTCATGTGATTGGTTATGAATTTGAAAGAGTGGAGGAACATTTTGGCTAACCAAAAATAAAAAGTCAACACACAATGCGCTTGTTTAACTGCTCAGCACATCTCACTGACTGATTAAAAAAAACAAAATCAATAGAAGAACTTTGTGGCGTCTGTACACCACAATGTCTTCCCTGTAGGCTTTAATTGGATCTTGTGTTTCCTGTTATAACGATATACCAACTTGTCTTTTATAACGATAAAAGGAGTTTCTTGTAGCAGCATTCAATTTGAAAAGATTCACTTAAATGTTTTCTTAATGGGGAAAATAATAATACACTTTGGTAGTGTTGTGAATTTAACTGGAGATATACTGTACCTACCTGTTTTTAATTTCTTTGCCAAAGCATCATCAGTTCAATTTTCAGGGTAACCGAGCACACAGCAGCACATACAATCCAACTTATTTACAACAACATAAAACTTCAGTCAGATTATCCATTTTTCATTTGGTTTATGTTTTACTCTCCCAGTGCTTGCCGTCTGGACTATGTCTGAGGCATGTATTTTTAACAAGGCACGCTACACTGAAACATCTAATATACTTCCAAGGACGGACCTGGGGTCTGTTTTTGGCAGCTCCCACTTTCCGTGTATTGGGTTTTCGTGGAAACATTTGAGCAGATGAAGAGACCAGATGGATGTTTCAATGTGTTTTTGATTTCAATTAAAGATGCAACAGGCTTTGGTGCCATTTCAGTCAACTCTGTGTATATCTGTGTATATTTGCGTGTCTGTGTGTGTATTTTAGTGTTTTTTGTGTTTGATTCTATGCTTATGGGTGTATAAATCTGTGCATGGGTACAAGACCCAGTTTGTGTATCTAGTGCATAGGGATTCACGGTGCAAAACATTGTTTTTTCAGAAAACTAAATACCCAGAGATTTTTGAAAAACACACAGGGTAACCTTTCAACATTTACAGCTGTTCTGAAGGTATTTCCAGAATTCCGAAAGACTTACCATCCAGGTGAAGGAATGCTTTGTCCACTAAATAATAAAACAATCCAAACTTTACACTAATGGAGAGAGAGACAGAGACAACCAAGGTCTTCGTTTTGCTGAACAACATTGATAGTTTTTTAGGTATTTATTTTTCTGCAAAAACAATGTTTAACTCTGTGACTCGAAAACACACATAATGGTAATCCATTAATACTTTGAGAGGTACAAACTGGGGCTACATGAGTGCCTGCTTTCACAATTATCCTTATGCATGAACGTTGGGATCTTTCTCCCCATGTCTCTTTTAGGTACATTCTGCTACTGCTTGTGCTGTTTGCAATCCCAGGGTTGGTGATGATTGTGGCCTATGGACTGATCTCCAGGGAACTTTATAGAGGCATCCAGTTTGAGATGGGCCACAAAACAGACTCTGCTGGTGAGGCTATGTACACTGCATGTACACAAACGTACAGCAAATAATTTAGAAAAATAAGGACTAAGACCCTCATAAAAGTATGAGGGTGGCTCCAGCTGGTACTGTACACATATACATATTGTAATAAATAGATTACATTTGATTACTTAATAACTTAATTAATCTCTAGAGGGGAGTTTGGTTGCCAATGCACAGTGACAAATAACAAAAGAGGCACATATGAAAGACCTACTGCCACAACAACAGTAGTACCGCTAACAGACAAACTATCACATGTTCCAAGAGGACATTAAATGTTGTTGAGCAGCCTGCTTAGACACTCATATAAAAAAAATAAATAAATTATGCAATCTATTAAGTCATGAATAAAAGGCTGACCATAAGTCAAACACCTGAAAATTGGGCCATTAAAATAATATGAAATGCAACCTTAAAATCTGTGTCAAAAACACTCTGGAAACAAGTGTGTCTCGCATGTCATTCAAAGGTTTCACAGGTGTGGACACAAATGGCCATCTAGATCTTGGAGCTACTTAGAGCAACCCAGCATCACTCACATCACACACTTTTTGAGATGACCTTCAAACTGAAGTATGGTTCTTTTCCACAAAGCCTTTTCTAATGAAGCAGGAGTCAAAGCTAACAGAACCATGCTGCAAACTGCAGTTACCTCAGCATACACCAGCATAAAACAAGGCACTGGCCACAAAACTCCTTTTTAAAAACAGCACTAACATTTTCTGACCAGTTCATAACAGTAGTAAGTTGGGTTGTTATTGCAACAATATAAATAAAACAGTATTCCATATTTTACTTTAGTTATGTTTTGATTGCAACATCATCTAATTTTAGTTCAAATCGTGTCTCTTGATAATGTCATCACACTATAGATCACTTACCAACCCGGCTCTAATGTTAGCATTTACATGTTTTTCGCATGATTTATGTGAATGATGAGGAAATTAATTTTAATGGCAACACTTTCATTAGAGCTACAATCATTGTAATGTGTGCAGGTTAAGTGAAACATAACCTTTTGTGGGCATATGAGAGTGTGTCTTGGATGATAGCAGCATGGAGTGTGTTTGCTGGTGCTCCATTAGAGGATGGCAGCTGTGGGCCTGGACATCACCATCTGTTTGGTCTCAGAGAGAAAGAGGTTGTCCCGAAAAAAAAGGTTGAGAGACAAAGAGCATGGGGTAAAAAAAAAAAAAAAAAAAGATAGTGAACTTCAAAAATTAGCTCTTGGAAAATGTGTTTGATTTAAAAATTCAGGAGTGGTCTATCGAATTGCATATACCGTTTCTACAGTACCAGCTCCTGTTTGTATTTACTTGCCTTGTGGCTCATATTGCTGTATTCAGTGGACTACTACATTTTATCAGCAAATTGCAATATCCCCAGATGGTGGATTACTGTGGCTCAGTTTTCCATTCAGGTGAGCTGCTGCTGTTTAAAGAGCTATGATTCACTCAAAGCAAACCTTACAAAGGAGTCCATGTGGTAAGTCAAAGCTTTGGCTTGAGATTTACAGAAATTCTTTTGCTCTGCTCTCTCTCATACAGATGTGAAGAATGGACTGACGCCCACTGTGTCTGCTGGTAATGATGATGGAGATGGCTGCTACGTTAATGTCGTTCAGCGGCCGCACTCGATGGAGATGTCCACCATGGCTGCATCCAGCAGGGCAGTCAAGGCAGAGAGACCACGCAGCAACACGTCTGAGGCCAAGCTGGAGGCCAAGAAGCGAGTTATCCGCATGCTGGTGGTCATTGTCTTCCTTTTCTTTCTCTGCTGGATGCCCCTGTACTGTGCCAACACCTGGCGGGCTTTCGATGACATCTCTGCCAAACATGCCCTCTCAGGGGCACCCATTGCTTTTATCCATTTGTTGTGCTACACCTCTGCCTGCGTCAACCCAATTATTTACTGCTTCATGAACACACGTTTCCGCAAAGCTCTGCTTGCCACTTTCTCATGCTGTGCTGCACCTTGCCATCGCCGTCGTGGTCGTGGTCTACGAGACAATGAGGAGGATGTAATGGCAACGGGAGCGTCCATATCCAAGTTCAGTTACACTACAGTCAGCACCATGGGAACCTGCTGAGGCATGCAGGCACAGTCCAGAAGAAAAAGATATTACGGCAACACAACACCCCACATCTTCTGTCTTTTGGCCAATTCTGTGCTCATAGGGACAGTAATGTGGAGTTGTATAACAGACCATATAGAGTAGCAGTATAGAGGCTTCACCCATGACCCTAAGTAAAATTATGTAGGGATTATTTCATGAAACCTAGTCTTACAGTGTAAATACCTCCATAGCTATATTCAAAAAGCACAGGATAGTTAACCTCTTTTCATGGTGGTCCAAGGTAAATTGTTTGCTTAGATTTTTACATCAGGGTATGTGTGTTTGTGTGCACTGCAGAGGATGAGTGAGTATTGGTGGGCTGTATGGTATGTGAAGGACGCAGCTTGATAACTTAGTAGTCAATATGTAGCTATAAAAAATAGGAAAACAATTTGCTATTTAAGTCTTAAATTGTGTTTTATATTTTGCTGTCAGTTGTTTGTTTATCCGTGTTAAGGATGGTAATTCAATTGCCTTGTGGACTAAGTGCCTGGTTCTAAATACTATGTTGAATTTGTCTACTATTGATTTGCCTCATTCATCACAGGCATCATAATCACAGGAAAATTATAACCTGAGGGACTTGGAAGTGGAGTTTAAAGACTCAAAAAAATCTTCTATACAAACTGAAAATGCTCCCCAGATAAGAATTTCCTCCCCCAGTGGGTTGTCAGTTTTACATGGCTCCAGAAAACACTTCAGTGGTATAAACAGCTTAGATGATTGTAAGCTGTAATGCTAGCCATCTTTGTGTTTTTGTGTTTTTAGAGCTGATACTGTATGCTGCAGTTAGTTTGTGTTGTGCCCTTGCATGTGAACACAGTAGCAAATGTTCATAGGGTGATTTGACATTTTGTGTCATTGTGTTACCTTCTCATATCAGGGCCTCTAGTTTGAGGGCACTATAAAATTGGCTGATAAGTTCTGGAGAGGAATTAAAACACTATTGAACAGTCCCTACATTAATATATTCCTGATACCATCAGTGTGTTGTACTGATGGTATCAGAAAGTCATGAAGAGTAAATTCTATTTTGACAACGAAACATAATGAGCTTTTAAAGAAATATATTATATTAAAATATGTTATTGTCAATTAACATACATTTTTGAGTGCACATGTGTCAGTTTATTTTACTGATATTAATGCACACAGAGCTTGAAATGACATAGAAAGTGACCATATTTTGGAATACTAATGTAATGCTGGATAAAAGTTCATGTTACAGTATCTTTCGTCTGCACAGTGCAACAGTACAACCCACCACAGCTTGTAAGTCCATGAGCGCATTTTGCTGAGTCCAAAATGTGTTCTGCTGATAAGCAGTCAAGTTCACTCTAAAACTAGTGGCCTTAATGGTAAATGTTTACTTATGACACTGTACTACACTCAAGACCACTTGAATTGTGTCCAGGTAAAGAGCAGGACAAGAGCAAATTTAGTCTTTGTCAAGAATACAGCATTTATCTGACGCCATAAGTCAAATGATTTACGTGTTTAACCTTATTCCTGTTAATATGGCTGAATAATAGTCTTGGATAGGCAAATTGTTATTATTGATAGGTTAATTGTTAATCTTTTTTCACTCCATTTCAGTGACTGAAAAACTACAGTAATTTGTTGTATAGTATATAAGTATATAGTACTTAGTCACAACAAAACAAAATATGATTCTAATATACCTAGTAAAACATTTTACTCATAATTACATCAAACATGAGTTAAGGCTAAAACAAGGAGTCATGTGTATATGTTAATTCTGTTCACCATCATAAATATCACCATATAAGTACTGCATGACAGTATGGAAGAGTGATTTTTATGAACAATAAGTTTACTGCAGCCTTACAGTGTGTTTTAAAGGAGTCAAGAAGAGGATCAAGTAACCACAGTATTTACAAATAAGTTCAGTGATTTTTGTGACTTGCAGTCCCTGTTGCGCTCACCTGCAGGCTGCAAAATGGCAGCCAGGTTTCAGAGGTCTCTGTTTGTCAGGCCCTGTCTGGCGTGCCTGACTCTGGCTCCCCTGCTCACCTCGCACTAATTGCGTTACAACCTCAACCCTGCCAGGCTGAACGGAAGAGCATATTTCACTGAGTGCACCAAAGCACAATGCTGTCAGTCTCGCAGCTAATAGATGTATGGCCTGCCTCTGTGAGCATTTTTGGAAGATTCTAGATTGACCTGCAGCTTTAGTGGTTTATTGTGTGCACCTTTCCCTTTGTGTCTAAAGTATAAATCATAGTGATGCATTACTGCAAGAGACTAAACTACGGTGAGACAGAGAATGGTATCAGACGAACCCTTAATATATGTGTTACAGAAAATTTTGCAAATGACGTAAATAAACAATTAGTATCTGCTGCTCCTGCTTCCAATACTTTACACTGAGGCAGCCTTCATATGAGACCAGTACATGTGCAGGAGGACAAATTGAAAGCCAGAACATTACCGTGACCTTCCCCTGTTTCACTGTACAGACTCAGGCCCCATCATCTTTCAATCACAAGACACACACATTCATCCAGCTGCCTCTGTGCTGAGTAACATATGGGCATCAGGCCTTTGTATGTATGGCTTTGATCTTACATAATGCACATACAATGAAACTAGTGTGAGAGAGAATGTGTTCTCAGATCGATATGCCGGTCTAATCTCACTATCCTGTTGGTAAATCATGGAAGCAGAAAAAAAAGAAAGAAAAGATGACATTTCTCGTTGTGAATTAACTTCTCCTGCAGTACACAGCAGACAGGGGAACTTATGTGTCTGTTAGCAGCATTTTCCATACAGAGAAATACTGTAATACAGCCACCTGTGGTGTTGTTTATGAGTGGCACTTGGAAAGTGTTTTTTATGGAGAGCTGTGAGCGACTGATTTCCCTGTGGTGTCACAGAGGCCGTTTGGCGTTATGACTTGCTCCCCAATCCAACCACACCTCATCCAGTCACCACGAAAACACACACACACACACACACATACACAGGGTACTCCAGCTTAAACTGGTTATTATGCACTTGCTCACAACAAATTTCAGGGAGATGCCAACAATGAGATATTTTCCTTCTTCACAAAGTTTATACTGGGCATGGAAGAGTCACTATAAAATAACTGTGGTGACAACTATGCAGTAGGGTTTGGATCTCTAATTAGCATATTCCACTTACAGTATGTATAGATAAATGTCAATGTGAACACAAGTACTGAAGGTTACTGTAAATGCCACCGTCACTTTTCAGTTTTTACATTGGTGATCTATTCAGAGAGTTTCATCTTTTTCTTTTTTAAGCACATTAGTGCTTCCACGATAGTGGAAGTTTTATAATATGGTCTACAAGATTCAAAAGAAATAGTATTTCCATTTTCCCATACTTAACAACTCATAATTCAGACATAACAAAGCAACAAACAAGCAGACAGAAAAGGAAAAGTAAATAAGTAAATTAAAAAAAAGTAATATAAAATAAAAATAAGTTTCATCTTATATGTAACATGTATTCTTCAATCAGTAATGGTGATGGCAGAAAATGCCTTCTTCAAAATTGCACATACAGTAAAGTCATGCATCAAGGAATTTGAGTTTGTCAGATGCATATTTGCATATTAGATGCAGTTGAGTCATGTCAAAGAGATATGTTAAAAAGAGACAATCTAATTACATAGAAAAAATATCATGCACAATATGCAAAATATATACAGATGGCCATGAGTTTAAACCTGCTCTAGTTAATATTTGGATGAAACTACTATGTGAAGTATGAGGGGTCAGTCGTAATGATGAACCCACCGACAATTATCATCCATCTCTGCCGTTCCCCTCATCTCTACTTCGCTCTCATCAATTAGCTGTACCAGCCAGCTGTTTCCAGCAAATAAACTGCATGTACGCTACCTGCTCAACACCAAACTGCAAAGAGACAAAGTTAGTGATAAGCTAGTGAACACAGAGGATTATCTGCTGTTTAAGAACCAGATATTTCCTTCAGGTGTTGGTGGACACAAAAACACAGTTAAAAGGGAAATGAATATTGGACTTCATTCATTCATTGAGTGACCACAAACGTAACTCCAAATGAATGTTAATGTTACTCCATTTCTGTGCAATGGGTAGATGGACAAATGTGTGCTAACATGTTAACAACTTTATAAGGTGAAGCATAATATGTGAGTGTCAAGCTTGCACCCCTTCCCCTGAAGAGGTCAATCCATTACTGCAGCTTTAAGATTAGGGTTGCACTAGCCAGCTCCCACTAGTGTTTAGATATAGTGCAACTGTGATTGATGGGGCATGTTGCTGAAAAAGAGCATGCATACTCTCACTCTCTCAAAAAAAAAAAGGGCTTTAAAAAGACCAGTTCACCCAAATCTCTTTAAATGGAATTTATTTTTATGTTGCTCCAAGCTGTTAAAAAAACAATGCAGCAATTATTCCCTGGGACTATTTCCTTAACAAAAGTTCCAAATTATCCTTACATTGCCTCTAGAAAAACATGATGATCTTGAGATTTTCAAAGGTAAACATGAATGCTTTGAGCATCACAAGTAGAATTCCATTTACCTCCGTTGTTTTGCAATGGTTTTGCAGAAATCTCAGAGGCACAAATACCACAGGAATCTGCGATATCTCAAAGGCTGGACGAATAAAATTAATAACTATTAAAACTATCTGCATGGCTAGATAAGACAGGTGTAATCGAGAAAATGTGTTTTCTTTTGTCGTGGGTTAATCCAAATTATGAACACTGTCCATACAAAGTGACCATGTCAATCTTACAGAAGGTGTAGTGGGATAAATGAGACCCTTCAGTTCACGTAAAAGTTAAAATATGCTAATGTATATTGGTAAATGTATGCTATGGTGTGTAAATATACAACAAACTGTAAGAGGGGTAAAAGTGTCTCTACCACAAATTGTGCATACTGTTGGCTGATTGCAATCAGGGATTCTTCTCACATTCACACAAGTAATCAATCATGTTCAGTCAAAACTATGAGGTGGCCTTTATAAACTGACAAGCCCTCACTTATTCTCCTGATTATTATGCCCCTGTTGCTGGTTAAACTACCCTTTCTTCTCCACAAAGATGTTACTGGTTGTGTTAATTGATTTCTCTCTCCACCACCCTTGTCTCCACCTGTTCAAGTTTCTTACAGCATTATCAGGCTTGTCAATGGCATCTTTTACCTTAAGCGTTTTGTGTGCCCATATCCCAATGATATGGCTGATGGGATCTTGGGGGCATTATTGGATTGCTAAAACTCTCACAGCTGTTTGGATTGCAGAGCACCCTCATGAGCAGAGCCTGTTCATCCAAATAAAAGTGTAACCATTTGTTACAATAAATGGTCCTATATTATTTGACACAAGTGACACTGACAAATGGTGCAGCTGTGCTCAGGGGGAGTGCTGTTAGTGAATGATAAGGACACTGTCCACAGGTGTTGTAGAGAGTCTCCGGGGCACAGGGGATGGCAGTTTGGGCAGGGTCGTGATTGTTTATTGTGAGCAAAGCTTGTATTTGCCTGAATGGACTGCACAGCCAGGTGCATTCATGACAAATCCGCTTAGCAGAAAAGAAAAAAGCTTGGTTATTTGAATGGCAAATAAAACTACTTGGCTGAATGCCTGGACAATAAAGTGCAGAATTGCCAACTTAATTGTAACTCTTGGTATCTGAAAGGTTAGTATTACTTTCAGCTTGCCATTTAGGAGAAGGTATTTGATAATTAAGTTATTTTTAAAGTAGGAGTTCTATAATGTTTTACTATAGAGAGATATTAATTCTAATACTGTTTTGTCCCTTTTATATTTGGATTAAACTGTTAGGAGGCTTCCAACAAATCCTCCGAATGAAACATCAAAATATGTTTTCCATTTCATTTAGAGCGACAAATAGAAGCATTTTCTGATCCGTAACCCCTATTGGCAGAGCAATATAATTTCTCTGTCTCTTCCAAATTTACAAATCACAAAATCACAAACAAATCACTGTTGACAAATTAATATATTTTTAAGGCTTGGTTTGGTTTAAGAACTAAAATGACTTGGTAAAGATCATGGTTTGGGCTAAAATAAATACTTTGTTAAAGTAAGGGAAACACCTTGGTTTGAAATCGCTTTTTCATTAAGGTTAGGCGACCTTTGTTGTCATGGTTACAATAATAAATGTGTGGTCAAGGGGACAATCATGGTTATACCTAAAAAGCATTAACTGTCGGTTAAAATGGGAAACTTGCAGCAGTCTCCCGAGTCCAACGTTATCTTGAGCCGTCCATACACTCCACTCTATCATAACGTCCTCTGACTTTCTCCTTTGCTCTTGTCGAAACGACTAAAAGGGTTTTGTCACTTGAATGTAAACTACAGTCGCTGAAGAGATTGATGCTGTTGTTCTTCTTGGGAGGACTTGCCATAAATTATTTGCTGTTGGGCCGGCACTGACCTCCTCCACCTTTGACCCACTGTGGAATGTATCTTCAAATTCCAGCTAAGTCCAGTACAACCAGTGGCCCAGTGTTTAAATCAATACTTAAAATAGTGTTTGATTATGGTAATTTGATTTAAAATAACTGCATTAGAAATGTGCATTATGACACAGGGCCTCTCTCAAACTGGCCATAGCATTAGCTAATGATGTAGGGTCTGTATTCAATGATATTGTGCTTTTGTGGTACAATAACAAATTTGCAATTAATCAAAATTGCCAAAGCAACACAGTGAATTTGGGGCTTTTGGAGTCCCTGGAGGTCTGAAGCCTGGGATTTGCCAGCTTTGCCTGGTTGGTAATCCAGCCTTGCTCTTTTAATTACTTGTACACATTTACTTAGAAAATGAGAATCTCATTTCTGGCGCAACAAAGCTTTCATTGTCCCTTGAGAGAACCAAAAAGAAACACTATGCAGCCATTTTTTTAAAGGCTGCCAAAATCATCTTTGTTGTTGGGTTGTCAAGATGAGCAGAACTGACAGCTCTCGTGCACATGCACAGCAAGTTGCAGTATGAGTTATGTTTTAATATAGTCTTCAGGGTTGTAGTATAATGAAGATGTATTAGTCATTTCAGCCACCATATCAATATGATTCATGTGGAGTGAGTGTAGAAATAATATTGTGGACTATAATGATGAGGATTAAAGGCGCTGTCGTCTGAGAGTTATAGTAAGCATGTGGGTATTGTTTCATTAGTATTGATGTTTACTGTCTCTAGGGCGGATTTCGGATTAGTGCAGCCATCTTGTTGTAAATGTCAGCAGCAAAATCTGGAGACACAAGCTTTCTTTAATAACATGCAAATATAACATGTATCCATTCCATATCTGTGCCCATAACTGCTCATCTGCATCCTTACTGATATACACATAGTATTCTGAATTGTACTGAAATCAGGTGTTAACAATATGAAACTAAATATTCTCTAAATATTTGCTTGGTGATGTTCTGTGAAGGAAAGAGATAATCTTGTGTTTCAGTGATATATAGTCGTGTGCCATGTTTCTAAGCAGCTTGTTCAGGCCTCAGCTCACATGGGATAAACAGGGATAAAGGGGTAGAGAAGCATACAAGGGCACATTTACATCTACTCGAACAGTCACTGTTGCCAGGCCACCATTGCCTTAAGTCAGTGTGCTCTGAGTGTACAGTATCTGTATGTCTGTGAGTGCATGTGTGTACGTGTCCCTCTTGCATTTACTGTGTGTATCCATGAGTCACTGTTGTTTGAGGCAAAACGGGAGCTGAAGATGAGATGAAAGCATTTGGCAGGGTTGTTTCCCCATCCATGGAAAGGCATATGTTGAAATGATCCGGATATACAGTATTCAGGGTTGGCTTGACATCGTCAACTGTAGGGGTAAATGGTAACAGAACAGAGCTAAAAGTGGCTTTTGTCCTCACACAGTGACAACTTTGAGAAAACAATCTGTGAAAAATAGTTGATGTAGTGTTCTTGGCTGCCGTCCACGCTGTTATCTTGACAAGTATGTTTGTGCTGCTATGACGTCATAAGGCCTTAGATGTTAATTGTGGTTTGGAATGCGTAGTTTTCAGTTCTGGTTTATGCTCTAGATGGAGGAGGTTCAACAGGTCTACCTCCCTTATGACAGCGTAGATTAATTGCTATTATGATTGTCATTACAGTCACTATTAATTGTTTCTGACTTGGCAGACAGGAGAGATGCGCTATCTCTCAGCACGAGGATCATCTGGAGAGCATCTGTATATTCTTATTATGAAAAGTGTGTGTGTAAATGTGTGTATGTATGGCATGTTTTTTCAGAGAAGGAGCCAGGATATAAAGTAGAGGCAGATATGGTGCCATTTGTTATACTGCTGCAGTGCCGATGGCTTGGCCCTTGGAAATGCTGCTTGCATCGTCGTCGAGAACTGCGGTGTGCATATGCAAGGGACAGTCATACACACATACATACAGACAGAAAGAGATTCCTTCCTTTACAGTCAGCTGATTTCTCTCTCTCTCTCTGTCTGTCTGCTAGTGTGTGTGTCGGCTCGTCTCTCGCAGTTTCTGTTTAGACGAGACCACATTAGATGGCATTAGACAACGACGTTATCAGTGTGTTTTCTTGTCAGAGTCACTCATGGCGAGATGCTTTGATTCAGACTGCAGAGCCCTGAAGCCCCGCCCCAGCTGTTGCACAAAGTGCTGGTGTCTCATGTTTAAATTGCACCAAATGCGACACTGCATTGGGTCCTCAGCAATACACCTGCCAAGTGTGAAGTAGATCAGATGAATGTTTCTTGATATTTGCCAAGAACAAACATACAGACATACGTACAGAGTAACCTTGCTTTATATTATGTTAGATGTGATCTTTGAGATTTTATGCTGGCTGCTGTGGCTTACTAAAGTGGTGATCCTCATGTCTGACAAATGCACATTTAGTTTTCCTGTCTGTCTCCATGTCTCTGTCTCTTTCTCTCAAACACACACGTATGTTTGTACTTCTATACTTGTGAGGACACTCAATGACATAATGCATTCCCAAGCCCCTTACCCTGACCCTAACCATCACAACTAAATGCCTAACCCCAAGCCTTACCCTAACCTTAACCTAAACTTGATTTAAAAAAATAACCTGAACCTTAAGACCAAGTCTTAACCCTCAAACAGCCCTTCGAAGGTCTGTCTGAAAGTGAGGACCTCACTTTCCAAAAATGTCCTTACTCCCAAGATCTGAAACTCACAATTGATTCTCACAAAGATAGATGTACAAGTAACACACACACACACACACACACACACACACACATACAGTTATAAATGTGTATTTACAACTGGGTTACTATCAAGCTGGTAGTACTCTGCTTTTGCTTTTTGTGTAATGTTGTTTATTTCTAATAAAGTCTTTCTGTAAAATGATACCAAATCTCCTCATGTATTATTTGACCTTCTGCTGCAATTGTATGTGATTTATTTTCTGTGCTTTGGATGCTTTTCATGAATTTGAAACTACTTCATTGATCAGTTAACTGGGAACAGAAGAGCAATACATTTATGCAGTCAGGCCTAATCTGAGTCAGTTTCAGCTCCTGTGAGCACTTTAAACAAAGTACAAAGCCATGCTGAAACTCGAGAAGGTAAAGTGCACGGGCATCTCATTCTCTTACTTGGTAGCTCTGCTTAGAGTGCTCTTAATGGAATCAAAATGAAACTTAATGTTGGGTAAAAGCAACTCTTTACATAGTTCTTGTATAGCCTCTCAAAGCACCAACAGCACATAAAGTGTAAATAAATCAGTATCATGTACTTTGAAATAACCTTAATGAACAGTAAAACATACAAAGAGCATTCCATCACACACAGTAGGCCCAATGAAAGACTTGATGCATGAGAAAAGAAGAGATGTACTGATTTAGCATTGTTAGCCTGACCTTTCGAAATAAAATTTTCCTCCAGTTGGCATCTCTTAAAAGCATTTTCATTGTAAAAGATAACACTGTGTGCATGGAGAGGTACTCACTGAAAGCTGGATGTGATTCAGATGGTAAGGTTCTGTGTAATGGATGGCTATTGGTGGAAGAAGTTATTTTTTATCAATACAGTGACTCTAATTAACACTGCCTAGCTAATACATCAATGGACAAGCATTCAGCCCAGAAATCAATTTGGAATGAAAGGAATTTCATCATTCTTACCTGTAAATAATGACACAAATCCTTTCGGGCCCCAAGTGAATAGAATCACTGTTTTCTTGTCTGCTGCTGTCATTGAGACACAGTTTGACTTGCATCAAAACAAAACACTTCAAAGGCTTAAAAAGGTACACTGTCGTCTTTGTGTGGCAGGTTTTTGCTGGTTCCTGAGCTGCAACTACTTTCCTCCTCGTAAAATAAATAAATAACAATTAACTCTTTCTGGATCATTAAATGCAGATATTATCAAACCTAATTTTGCAGCTTAAAGACAGTTAATGAGGGTCAAAACCCAACAACTTTTCACAAAACACGGCATTTCACAAAAACGCAGCAACATTTGAGGAAAACGCAACGGCACACTCCTTGTTTGTGATTGGACAGAACCAAAGTCCCTGGCGATAGTTCAATGTAATTTCCTGTTTCTATTGTGCACTACTCTCAGCAGTGTCCTTGCACAACTTTGAAACTGAGTTTGAAAAGATGGTTGAAATCATAAGGAAATATTTTAAAACAAGTATTATCAGACATTGCACTCTGACTGGAACCCAACTCCAAGTCAAACCGCTACAGTATAATATTTTATGAGCAGGCGTCAACACAGCTGATTAGCAAGATGCTAATTAGTGCATAAGTGCGCCATCGATATTATAAAATATTTCAATGTTGTAGCAGCTAATGTTACTGTGTGTTGCTCGACTGTTCATGTCGTCAGCTAGTTTAGACTTCAAACAAACTCGGTAAGAGAAAGGAGCTTTAGGCTGTTACAGCTGTCACTTCGTCTGCACTGTCGCTGCCAGCCAGCCTGTAATTCCGCTCATCATTTCCCTCGTCATGCATCGCCCAGCTCCTCGTTCTACGTCCATGTCTCAGATGACAACTCATGGATTTGTGAGTAATAACTAACCAATGCCCATGCTCTTTTATTTGGTAGCTTGCACTAGCAAGTGAAGCGACCATTTGTTTTAGGTCACTACGCTCCCAACAGGGGCATGTAGACCATTAAGAGAAAATACCAATTGTGAAATACATATTTAAATGAAAAGTCGCTTTTGTTATTGTTCGTTGTTTGTGTGTGTGTGTGTGTGTGTGTGTGTGTGTGTGTGTGTGTGTATAAATTTCAGTTGTTACTCTCACATAAATCATCATACGGAGTGTGTGTAATATGTTCGGCTTCTCTTGGTGGCCCCTTGCACTGCATGCAGAAAACAACAGGATCTGGGGCAGAGCATTTTACACCCAAGAGATGTTGCCTAATTGGTCTTTTTTTCTGCTCAGTTGGGTGGCTTTAGAATGGGTTATGCCAGTTAACATTAGTTTGGGTGGATTAACAAAATTGCAACCTGGTTTGTCATAGTGCAGACTTTTCAATATCCATGTTCCTTTTTTGGCTAATACAGTTGTTTTTGAACCAACCTGGCAGCACTGTGTCAAGTAGCTAGAAGGCTACATTCCAGATCTACTGACTGTGTCAAATTTTGTGGTTCATACAATTTTGCATTGCGTGGCCACAATGAGAGCTGTGACATAGCGAACCCTGGGATATTTAATGGACTGGCAGCTGAATTGGACAGTGTAATGAAACACCATTGAGAGCCACTTCATTCAAAACCCATCCCAAACTACACACTACCTATCCACAAACATATAATGTGAACTTTGAATATATGGAATGAAAATTGGAATATATGGAATAGAAGTTTGAATATATTGAATGAAAGTCCGAATATATACCTGCCTGGCCTGTGAGGTTCACTGAATTAGGTCTTCCACGATGAGCCAGCACTATCTTGGCCTGTACTTGCATTTGCCAGGGTGTTATCTCTTCATTATTTAAGCTGAGAGGCCTACAAGATTTTGTGCTGACTCGCTCATAGTGACTGCAGCAACATCCGGATGGCGCCAGCACCTTGATGACTTCAGATGTCAATCAATATTCTCCAGGTTCATTCCATATATTCAAACTTTCATTATGTGTGTAGATATAACATAACAGCATAACATAGTATATGTGTGTATGTGTATATATATATATAGAGAGAGCAACTATGTTACATGGCACGGTGAATTTTGCCCACATTTGATGGGTGGGCGGGTGCTAATGTCAAGCCCTGCTCCTCACTGTTTTCATTGAGGCCAGTTCGGCAATGCAGTGGGGGTGTGATACAGAGGGCTCCAGCAAAAAAAAAAAAAGCACGGTTGTCCAGCAAAAAGGTTGTTCCCATCCCCACCAACGCAGCCATTTGCATAGTTTTGTACTGATGCAGAAAGCTGAAAGAACACTACAGAATGAGGTTAAGAGTTTGTGTTCTTAGAAAAATGTCAGGTAAAAAGGCAATAACACAAGTACGCAGGAGACAAGAAGGCTACACCCCCACTGGTTCTTGCGGTGAAGTGACATTTTAGCTCAGCAACCACTTGAGACCCTTTGAAAATGTTTTGACAAATTGTTGTGACTTTGTGTCCATAGGCACCTTTGAGTATCTGGTTCGTTGGCTGATGTAATAAAATGAATCACTCAGTTTTGCATGTGATCTCATCATCTACCTGATTGGCCCTTAGTTTACAACATGTTGTATATGACATTTACACTAAAAGCTTCTTATGAAAATGAATTCAAGGAAATTATAAATTAAATAAAGATAAAATATGACATTATGGTGTATTAAACGTTAACAGTGACAGCCACACAGCTTTATTTTTATTGCATGAAAAAGCAACATCATCAGATCCATGCTTCTGCTGAAAAAGCTTTTTTAAATGCATTTGTGCATTTACTTTGTCTACCCAAGAAACCAGTTTGAGTTTAAATAACTACAGTAGCAGTTTAGATATTGGCCAGCTAGAGTTTAAAGAACTGGTTAGAACCTCCCATCCCTATATAAGATACAAGCAGGCGAACAGAAGGGTCTTACAAAATGACAAATAAATGAAGGCAGGTTGTCATGCTGATGGACACAGAGTGGCAGGCTGGCAGGCAAAGACAGACAACAACACAATGACTCACATCACTTTGACACAGCAGCCTGCAGTTTCCAGAGGTAACCCAACAAGATTCCCCTGAGAACAAATAACAGAAAGAGAAACACAAAGCATTTAGTTTTTCTTTCAGAAGACTTGTTTTTGAATGGAACATTTCATTAGTCAATTTCAGTAACTTAGCAACTGACACTGTGATAAAAAGAGGGAAATGAGTCACTGTGGTGGGATGCAAGCTTTTTAGCAGACATAAAAACTTATTTGGCAGCTTGGACAAATAATAGCACATGTGTATTATGTCTGCAATCCATAATTAATTTCCAAAAGTAAATACATTAAGTGGGGTAAATTACATAATGACATATGTAAAAAGCAAAAATGGCAATGCACTTTGGCCATAGAGTGTCATAGTGAGAGTTGTTAATATTGTAGGCTACAGCCGCCCTTTATGATACTTATGTTTCAAGTGGGTGGTAGCATCAATGGTCAAAGCTGCTTTTGAAAACCACATAAATTGTTTAGAATTTGACATTACTATGAAGTGACAGCTTTTGCATAGCCACAGATCATACTGGCTACATGACAACCTCCAGGTCAATTTTTTTTTGAATGCTCATGTTGGTGAATTTACTCTCAGAAGTGGCCAGTATTTTTCTCTCTCTATAGAATGCTTTCCATTGAAAAGCTCAGAGACGCGGCTGTGAACTGCGCTGTATCTGAGGTGGTGAAGTTAACATTTGTGTGGACAATAAGCCACTCAAAGGTGAGATGTATGTCTGATCAGAAGTGTTTTCAAACAGACACTTGTCTCAGCTGTCTGGAGTTAACCAGGTCCCTGTTCGACTCCACTTGCTGCTTCAAAACACATTGTTATTGATTCATACATCATGTTACTGGTTTCATTTTGTCTGATATTAAGATAAAGTGCTTATTGGTGAACGCTGTGAATTTAGATCATCTGCATCACCCATTTGACACATAGAAGATAGACTGTTCTCATCTGTTTACTACGACAAAGTATTTTAAAGAAAATCTCGTAAAATGGTTACTTTCTATTTCAAAATGCTATGACTTTTATTTTCCTCAGTGTTGCCACATTGAGACCCTCATACAAGTATAACAAGTAACATGTCTGTCATACTCAGAAATTCAGGTGGGAAAGAACAGAAAAGAAGACAGACAGAAAGAGGGGAGCTGAACATGTAAAACCTACAAAAAAAGGGGTAGAGCTGTAAAAAGGAAAAAGTAGCATACAGGGGTGATTGGTCAGTGACTTTTCCATCTCCTCTTGTCTAATTGCCACATTAACAGACAGGATGTAAAAATGGACAGAGTACTCCAGAGAGTCATGGAAATAGAGATAAGAGTGAGTTTTAATGCAGAGTACAGCAATTCCACAGACCTGATGGTGCTGTGTGTAGATATTATTACCACATGGCTAAAAGCCTACCTTAGTGAAGACCGAGCTGTCTTATTTTCCAAACCTACTACTTTAAAATCCATTACGTAGCCCCTGCATTTCCTGCCTAGAATATAGATGTACTCAAATGATTGTAGTTGAGTTACAACATGTAATTGTAGCTGTTTGGGGAATTTGACCACTTCTTTTCTAAAATGCGTGTTGGAACAAATGAGTAACTTGAATTTACTATCTTTTACTATCCTGACTCTGTCCCTTCCCTTGTAGACCTTTTCTATCTTGGCTCCTGGGCTGAAAGGCTATTCAACTCACTCTTTCCAATTGGCAGCAATCATCCTGCTGTCGAATCTGAGCAAGCAGCTGAGTTGTTGGAAAGTACTGTCTGGCAGAGCACCTGATGAAAAATCGAAAATTTAGTAGTCAGCATAGAGGGTTCCAAGTGTCCTAAAATATTGATCCTTGATCTGGTTATACACCTTGATTTCATACATACTGTTTGCTATGAATATCATCCCCTATAATTTCACCCAGCAGGCTCACAGGACGTTGGTTTAACTTTTATTTTAGTACTATTTCTACACTTTTACCGAACATCTTTGGAAGTCATTCAAGGTACGTTCAGACAATGGTTAAAAAATGTCAAAATGCTAAGTGGGAATGGGAGAATAAAAGGAATGTCAGCTCAATTGCTTGTTATTATCCTGAGAGAGACTACTGATTCTATTTAGTATTTTTCTTGATGACTTGAGTCCTGCTGGTGGCAGTTGACCGTAGGTCCACTGGTCATACTTAATTGATTAAAAGGGTTACATACAGCAGATTACTCAAAGTAAATTGTAGCAATAAATTGTTTTGAACTTTGCCTTCTCCAGGATAAGGGCAAAGCAAACCGACTAACCTAAATAATTTCACTTACCAAAGATGGATCAGTAAATCTACCTAAGATTGGTGGTAGGTCGATTGAGTGAGTTAACAGAAATAACTAAGCCATTCAGCAGGAAATCTTCAATATTGTAAATTACAGCTAACACAAACATATTGTAGAAGCCTGGCCAGCTGTGCCCAATGATATCCATCATGTCACTTCAAACTTCTACTGCAACAAAGTCCTACAGTACAAACAGGAAGACTAAATTGCCTTGGCACATTTATCTGCTTACTGTAACTGTAGTCAGTTGTCATCCAATGCACACCAAATAAAGCCTGAGTTATTTATTGGTGGCAATTACATCTCCTAATTCAGTGTCTTTTACTTTCCAAAAGTATTTGCTTGTTCAGGAAAACTGGACACATTAAGCCCCTCTGTCAGGTGATAGATTTTGACACATACTATCTGCCTCATGAGAGTTGTACTAGTTTTTCAATGATAACAGATGTATTATTATTTTATCTTTGTTGAAAAGACCAGGTGGGTGTTTTAAATTCCACTAGCAGGCTGTTGATCTGTATGCCAAGTAAGTTCCAAAAAACCACAGCTCTTCTTATAATACCCTAAATATACTAATTCCAACAGAGCTTTCTAACAGAGGTAATGATTTTAGCTATGTTGAAGAGAAACTGTTAATGTCTGGACATAGTGATCATATGAAACACTGGTAAAAAAAAAGTGGTGCGAGTGAGTGGTTGGGGAATTTTCTGTGAACATTTTGATGGTTTGAAATATTGGGATTGGATTGAAATCCATTATAACTTCTGCTGCTGACTCTACTTTCAGCCCTCTGCAAAGGAGCAAAGCACAAGTGTTTTCACCTTACAAGCCTACAGAAGATTGGTATCTGATACACCAGAGATATTATTCTTTTAATGTATGAGTTAATTTAAATGTTTGTGTGCCAGATTTCCACATAACATTGTGATGTTGCCCAAAAGGAAACCGTGTCACACATGAGCTCACATTGCCATATTTTAGAAGTGGCAGCTGTCTAATTGGGTTGTAAGGAGGCTTTGGAATAGGAGGGCTTTACGTAGACCTGCACATGTGACAGACAGTTGACCTTCAGGTTTGTATTATCTTGCTAACGGGATATCTCCACAGGGAGAAGGGTGAAGTGCATTAGCGTCATGGCTGCCATCATCAGAGACGTGAAGTGATGGAAATGGTAATTATTGGGACAGTCAATAGTTTTGGGCCACTTCAAGGTCACTAGGTTCATGGATGATGACAGTGGAGCTCAACCCTCAGTACAGTGTTACTATTTCACACATTCAAGTCACTGTAAATTAAATTATCAACTAAACAAATAATGCAGTAGTCTGTTTGATTTTCTATTACATATTCAAATCTGCATTTGAATTTTGCTTTGATTTGAATCCACAATTGAAATCATGCAGCATTTATTGTCACTATGAGATAGGCCATTATATTTGGAAGCTATTAGAGAGAAATGTATTCCCCATTTACCACAGACCCTTTAACTGGGAAAATCTAGTGCCAGTTTTGCCTTTCCCTGTTACAACCTTTTTTGTAGATGTTTTAACTGTATGTCAATTATGGCATTATAGCAATCAATAAATCAAATGCACTTCTACCATAACCACGCCCCCAAGCTGTGATGCATTCTCAGGATCGATTTCATTGGCCAGCTCCACGACAATTACGCCTGCGACACGCTGCCTGTGTGAGCAGCGCATGTGCATGGAGGGCCCTTTTGCTTTTCATTTCGGTTCCCCTGTTAACAGGTTTGCGATGCCTCACAACCCGTGGCTGCAACACTGACTCATTTAGAGGTTTGGAGTCTTACCTTTTTTTTATGCAACGCACACATGGTTCTCAACAAAAATGTTTGACTTTTTTTTATGGAGGAAGTAAAGTCCTGTGGAAGGCAAACATTTCCTACCATGTGAATGTGGCATATTGATTTTGCTTTCAGTGTTCACTGGCTCAAACAATATTAGGCTGAAAGCAGACAAATTTGCTATTTCATTTCCTATGTCTGTGTTAGACCACTTAAGAGGGGGTCAAGTACCTTATTAAATAAGTCAACCTTTATCGCTAAAAGATGAAAGATGATAAATGAAAGTTTGACTGTTCTTCTAGATTATTCGATTATAGCAAATACCAGCCAGTTAAATTGACACTGAATTAATTAGTGCCCAGAGAGACACACACACACACAAACACCAAAATGGTTACGTGTGTGCTTATATGCAGACAAACACACGCACACAGAGCCACTGAAATCCTAACCTTAGGGAATTCATCTCATCAACATGGTTATAGGTAATTACTGATGTCACCTGTACCTCATTATCTAATGATGACTGATGTTGTTTGAGGGAGGGAAGGAAAGGCAGAAAGGAGGAACAAGCAAGTACCGTACTGCTGAATGTGTTCAGGATCTTCTCTGTCTGCCTGTGGGATGATGGCAAATGGCAACGACAGAGCTGAATTCTAACATGTTAATCAAAGAGTGAAACTGTCTCTACCAATGGGAAATCAGTTGTTAATTTAGCACTGAGCAACACACAGACACCATGAACTCCAACACAAATTCCAAATATGATACAGTATGTGAGTCCAAAAGGTTGTCTTTCAATGCATATACAAGTGGTTCATAATGCTTTATGAACTAGCAATGGCCTGATAAATTAACTCAGTCTGTAGTTACAGCAAAGCCCAGCCATGAATGTCAGGACTGAGCCAAGGTATCTTGTTTTATTTAACATTAATATGTGCTTTCTGCCTCAGGCATGAAATATCTCATAAACCTTCAATTAACCTTGCGGCTCTTCATCTCCTCTGCCCCTTTCCTCTTGTGCTTAGAGGTGTGTATGACTGGAGGCTGATTTTGCAGTCACACTGTAGGTTGACAACTCAGGTAATCAAATCTATCAGCGCTAATTGCTGGCTTCCCCCCAATAGAATCAGTGACGGAATAAAACAGCGTTCAAGAAAAAGCAGCAAGGATGATGCCACCAGTTAAGGTGAGGAAGGTGTCTTTTCGTCTGTCCACCTTCTCTTTGTACTTTTCGAGTCAGCATTTTCCATGTCTGACTCATTTGACCTCACTTCCTGCTTCAATTTGATATGATTTCAGTGCTGCAAGTTCTCACTTTCTTCCACTTGCCTTTTTCCTTTTGTACATCTGCTCACTCGATTTTATTATCAAGCTCCTTAATTCAATCTGCAAGGTTATTTGTGTCAAACAGGGCATCAAATTAAAAGTTACAACCAATAAAGCAAAAATGAAGTTTCCTTAATGCATATTATTTTGAAGCTTCATTATATAAAATAAAAAACACATTAAATGCCCTGAAAAAAAAAAAAAATTCTCAGTCTAATATTTATTATGAATGATTTGGTCCAACACAAACACAGAGTTTTTTTTACCAAGGTTGGAACAGTTTGGGTTGTTTCACGTTAGAGATTGTCTGTATTTTTTTATTTATTTTCTCACTGATTTGAAGTAGAAAGGAAGAAGAAATTTCTGGCAACTAATTTGGTTTTAGCGATTTTTAAATCAAAATGGGTTGCCATGAAATTTTGTTTATATATTCAAGGTCTCCATATGATTAAGTCTATTGACTATTGAATTTCAAGGACAGTTATGTTATCTGCCTTTTCGCCGATTACCTTCTGACAATGCAAGTTGACAAGCTAGAAAGACAAGCGAATAGTAGTCTGGTGATGCTTTCAGTTGCCTCCGTTGGTCATATGACCCTCACCTTGCATGTCGTAGCAGTCCCACAAGTGTCCCATTTTAGGCATAAATCCTTGTTACCTTGACACAATCACAGACAGCAGGCAAGGTTTCATCGTGGATCATGACAGATCTGAATCCAGCTGCTCATCCAGGCACAAACACAGATCAGGCTAAAACTGATCCGACCTAGTGAACACACATTTAATTTAATCTGGATGTCAGTGGAGAGACATGTCTGTGAATGACAAAGATGCAATGCCATTTTGTTCATTTAATTATTTATAGACTTCAGTTTCGTTGCTGTTCACAGAGGCAATACAATTTTATGTATTCTGTGGCTTTTCTTTCTTCCTCTTTTTTTAGTGCTTTTTAAATACGTGTGCCATGACATGATGAGGATTGAGACCTAAATCTCAATAGGAAAAAGAAAGTTAAAAAAGGTAAAATAATTGGAAAAAATGTTGTTTACATTTAGATAAACGGTAGATGTTTGTTTATACTGTTCGAGTTTTCCAGGACATGGTCATGATTGTTCCAGGTGATCTACACACCTGCCATGGAGACTTTTTTTTATGACACTGTAAGCCTGTGCCTTCTATCTACTACCCGACACATAACAATAGCCTGGCCTTGGGACCTCTCATCAGCCTCTCTGATGGAAAACACTGATGGCAACACCGCAAACTTTGATAAAGACTGGATAAGTGATAAAGTTTCCACTTCTGGGCAATGTTCAGCCTTGACGGGTAGGCGTCCACCCACAGCAGCTTAACTGACTGGAATCCCCTGTTGATGCACTGATCTGGCAGGGTTTAACTGGTAGCTCAATACAGCAAGCAGAAGAAATAGAAACATGTCCAGGAGTACCCTTTGCCTTACATTCACAATCACACACACACACACACACACACACACACAGTGTATAACTGTACACTCGTGTGTGTGTGTGTGCCCATACACAAATAAAGTGGATGTTCACAAAGTAGCAGAAATAGAACAAGTGACTCAGAGACAAAAAAGCAGAGAATGAACAAAGTGCATCGTTCATAATAAACAAAAGAAAGAGGAAAACAGAGAGAGTGACAGAGACTTTCTTGTAGTGTTTGTTAAATATATACTGGCACCAGCAGGCAGCTTGTAGCATGTGACTTATGTACCAAATAAAAACCTTAAAATCTAGCATTGGAGTTTTGCACTGAATGTTTGATGCTTTGTATAAAGCCCTTTTGCTTTTGAAAATAGTGACGAGGGAACCACTGTGTTACGAGGACTGATATTTGGAAGGGATGGAGAGCACTACACTTTGAGCACAGTAGGGGTCAAAGCAAACACACTGGTCGCTATTTTTACTCACCAAGCTGCTTAGAAGTATTTTATAACATCAGTTCATATTTTTACACCACTGAGCAAACATCTGTTTTAATTCAGTCATCCTCTTTTCAAATTCTGTCGGTTGTGAGGATGAACTACTGCTTGAGGGGTCATATGCTTGTCTGCCAACATTTTCTCTCATTTATTTCCCTCTTTGTAATTAATTTGAGCTGTCTGCATTTCTGAAGAACTACAAAAACATTAACAAAATGCCTTCACAAATTATAAAGATGGAATGAAGCCATTATGTTATTAGTTACACGTGTTTTTTGACAAGTCAAAAGTTTATCAAGTTATTGTACAGTATGAGTTTCTTCTAGTGGATTTCTAGCAGACTACACACTAAGAGAAATAGTGATATCTTGCATCAACGTATTTTGTTGTTTAATTTGGAGGACTTGTTTGTGAAACAAGCCAGAGTCACAAAATGTTCCTCAGAATGAACACTTGAAACAAGAACAGCAGCAAAACTCAGAAATTAATGGCATATAATAGTATTGTTATATAGATTGGATTGATGTAATTAAAGATATCTAATCTGAGTTTAGACCTCTGCTGTGTTCAGTTTCCATTGCTTTTGACAACAATCTCACCATCCATGGGGTATAATGAGCAGACTTAAAGTCTAGGTCGCTAAATAAAAGACAGCTCAGAAGCTTTCTGGCATTCTGACCCTGCACTGAGAGGCCTTCTGCACAGCTCTGCTGATGAAAACATCAAATTAATCCCCACTCTGCCATTCTGGTCTTCCAGCCTGAAAGCCTACAAAATCCTCTTTTACAAGTACATCAGCCCAGCCAGCAGAGCAGACTGCAGGTTAAGCAACTACAGGTTTGTAAAGTATCAAATGTGAACCCAAATATTTGCTTTCTGCAGAGGGTTTGTCAGCATTTAACTAGATTTGTGATTCAACTGATTTTTTTGGAGTAATGCTGCCATTGTTGATTGAGCACTGATTCTATTTTTGTCCTGACAATGAAAACAAATTTAAGGCCTTGTTGGAGAAGTTTGAATCTGACTAAAGTCAGTGCAGTGCAGATGGTGTCATCTTCAAACAGCATCAACTTTACTAATTTTTGAGCAAGCCATTTTCTTCCTCATCACTTTGCTGCTATTCACTCCTGATTGCTGTCACTGCCAAACTCAGCTGTGACACAGTGAGAATCAGTGACTGGCTGTGCTACACTACATCATGTAGACGCAGTGACACAACATACTGCAAATACCTCAGTCTGAGTCAGATTAACTGGCTGTAGATGCTCCAGACTTTGCAGCAGCAACTTTACAAAGTGTGAGAAGATGTATTTCCAGTGTGTTAGAATCTACTAAAATAAATTCAACTTAAATAATAATAATAAATGCAATCAAGAGGTGAATGGCTCACAGTATTTAACATGCAGGTGCTCCAACACATATATTTCAGTTACTCTTGCTGATTAGAACCTGTCCTGGGAAGTATGTAACACCAAATTCAATAAACCAATAAGAAGGATAATGGTGATAATGGCGTCAGGGAGATGTCAATAAACACACAGTCCTGAGAAGAGATCTTATTAGATAGATGAAGAGGTGAGTGGTTGGTGGCATTGGCGTATTGGGGCTTTAAACATATATTCAGAATAATAATTGTGGAATATCACAAAAGAATATATTGTAGCTGGGCTTTTTGTTATTGTTTAATGACCCCAAAATAAACGTTGGCATTGGCAATTGTCTCCCTCTCAACGTCTGATATGATTGTCTATTTGCAAAACCCTGTGTGAATGATTGGCTGCATGGTCACATAAATGCACTTATATGTCTGTTGTATGTTCTCTACACCCCTGAAAACATGTTCATAGAGTGCATTAGCTTTCAGTGGTGCGTTCTGAACTGTATTTAATGTATCCTTCTTCACACATGATTTTATAATTGCAGACTTTGTTGGGGCCTGACATGTAGAGCAGTTTTACAGCACACAGCAGGTTTAATGTGAAATATAACAACAGGGCTGCATGTTATCGATGAGAAATCTTGTCTTATCTTAGTTTATATATATATATATATATATATATATGAGGTATTGGCAGACCATGAAGACACTATACCTGGTGGAATAAAATAATATCACTCTTCTGATTGCCAATGCAATTGCCATTGGGTCATACCAGTAATATAATGATATCAAAACATCACTGCCTGCCACAATGATGTATTGGAAGAAAAACAAAAAACACAATAAAGCTGATTGAACTAAACTTAAGGGCTTTGCTTTTACTCCTGAATTCAGGACATCCTCGGCGTTCTCTGTATTAAATTCCCTCTGCATCAAGAAAACACTAATGCTCCATTACTATTCCACTTGACTTCAGGGACACAAGTGAAGCAGAATAACTAGGTTTACATTATCTATCGCTCCATGTGATGTCATTTTATTTATTTGTCCTTGCATTATTCTGGTTAGTTCCGGTTAGTTTCAGTTTATACTTTCTCCTGCTAGTAGCAACCACTTCTGGCTCTTACTGAACCAATAAAATTGTTAACCAACTTTAAAAACTTAAATTGGTAACATACAATAGAAAAAACTATTCTCTACTGGTTCCATGACAGATTAACTGACATTGTTACATTTTGTCGGATCTGTCACCAAGCAAATATTATCAAGCATCTTTTATCCACCCTCTAAAATAATTAATATAAATATATTTAGAATTTCCAAGTCAGGTCAACTTGAATTATAGAGCATTCTGTTGTAGCATCATCAGCTTGACTTGGGCAGTGTCAAGGCTCAGCGTGGGGCTCAGTAAAATAAATGACAGCATGCTGCTTCTTTTTCTTGCCAAAATAAATAAAACTAACCGTGCTTTAGCTATGTCTTCAGTCTTTATTCTGATGCATGGTAATGAACTAATACAAGCTGGTTAATGTTGACATTATCAAAAGCAGCACAGCCCCATCCTCTTGTGAACTGTCCATATTTATCATATTTAACACTTGCAATGTTGTTTAAGCTCCATATCTTTGTGGATTACTCACTGCCCGAGGATAGTCATGTGCAGATACATGGAGTACTGTCGATGGATAGAAGAAAATTTCTAGGTGTGCTTTGCTCTACACATTGTGTCATATTCAATGTCATGTTCCCTCTTTCCTGTCCACCTTTCAGGACTAAATTTTAGGTGAAGGGTCAGTCTTTACTAATGAGTTAATCAGGATGAGTCGTGTCACCACTATGATTAGGTTAGTCTGGAAAAAAAAAATTGGGGGGGGGGGGGGGGGGGGGGTGTCAGATGAAAGATAAACATCCTCCTTAAAAATGTTCATGACAGAGCAACCATTACATTCATGAATGATTGTTTCACTTCCTATTACTAACACTCTCGGTGTGGTATGTTATTTACAGTACATGATTCATTGTTAGAATCAGTTCCCCTGAGGCCACAGATGCTGATTACTTCTGGGGCAGCTGTCCCTTAGGTGTGTTCCTGGGCAAAACAGCGCACATCCTACAGAGTATGAGACTCTCAAGCGCTCTGTCATTAGTGTATTAGATGCACTGACCAGTATGTTTGAACAAATCAAATTTTCAGATTTTTTCAGGGTCATCGTCTGAGTTTGTACGTGAAGTCCTGAGAGGAAAACTTGTCGCTTTCTACATTGCTAGATGTAAGATACTCAAGTCACAATGCTGCTATTGCAGGAGAAGGTAGCTATTTGGGAACAGCTGTTGTGTTACTTTTAGATGCAGTACAAACCACCGCAGACCTACTACATTACTACTGCATTGGCTCCCTGTTCATTTTAGATTCAATTTTAGGATTTTACTGATCACTTATAAAGGATGTCTGGGTCTGGCACCGAGCTACTTATGATCCCACATGGTAGTGTGGTACGAGATAGGCTCGCAGAATCACTCACTTCTTTTAAGTCACTTCTTAAAACTAATCTTTGTAGACTAATTTTTATGTGATGTCGTCTTTTAATTGTTGTCTTTTTATTGCTTTTGTTGCTTTTATTCTTTTTATTTCTAGTTATTTATTTTTTGTTGTCTTCTATCTCTTTTTATCTTTCACCCTTCTGTCTTCTCTTTCGATGTTTTTGATGTCTTTGCCTGTTTTAACCCGATCTTAACTTGTTTGGCATTAGTGTTTGGCTTTCTGTCGTTTAATCGCCTTATGAGTATATTAATTTTATTTGGTCTGTCAAAGCATTTTGTAAACCCTGTTTTAAAGGTGCTATATAAATAAAGTTATTATTATTATTATTTCATATGAAAGTCATTAATCTGCGCAATAGATTTACTCTGACTGTTTTACCTGGTTTTACAGTTTATCACAGCAGAATTTTACAGGGGTAAACATTTCATTTTGTTGCATTTATTAAAGCCATTGTCAAATCAAATGTTCCCCCATGCAGTGCAATTCTGATTCTGACAAGTCTTTAGAATACAATGAAAGTGTGTGTTTAACTGTAGAATTACATAACCAAACCGAAACTACAAATATGTCCATATCAAGGCTGTAGTGACCGATTAGCTTAGTGATGCAACCAACCAGATGGGGAAGGGGATAATAAGGCCTCTTTTGGACCAAAAAGCACTTAATTCAAAAAGACCAGAGGGAATGCCTTGGTGTGTGTGTTTGTACAATCCGTTCTCACTCTAACCCTAGAGTAACCCTAACCCTATAGGTCAAACACAGGACTTTCATCCGAGGAGACTTTCTGTAAATAGTCAATATTGATTTATTTTTAACTTTCGTACGTTACGTACTTATTTTAACACAAGCCATGATCTTTTCCTAAACCCAACCAAGTACTTTTGGTGCCTTAACCTAATCAAACTGTCACTGTTTCACAACGTCCTTTCCTACATGTCAAAATATTTCACAGCATGCTTTATTTTGAAAGCCGAACCGGACATTGCATATTTATTATTTTTAAAGTCTAACTGGACGTCTATTATTGCCTTCTTGAGCATGGAGCCCTGCATATTGAAAAAAAGGATATAGGCAGGGCATTAAAAAGTGACACCAGGGGAACCTGACCAAGCAAGTTGGGAGTGACAATGATTTGGTTGGTAACATAGTTTTTTGCTTGTTTTTTGTCCTTGGGTTATGTGAGAGGTGCTTAAATGCCATTTATTATTATTATTATTATTATTGGGTACCAGTGAAATAATTAAACATAAACCAGGAAGCCAAGCTTGTCATATGCAAAAAATACTGCAATGCGGTTTATAGTCTATGTGGTGGAATCTTACGACTGTGGAAACTTATCACAGGAACAATACGTATTTTTCTCAGTTTCAACAACGGAAAAGATTTCCAAATTTAGATGATCACGGTATTCCAAATGTCTGCATGTGTTTGATTTACCAGTGTTGTTGAGTGACGACACAGTGTTTTGCAGCTAAAGATGACCAACTTTTCACCAGGCTACTCGTGTCAAAACTGATTAGCAAAGTAATTACCAGAGCCTCATAAGCTTTCGCATTATTCATTAAACCAGACTTAAACATGTAGTAAAAGAGTGAAATGTCTTACCCTAAATCTGATATTTCTTTTTCTGGTGAGAGGTCTCTCTTTCCAGAAACCTGGTGAAGTTTTTAGTAATTGTAGTTTGTTTTTCTTCCCCAAGCCTGCCTGAACATCCCATAATAGGCCATTTTCACCACAATTTTACAATTAACATTAACAATGACTGTTCTATTTAAGTGTCCCAGTAAGCCATGACAGTGTAACAGTGAGCCAACATTCACAATGCCGGGACCTTGAATCTGAAGCAGCAAAATAGAATTCAGCCATCATTCATTTTATTATTCACCTGCTTTTCCTACTTTGACATGTCATAATGACTTCTGTTAGAAAGGCTAATGACGCTCGGAAAGCCTTCCATGTGTTGGTGCTGGGCCTTAAGGATCCAGCTCACAGATTGTCAAAATCACACAGTTCTGTGTCTTAATTTAACAAAAACAAGACAAATATGCATTCATGTTTTCCTGCACTGTGGAAACAAAGTTATGCAAGTCAATGCTCCCGGTCTATTTATTGTAGACACAGTCAGACCATCACCAGCCAGTGGCTGATGTCTGCGGCAGATGGCATTAGAAACAGATGCTATCAGTCGGGCGTTACCTCCATTTGAGTCTAATCACTGATGTTCTTTGTGACCTGTGTATGTGTGTGCATGTGTTACTGAAAGCATACATGTGTGTGAGAGAGAGGTACAATTGAGTATGTGTGTATGTGTCAGTTATATTAATTCCTCTTCTCGTGTTAAGAAGACTAAAAACTGCTTGTCACACTGGCACGGCGGTGTGTGTCTGTTTAACTGCTTATATATATGCATGTTTGTGTGTGTGTGTGTGTACAGGATTAGTCTGTTCTAAAACTAACCTTCGCACAGCAGAGAGTTAGACAGATGACAGTATTTTACCCCATTACCCACTAACTTAAAAAAAATCTTCTGTCCATCCCATCTGTGTGGCCTGTGACCTTTTCAGTGACTGTGATACAGAGCGCACACAAGCCCAGCTATAAAAGTAATCAAAAACGAAACTGCAGCTGGACACAATGTTAAAACATCTTGTTCAACGATGGGCACTGTAGTAAGGGAAAGTCAAGAGATACTTCAAAGTACACAACAGAATTTTATGCAGTGGTCTCGCCTTCTGATTTTTCCCATGTTAATGTGTTCATTTGTGACCCAAAAGTGACAGAAAACAAGGGAATGAAAGATTTAAATGGAAGAGTCTACAACATCTCAGTAATTGGAGGGAGCTTTTTATCCAAGCTTTGAAGATTTTAACTCTCAGGAGGCACACGGTCTAACTGGGTAGAAGGATTTTTAATGGCATGTGACTCCTACTCTCCATTGTGCCACAATGACATGCAAACTTTTGTTAAAATTAAAGAATGACAGAGAGGGTTGTCATTGACAATATATAGAAGAGAGCAGTTTACTGGTTATAATGGTGTTCAGTTGAAATACATATCCACAGTTGCATTAAAACCTGTCACAGCTGATTTTTCAATGTATTATCCGTCCATCCATCCATCAATTTTTGAGCCGCCTAATCTTACTTTAGAGTTGCAGTGCATAGAAACAGGGTATGCTAACTAGCCCAATTGTCTTTTTTCCCAGGAACCTTCTCCAGCTCCTTTGCTTCCACAGTAGTACCGAGATTTACAATCCTTCCAGCCTGTCTGAGGTCTGCTCCAGGGTCTCTTCTCATCAGACTTGTCCCCAAACGGAGCAGGGTGGAAGCTCATGATCTGAATCAGTGCCCATTTACCTGTGTACACAATCTCATCCAGGTCAAAATAAGGATGATTTCAGATCTGAAACAAAAAAATCTAATATATACTCTATACTGTATGTCCACACTGTGTCAGTGTTTGTGTGACCCATCTCCATTAGAGCTTCAGAACAGCTCTTTGAAGTGCTACCATGGTGATGAGATGATGGCAATGAGAAATGACCCCCAGATTGTGCTGTGCTGTGTGCGCGCGTGTGTGTGTGTGTGTGTGTGTGTGTGTGTCTGCATGCAGGTCTGTGTATGGTAGGTGACTGAGATGTTTGGACCCCATTGTTACCTTATCTGGGCAACATACACATGGGTACAGGAGCTCTGTCAAGAATCACATGACTTCTCCGCATTTTGATGGTGTGAGAAAACAGGATAGCTTATATCTGATGGATAGGTTTTTTTTGTGCAAACTTCTGTACAATCTTCATTTTGATATTTGCAGGAAAATGTGGGATGGTAATATAATAAATTTCCAATTTATGAATACTTGATCTTCTCCGGTGCATCCTTACCCCTGAGCTCTTTCACTTAATCTATCTATGACGGATGATCTATCTCCTTACTATTCATCAGAGGAATCCTCAAATGACATGTTAGTTTATTAATAATGCCACCGTCTCTCATTGGCTCTGTGTCATCCTTTTATAATCCCATCAGATCAACTGAACTATCCAGTTATGAAACAGATTTCCAGCCCATAGACCAGCTGATGCCTAATAATAAATGGGACAGAACATTATAAGCGCTTTATCATGGTTGTGTTTCTGCTGTGTTTCCATTTGTGGCAGATGTGAAGAAGGAGAATTTATATGCTTGTTCATCCAATAAAGGGCTTTCACATAGGATGGCTCAATGTGTACGCTAGCTGATCGTTAAACAACAATGTACCTTTGACACAAACTGTTTCCTCCTGCTGACAGTCTTTCACTAAGCTTTGTTTGCACATTCTGGATCTCTGCACGTAATGTATGAACATAACATTTATCAGAAACCTGGGTAAGACAGCATATTTCCTCATACAATTATTATATTTGCTATTAGTCACAGCAACAGTAGTCATGGGATACAAAAACAATAAATTCGAAAATTGTTCCAGTCATCTAATTGCCTGCAAACATCAGCATACCTTGCATGAATACCGAACAAGCCATACTCTAATAATAACACTAATAATCAGCTCAAAGAAACACACAGTACTGTGTAATAGTGCTGTTGAGCACTGGGTTCAACCTTTTTGAGTGCTGCCAAGTGATGTTGGAGCTGTTATGTGTTTTTTTATGTTTTGAGCTATACCTTCCTCAGTCTGGCTGTTTACTGCTCGATTTATCTCTGGTAGCTTTGCTATAAATGCAAAACACACAGAAGCTATGTTGAGAAGAAAAAATATGATCCGGGAAGTCAAGTTGGAGTACAGCATCCAGAAATTTGGAGGCCTATAACAGAAACCTAAACATTGCACAGTTTGTAATATTATGAGACTGGATTTTACAACTCTGGAAAGTTATCGCTGTGACAGTCTTTTTTTCCTCTGATGAGGTGCTTGCATGTATATGCAGGAAGGTTGGTCACCCAAACACTGTTTTGCTCGTAGTCCCTGCTAATGCAACCCAACAACACATGCACTTTAGAATCTCTTTCTGTGAACCCTTTACTCCTAACCTGTTTGGTGCAGTTCAAGTGAAACATTTGTTTGATACGGTTTGGTTTCAACGCTGTCAAATTCTGATACGGACCAAACAACTGCACTGAGAAGATGCCTGAATAGGAGGGTCTCGGTCCACTTCCAAGCAAACTCTCAATGGCAGGAGCAGAGGCTTTAAAAGGCGTCAGCCACTCTAGTGGGTACATTCTCTGTCTCAGTTCAGCCTTTTCATCAATCCGGTGAGTAGAGGGCACAACACACACAAGCATACACAAATATGAAAACACACATCAGCACCATCCATGCAAGCATCCTCTTTGATGTCAAAGTAAGCTTGTGACAAATGCAGCCCTGTTAAAAACAACCTTATGTGGCACCAGGGGAATGGCTAAATAGGATGCCCTCTCCATCCAGGTTGACAGTTCTAATGAGATTCACGAAGCTGGTGTTAATCCCTTGAATAACATCAATATTAGGGATACTGTCTGTTACTCCCAACCAAGCAGTTAGCATTATGTAAATCATGATTATAGTGTTAAACTTTATTTTATGGTTGCAAATCCACTTGCAAAACTCATGTCTTCACTGATGCAACAATTACCTAAATATGGTTGAACTGTATTGCATGTTTAAATTGTCACCATATGCATCAAATCCATTGTTATCTCTAAACAAAACTATCATATGTCCAGATTTTGCCACCAATGAGAAGGCACAGTAACCTGGGTTTTGATGTGATTGACTGTGCTGGCATTGATCCTAGGTATACCTATAAGGGTGAAGATGGAGACAAATGATCAGGACAGAGAAGGAGGGGAAAATAACGTGTGGGAATGAGAGTTAAAGGCAGAAAGACAGAAAACCAGAGTGAGACATTGTTAAACGGTCTAAATGGGTTCTTCTCATTATTTCTTCTCATATGCCAGAGGATGTACATTGAGTGGGGGTGTAAATACCGCAGGCATATGTGAGGTGTGAGGTGTCTACACAGAGTATATTCAACTGATAGAGAGGGATGCATAGTGGAGAGAGTGCTTCTGCCTGGCAACCCTATATCCACACACACCCAACGCTTTGGACTGTATGTTTGAAGTATTTTTCCCCCTGCACTCGTATGTATGCAAGGGCATGTTAATGTGTCCTGAATTTTTTTTTACACCTCTTTTGACAATCTAGGACCCTAGAAAAACTGTTTACTGTATTCTCTGGTGCCTATTTATCAAAATGCACATCTATCATTTCACATTATTATGTAATCCAAATTCCGATCACAGAAACAATGGACTGGTAAACTTAATGGTAAGGATTCTTAAGGTAGCTCCATGGACTAAACTGTTTTTATTATGGTCATTAAATTTAGCTGCCAGAGGTGGTTTCCTTCTCCTTCCTACAGTTTGGAGACATACAGATTGGCTGCACCTCATCAGTAAGCGAGGGATGATAAGAAACAATTAGTGTGTAATTGGGTCTCTCTGGCCGTGACTGACACTTGCCACAATGCCACTCAAGCTGTCGTAAGCAAAGTTTGCAACCCAGCGCCCAACTGTGCTCATCTCATCAACTATGCTTATGCATCTGTTTAATTATGGCTCATCCAGTAAGCCCTTAACAGTGACCTGAACTGATGCTCGTGGATTAGAAACAGTCCAGCACAATCAGTAGCTTCACTTTTACCCCCCATGTCAGCAATGTTGTGTCTGATATTTTGGCATTTCGACTGTGGCAGATGATCTTCTTCAATCCCCATAGTCCTATAATGTTTCTTTACTCCCCTCCCTCTTGTTAACATCTGAACCCACACAGTACACACACACTCTACTGCAAAAGCAAGCGGGGGAAAAAAAAAACAGGAGGACACGCCAGAGACTTGGCTTAAAAACTGTTACAAGGAACCATTACATAAGGACTTCAGAAGCTTTAACTTTGTGAAACATTAAACCAGGCTAACATTTATCGAATCTTCTCACAAGAGAAGCCTACACAAAAAAACATATAAGTAGCAAGACATCCATGAGACATACAGTAAGTAATTTATGATAATTTACAACTGGGGGTGGTCAAAGAGTGATTTGAAGCTTTTGTTAAGTGTTCATTAATTGCCGTTATTCTTCACACCTGCAAAGCTTCTAGCAGAGCTGACAAAGGGCTGTTCTCTTGCCTCATGGAGGCTGGTGGAAAGAGGGAAAAAACACATGTCTCAGCTCAGCTCAGCTCGGTTCAGTGATTCAAGTTGCAACACTTCAGATTCTGCCTTTTGATTTAAGGTTTGTTTGGGATTTAAAGCAAAAACACACATGTATAGGCTTTCTATTAATTATGAGAAGCAATTCTGTATAACAAGTTTTGTTTCCAAGGACAATGTTGTTTGTTTTTTTCTTTTTTTCTCCTTTTAGTGACTGAAACCAATCTAAATTTCGATGTCATATTTACTTTAATGCCTGCGCAGTACTGACCTCTGTTGGTGGGCATATGGCAGCACAGAGTTGACCCAGTACATTCAACACCTCCTGAAATAAATTAATGTAATGTAATATAATGTACATGTAATGTACAATAGGATTGTTGTTGATAGAGGATTACAAAATCAATGATCTACCAGCGACTGCTGTTTACATTCTATCAATAGTGCTGCATGCTAACACTGTAACAATTTTTATTATAGAAAACACATGGCCTTTTAATAATACATACAGACACACACACAGTCTAGGGCCTGAATGACAGGTGGAATATTGGATGCTGACTATTGGCGGGCTAGTTGAGGATTAGTCAACTGAGCACATCATCCCACCAACAAGCCGAAATAGAAATGAGGGCTTTAATCCGAAGTGGAAGGGGTGCTTGCACAGAGCGGAAACAAACGAGAGTATGCAATTTGGTATTGTTCCTCAGTTTTGTAATCCACTATCACAATAGCACTGAGTTTTGAGCTTGTCTGTATGCAATATAGCCTAAAGCTCAGGCAGCCCGTCTCACTGACCCAGTTTGCCTGGTGACACAGTCGATGGGTTTTACTTTTCAGAGTTTCACACATTATTTTGCAAACTCAGGAGAGGCATTGACTCACTCATTGAGTCATGTCAGTGATGCATGATAAACAGCTGAATAAATGTGTGTGCAGTGACATTAAATATTAAAAGCTGAGCGTGTATGCAATTGACCCAACTAGCTTCTTGCCACATCTTGATCAGCAGTTTCATAATGTATGATTGGAAGATATATCCAGTCCTCTGGCTTAGCTGTCAGCTGAGACTGAAGGTATATCTTTAAAGAGTGCAGTTTACAGTATATTTAATGAAGTAAATACTTAACAGACTAACACCCAGTGGATATTGTTAAACCAATCCCTCTGGTGATGTGAAGCTACACACTGAGTTCAGCACAAAATATAGTTAATAAATGCCCGTATAGCATCCATTCATGATCCCTGTGGTTATGCTGTCTACATTTTTTTCTTGGTCTATTTTTGTACTCTTGGATTCATGCTTAGCAAACACTCCTTCTAATATGCTGATACTGCCATCTCATGGTTATAAGTGGAACCACGGATAGTGTATGTGCTACAGGCTTTCTCTTATGCGAGGATACAATACATGTAGATTGTGGGGAATTTGCTATGGTTGTTATGGCAAACCGTGATAAACAGAACCTTGAAATATGAAGAATATAAACATGATCAATATACTTCAAGTTTTATTTGGCCATATATGTTGGGTTTCATTCATAACGTTTTTGGTGCTGAATGAAAATCAGCATGAATATTCATATGTGTATTACTTGATTGCTGAAAATATATATTTCACACTGAAGACAGTTTACCTGATTTAAAAGATTTTTATTATTTTTTTTACTGTAATCCTTCCTCTGAACAAAGAGTTTCCTTTTTATCTGGACCATCAGGAACTTTTCTTGGACGCTTCTTAGGTTTTTCCACCATACTCCTTGCTTACTCAGTTGCTATGGTTCACAGCATCATTAGGGATCATTAGCTGGATGTTGACACATTATTGTTTTTAACTCTGTCTTTGCATTTTCATTGGAACAATGTCACATCATACAAAAACACAACAGAGGAACAGATTATATGTCTGTATTTATTTTCATCAGAACACAATTTTAATCATTGTAGCAGTAATTTTCATACTTTTTGAAAAGATCATGACTTGTGAGACTGTTTTATAAATCATTTCATCAAAGTTGTTTGTAAAAAAATTAAAGAAGTTACTTGAACTAAAGCATCTATAATATTACAATATACTGGTAGTATAATAGTAATCATAATAATCATAATCGCAATGATACTTCTATATGACTTTGAACCTTTTTCATTTCTATAATCATAAATCTTTCGATTTCACACACACAGAACCACAACCTTTCACAATAAGGTTGCAAAGCTGAGGACAAGTCTATTGGTTAAACCGCACCACATTCTCTTTTAACATCAATGAATTCAGACGCTCAAAATAAAAAAAAAAGAATTAGAAGAAGAAGAAGAAGAAAGTAACAGCATGACATCAACTCAAAATACACAAGGAAACCTGGATGCAAAGACATACATTGTTCAGCATACTAGGGAACGTATTTACAACCAAAAAAGGAATGGGCTTCTGCATAGATCCACAGGATAGAGAACAGAACTATTGTGAAAACAGAGAGAGGCTGAGAGGGAGTGAAAGAGGGCAATATACCAATGGTGGTGGGTGCACAGGTGGTTAGGGGCAAGGGGCATAAATAGTCTATATGTGCAGGGGTAAAACACAAAATTAGTTTTTGTAGGCTGGTATGTTATGGAATGTGACAGACCATACCCTACGACTGCTACAAAACCATTGTCTGGGACTTAGACTGAATCTATAGGACCCCCTACACAATTTCTTCTCAGTATATGCAGAAAAAAAAAACATACACACAAAAAATAGAATTATTACAGCAGTTACTGTTGTGTGCATGCCTGCATTACCAACAAAAGTCAAATCAGAGATTTACATCAGTCAAATGTAATTATATTATTGTTTGCGAGAACCCTTGCACACAAAAATGTCCAGCCTGGGTGCAAACATGTCTGAAGGAGTATGAAGGACAACACATATGCACATCATTCACACCCATACAACCACAATGGACTCTGTGTGACTTTTGATGCAGGTTATTGTATGAATACATGTCCAACAGTTGGTTTGTGATGGCTGTTACATCACAGCATGGCCCCTGACATGATAGGCAGAATGAAATCGCATGTATGTCTTCAAGAGATCCCATACATGTGTTTATGGTGAAGTTTGTGTGAGGTTCATGAGGTGCAATCCAAATATTGCTAACATGGCACATTTTTACGAAACTGACAGACCCTGTTTTCCTCCTGTTGCCCGTTATGTTTGATCATGAATAGACTTGAATTGGGTTAATTTACTCAATACAAGCTATGTTTTGGCACCAGTTTAAGGTCATTGTCCACTTCATTCTCCCTGACCTTCTGTGCACTGCCTCTGGCAAGGTTTGGGGGAATATTCTATAAGACAGGTGCAGGGGAAACATGGATCTACGCCTACCCTAGTTTGTTTTGGGTCCTGGGGCACTGACACAGTTATTACACATTGTACAGTACAGTGGTTTCATACTACAGTCCATGCAGCTTTAGGGCTGTAGTGAATAATGAGACAACTAATGTAGCAAGTCCCTGTGGGTCTAAAGACAGTAGCGGTTTGCCACACCTGTCCTGCAGGCCCCAAGGTCGTGGCAACGATAATGAGCTCCCTAGGGAACACACGGCATTTAGACACAGACACACATCGCTGCATATGCACATATGCAGACGTACAGACACACAACAGCACGCTTTTGCCCACAGGCCCATCACTTTTTCTTCCAGAGCTCACCTTTCCTGATTCTTGTTTATATGACAGTCCTTGTGTGATAGGTCTTCAGCAGCAGTAGCAATATAAAAGAATAAAAATATCTCCATCTACTGGTGGTCAATAGAATAGCAGCATTTTTCTCACCGAATGCAGTCATCCAAGATGGGTGTGGGTGTGCTGTGTTGAATGACAATGAGCAGTTATGTATTTCATGCAAGCAGGAAGTCTGGAGTGACGCAGGGTCTAAGCAGCATGTTTCAAAGTATGTCAAAATAAGCCAATATACTGGTTATATAGACATGGTGGGAATAATGATGAATTTTAAATCCTCATATAAGCTGTGTAATAAAATTCTTGACATCAGATATTGGATTGGACATCTCATTTAAGTAATCAACATACTAGAGAGTGGAAAAAAAATGCATTCAGCAACATCCGTTTATCTTCAAATACCTGAACTCACAGCCTTGTTCATCAAAGAGACAAAAGGAAATCTAGAAACTAATGAAGAAGTCAGCCCTTAAGGTCACACCATTCCTTTCTGTTCACACGCTGGTCAACATTTAGAAAATAAACATAGGTGTCAGCTGACTTAGACGATAATCAGGTTATGCCATTAGTGCTTACACAAACAATGACATGCTCCTCTCTCTGGATTTGTTTCTGTTCCTGCTCTCCAGTGACAGCCAGTGGAATACCTCTGTACTGCAGGTGTACAAGTTTAAAAAGAAACAGGAAATGAGCCATTTTTTACCCTTTGTCTGCTAGCAATTCGGATATGCATTTTGTTCAGAGTGTCTGACTGTGTTGATGATAATGTTTGTACTGTTTATCTTAATAAGCCCTTTACTTAATGAGACATTAGTTTGATGTTTTGAGAAGAAAAGTACAAAAGAGTGGGCATGCTACAGGAGCTGATTTGGGATCAGATGTGGTGCAGAGTGGGGCTGAGGACAATCAACAAACGAGGCTGTGATAACCTTGCAGAGAGCCTCCACGTGCAATTCATGGAAATTACATATTTTGATTCAACAGAAACAAACTGACCATTTAAACAAATTGTCTCTGTATTGGTGATATGTATAATGTCATTCTATATGAATTGCAGGTCCAGTGTAATATACCTATTAGTGGTCAGGGGATTTTCCTTCCCTCGCTACTGCAGGTAGCATGCTACCTTTCTGAGCGAGGCGTTGACATTTTAGCTTCATCATTACTGCACGGGAATTACAGTTCATCAATTATCAAAAAGTACTTAAAAGTAACATCCAGTCATTATGTTTTCTTTGAATAAAAAGGCCTGAGGTTAAAATGACACCACTGATATGGACATCAGTATTGGTTCAAGGGAAAACTGTAAATTAGTTGTTTTCTTCAAGTAGTGGTGATAGAGTATAATTATTTCTATTTGAACTGCTGGATACATTTGATTGTTAATCAAATGTGTCCAGCAGGGAGAAAGAAAAGAACCAAGGCTCTTGAGGCAGAGAAGACAGAGGAACCTTCAGCAAACATCGTTTTTATGTTACAGACATTTGACTGGATGGTACCTTTAAAATCTAAAATAACAAAAGCTTCTTGGTCTGTAGCAATAGTGAATAATATATATTGATCCAGTGCTAAAATCCTGATGTCAGTTAACTTTGCTGTGCAATGTTGCTGAAAGGTAATCACAATATGAATGGGGTTTTGGGAAAATGAAATCACGTCTTTGGTTAAGACAAGCTTAACACAGTTTCATGTTTTGTTCTGTGAGATAAAATTATTCCATGTAGTTTTTTAGCTTTCTGTGCACCAATTAACAAAGTTGCTAACAAGTGGCTACATCTTTAAAACTGAAATACAGAAGATCTATGGCAAAATGTTCATGTTATTACCCTGCAATTAATAGCTGACAGTTATTCGAGCATTATTAAAATGTAATCAATCAAAACTTTACCAACACCAATGTAAAGATTACCTGCTCATGTCAGTATGTTTTCTAAAAGCTTTCTACAGGTTATTTGGCATCTAATAACATGCTTCTGCCTTGTTTTTCATCTTCATTAAAAGTACAGCAAATTGCAACATGAGGAGTGCTGATCCTACTGCTTAAGTTAACCATCTTTAAACCATGAACATTCAACACATATTGTCAGATAATCCAAATTGCAAATAATTTTTATTTTATGTAAAATGATTTAGATTCTGATTTTGTTCATATGACTCAGCCCTATCATTCTGGTTTATTACAGCTTGGGTATTACTTTTGTAGTTTTGGCCGTTTGTTCTATTGGCTTTTACAAGATTTTACTCAACAAAGTAAATGCTGAGATGTGGCAACACGTCAACATGGCTACAATGAAGTCTAATGGGGCAAGAAAACCAAGGGCCAGATGATGAGACATACTGTTTATTACACTGTAAAGAAGATCTCAATTTAGCTATAATTTCTAAACCATTGTATTTCAAACTGGAAGTGGGTGCAACTTAAAAGGTTCATAATTATCCCTTATTTAATTTTCCAAATAAGTTTAGCTAACCAGGTTTGTTTAAACTGACTACTTGTGTCTCCTGCCCTGTCAGACTTATCAGTGTCATTGCACTCCCAGAAAGTAATAAACATGGCGAGTACAGTGCTGCGATAGGAATCCTGGTCAAAACAATGAGGACCCAAGTTGTAATAAAATCAAGATATCCTTTTAGACTTTAAACACTGAGTCTGTCTGTTCCTGATGTTTCTCACAGTTTAGTATGGTGTTAGCTTTTCACTGAAGCTATTTACAGAAATGTTTTGATTCTTGAAAACAGAATAGGAGAATATTATCTCACAAAAACAAAGTGAGGGACACCCATGAACCTGTGTTAAACACAGAACACACCAAAACCACATTCAAAACCCAGTGAAGTTTTAATGGGATTGTGGCCAATAAACCAGCATGGCAGAGCTAAGTGACATCTGGGGAGGGCTTCCATAAAAACATCATCGCTGCACCTGCCTGTCAGGTAGAATTTTAGGGTACATGTCAGCAACAGACACTCATCCTTTCACACACATTCATGCACACATGTGTAAAGACATGCATACAAGCACACACAAGCCCACACGTGCTCGTAACACGCACAGTAAATCTAGAAACACAAACCATCACACGCACACACACACCCACGCACACACACACACACACAAACTTGCAGCTAATTATATTTTTTACACATTATCCATCTTATTTAGAGAACAAATTTTCTTCCTGTATGAAAGACCCAGAAACAAACAGAAAGGATGAACATTAGAAAGAGAATATGATTGTGTTATTCCATAGTCAGCCAGTGCAACAGAAACCAATAATTGGAACACAGTGTAAAAAAGCGTAGTGAGAGAAACTCAGCCATGAGGAAGCCGACCTTCCCACTCAACAAAGGCTGTGGCATTGTCCCCTTTCTATCTAAGGGACTGTTTGAGTCCCTTAGTATGTCTGTTTGTTTACTTGTTTGTTTATTTGTTTTGATTGATTTGTGTGTCTTTCGTCTCAAAGCGTCCCACATTTTCCATTTGCCAGAAAGCGTTGCAGAATGTCCACAGGCACACAGCTCCAGCCGTTCGCACAACTGTGGCTGTATTTTTCCACAGATCGGTTGCCATGGTGAGGGAATCCCCCACCCCAACAACCTCACCTCCTCCTGGCAGCTCTATCACTCCTCGTTGGCAGGGCTCTCCTCCAGAGGCGTGATGGCGGGGAGGCCCAGTCCTGTTGCATTGTGGGATGCAGTGAGGCTGGCAACAGTGTGTAGGAGGACAAGGACCAGCAGGCAGAGTTTGAGCCGGCTGTTACACAGTCTGCAGGCTGCCGAGGAGCTGAGGGAGGTACGGTGCTGGCATGGCGGGTGAGTTCTTTTCAGGGTCCCCCGGGAACGGTTGTCAACTTTCAAGTCCCACTGCACGTCACAACACTCTGCATCCGGGTCCACACCTGATGGATAGTCCTCCAGCAGCCCTGGGGGTTGTTTTGAAGAAAAGGGGATGGAGGTGATGGTGGAGATATAAACAGTTAACTCACACGCTGCATGTAGCATTTTTTATACATCAATTCTGTACTTTCTGTCAGAAAAACAGTATTGCTGCTTGTCCAGCTTCCTCCACAAGCACTGCTTTGATAAAAACAAAATATATAAAAGACAATAACAACAATTGACTTTAGTAAGAATTAATGATTCAAATCAATCGAGTGAGTTCCTATGAACATTATCATTTTCAAGTTGAAATTAGGGCTGGAAAGCACTGTGACCCAGACACCTCAGTGCACTACAATATAAGATACACAAGCAAATGGAAAAAAAAATCACAAAAATAATTTAAAAAAACATATTCATTAATTTGATAACACATGCACAGCATAAAGGACAGTTTTGATAATCAGTAATCAATTTTTCAAACCCAAATTCAATGTGATTAGCCACGCCTTTGCAACTAGGCCTACAGACACACTATAAAAGTTATTTTGAGGTATGGAGACTGTTTAAAAAATGTACAACATTTCGCACTTTTTTAAGATACATGAAACACAAAGTACATGCTAAAGATACAAAGACTGACACTCTCTTCACTGACATTATAAGCAAAGGGGGTTTGTCATGGCCTGTGTGCATACTAATGTGAGTAGTGAAATTTGAAGAAGTGTGTGCCCACTCAGCATAGTTTGACTGTCAACAACTTAACTGTGACAAAAGGAACCATGTAATTACTGCAAGTTTCTGGCAAATCTACATTTAAAGCAACCATGTTTGCACTCACATTCATCCAAATACTTGATTAGTCTTGCCCAGTACAGCAGCTTCACAGAGCAAACTGTACATTTAGAATAAACTGCCACATGGTAAGACCTTTCTACTGCATAAAAAGTGCCAAAGACTAACACGTTGTTAGTTCTGGTCTTTTCACAAGACTTGTTGATATTAACGAATATATAGAATAATGCTGGTCATATTCTTTCATTTCAAAGAGTGACAAAAGCGACCTTGTTTAGTATTCTTCATAAATACATAAATCAGTACAAATGATAAAATGAAAAATACACAAAAATTTCAAACACAAACATTGCTTTGGATTTTTTCTGTCATACTGTACATGAATGTAGCCTGCTCTATATGAACACCAGAGGGCAGCACCAGCATGTGTTTGTCTTTGTATTAATCATGCTCACACAATACTGTGGGGGACTCACCTTCCATGTATCTGTGTGTCCTGGACTGGAAGTAAGCACTGCATTCACTAACACTGACCCACATAGTGTTATATGCTGTTCGGTACAGACGGAGCATACATACTTATCGTCACAGAGCCCCACTGTGCAACTGCCTGTGCTGTGAATAATTGGCAACAATTTCTTGTTACGGTGTATCACCCTGTTAGTCTGGTGATTGGACAGAACATCCTGTAACTGTAAAGTCACAAGTGTGTGTCCATCAGAGGTCGTGTGTCCCATTGAAGTATCACTGAGCAAGACACGCTTCCTATGTAAGTTACTCAGGCCATGTGCATGACCCACAGTACACAATCTGTACAGATTAGAGACGCTTGTTCCTTGTGGCTACAATTCCCAGGATTTGGGAAAGTAATGTTCTTCTTTTATCACCTACCCTCAACTACTGCTCAGCGCCTATTGGTTGTGTACTAAAGTGACACTAGGCTGTACTGATGCTAATCTTTAAAAAAAGAAAAAAAAAAGGTTAAAAGAAAACAAACACATGAGATAAAAACAAACAGAAAAATGCATAAACTGTAGGAAGATGATTTTATTGTTTTGTACCTGTGCATATAAAGCTGGGGCTGCCTCCATGAATGAGATCATCATTGTCGGGCAGGACGAAGGGGCACCGCTGCTGCACCTCCAGGCAGTACTGACCACAGGGGATTCGCTTACTGCAGTGCATCTGGGTGGTCTGGAAGTACTGAGAACACAGCCAAGGCTTATAAACCATCTAGGGGGGAGACAGAGAGGTGAGAGCAGGGGAGAGAGAAAGACAGGTGGAGGGGGTGCAGAGAGAGGATATCGATGAGTTTAGTTGCATCGGATGATACGCATACACAGGTGCACACTCACACGTATGTACATCATCCTGACCTCCGCAGCAATTGCTTCACACAGGACTGAGCAGATATCCTGACTAATATCCACTGTTTAATGAATGTGGCTGTTGCTGGGCAGTCATCGCTTTGTCAGTCAATATACAGTATCACCCAACCTCCTGGTCTGAACAACTGAGTATCACTGTGTGCTGTTTGCCGTTTTCAGAAGGCTAATCTCTGTTTTTATATGCAATGATCTTCAAATGGTGGAATACACAACAGATGCTTCACTACTACTGTATACAGCCTGAGTAAAATGTAATGGACCTGAGGACCTGCAACTTGTTTTTCAAGTGTTTAAAGTCAAAATCTTTACCATAATCCTAATGTAAACATACTGTATTAGTACCCCCAGCACTAAAGATCGTAACAAAAGATTAGAGCCTCTCAAATTAATGAAGGGACTTTACAGACAATAAATTTAAATTACAGTATAATAAGCCTATACAGTATAATAATCAATTACGATCCAGTAAATCAAACAAAAGTTGTCTCCATGACAACAAAGCAAACCCCATCTGCTGAGAGAGACCATGAGATGTGGTTGGAAGATCCAAAGACAATCTCAGTCATTAATGGTATCTGATGCTGTGAGCTTTGTTTGCATCACTAATGTTTGTAATCAGAGCAGGAAAACAGGCTTAGTGTTTTCATTATCATCCGTTCACAAACATTTAACAACACTAACCCTGGTGTTTTGTGTGTTTTATTATGTATGTGAGGTTAGCTGAAATACACAGTACAGTATATGGTCAAAACATCTATTACTTATTGTTTGTGTGCGGTGACGTGGTAATTTTTTCTCACCCATCTTCTCAACTCTGCAAGTGCACAAGTGGGGACAAATGATTTATTTAGCACCTTATTTTTCTTTTCTCGTGTGATAAGGTGGTCGCCTCATTGTGTGGTATTATCACCTGCAGCAATTAGCTGGTATTTCCTGTGAAACACCCCAGAGACTGTGAGGCAAGCCTGCACCTGCTGTGAGCTAATTATCACACCTAAAAACAGTGCACCAAACCATAGATCACATCACTCCTCCATAGATACTTATATGTTGCTATTGAGGGTTTTGTGTGTGTGTGTGTGTGTGTGTGTGTGTGTGTGTGTGTGTGTGTGTTAGGAAGAGAAGAAAGCAAGATAGAGTGTGTATGTGGACATGACATACAGTATTTTTATAATGTGGCGCTTCGTCTGAATGACGCACATACATTCCAATGAAATCCATGAACAGACCAAAGAAGAAATAAACACAAGCACACAAAGTGTAATGATTCTTACATTATAAGTCAAAAATATACTAATCAAAAATTCAAGAGGGCAGGGAACCAAAATAGACTGCATGAATGTACAGTATAAGTACAAAAGCTTGCTTTCTGAAGTGAACTATTAGTTGAACTGTAAATGTAGATGGTTGCAATCCAGCCAAGATTTAAGTCGTGTAAAGCAGGGGAGAAGACAAGAAACGATACTTAGGGAAAAAAATAACCAACGACATTCCTAAAGGGAAATACGTTGATAGCTGTTTTTGGTCTAATAGAGCTAATGATGATACTGATAATGATATGTTGACTACATCTAACATATTTTATGGGCTTATTATTCAAACATTTTTGCTCACTGGATTAGGTAACAAGTTCCTTTTGCATCACTATATTGTATAAGGCATGATTAAAGCCCTCTCATGCATTCTGTCTTTTTATCCACACAAAGATGTTTGTTGCATGTACTATATGCATGACTGAACATGTGCACACACAGCCATTCTGCACACATTCACATAAGCTGTACAGTAAATTGCTGTGAGCTAATAATTAGATTTCCAGTAAAAGATAAGGTTGGTTCCTGAGGACACCACACACACACACACACACACACTGCCCTTCTCTCTCTAATTCAGTGTGTGAATGTCACAAATGAAAATGTAGTCACATGACCTAATGCCACATCGTGTACACATTAGAATTAATATTTCTAAATTATCAACATATTGTGCGTTTGTGTGAATATGAGATTACACGGCTGTCTTTTGCATTTTGCTTGTGCAACACATTTTCAATTTCATGTCCTCCTGTTACCCGGTGTTTGGACAACTGCTCATCCTGTAGCTGTCAGCATGGGGAGATAAAGACAAATTCAGCAACGTATCACATTACACTAACAATGTCATTGGCAATGAGTGTCAAGTAGTGTCTGTTTTAGTATTTATCAGACATTTCCTCTACTCAGCGGAATCTCAGAAAACAATGTTAAAGTCAAGGTCTGTCTGGTCATTTGCACTGAATCCCAGACATGAACCAAAAGCTGAACAATCAATAATATCACAACTGAAGAGATTATCTTTAAACACCGCCTGAAGCAGTCCCTTAGCTTTGACTTGAGCCTCAAAGAAAAGGTCTCATACAAGCGGCAACTGTTTCCTATCCATTTCACGTTTCCTTGTAAGACAATTCAAGTCGGTGTTTAGTAATGCTTATTTACAAGGACAAACAACTACAGTAGGTTAGATCTAGGTGACAGCTAGACCATGCATCTACAACAAAAAGACAAGTGTGTCCTATGAGCCAGTCAGTCGGCAAAACATCTGTCTGAAGTGATGTGGGGAGAAACCACAGCGCTTTTTGGCTGATTGCCACACAATCATGTCTTTTTGCACTCAGTCTCAGTTAGTGAATCCCAATGCTGCTGCTGCATTGAGATCTCCACTTACTCAACCATCAGCCAACTAGATCCTTGACTAGTAATTTATCATCCTGCTGTTCAATCTCAGAGAGGGAGAAAGAGACAGCGAGTGAGAGAGAAAGAGGGAGGAGCGTCATGATACAGCTAGTGGTGGACTCTTTCTCTCCTTTATATAACTTTTTCCAGTTTGGTGTGTTCTCTCAACTCCCTTCGGGAGAGAGTAAAATACTGCGCTCTCCTCAGTGAGTCAGTGAGTTAGAGGTCAGCCAGCTGGCTCTCAAATTTGTATTCTGCTTTTTATGTCAGCTCTCGCTTCCTTTTTCTGTCTTAACTCCTGTCACTGTGTCATCTTTCCCACTGATGGTGCAACTGTGATGCAGTGTCAGATGGGTTGATTTACTAGTGATGCTTTTACTCTAAATCCTCAGATAGAAGCACACATGAAAAACCTTAAAAATCTAATTTAAAATAATGGCAGCTCATAATTGCGACGGCCGTTAGGATTACCTGTACTACAATGTCAATGCTATTCATAATAATTCATATTTTTACAGCATATTTACTTAAGTAAATGTATTTATCAAGGCTAGCCCACAATTATTAACACCAGTGTGATGATAATATGCAATATGTGTGTGATTTGGACAAAAAACAACTTTTCCTCAGTAGTTCCTAGACAGGTTGAATCCATCAGCACAACAACGGTCATGCTCACCATTTTTTAAATTTAAGATAATCACCCATCACATCAGTACAACAATAAAGTTGTGTTATATTCACTGCTCTGTTGCTCTGAGTTTCTCTTTTTATCAGAACAAATTTTCTCACTCATTAATTAGTTACAAGCACTTCTACTTTGCAGTTTTTACTATCACTATTGATCAGGAAAGGGAGGGATTATGCCAATTTGAGGTTCTCAGAGACTTTAAATGTGAAACATCTATGCAGGAGGTGTTGAGATAAATAAACACTAATTGAATAAATAGCTGGAATAAGTAATAGTGACTGAGAACAGCATTTCTCTTAAAAAGAGAAACTCGGAGCAACGCTGCAGTGAGTATGACATGACTATGTTGTTGACCTGATTGAATATGATGTTGTGAAATATGCTTAAAATATATTAAGATGTAAAAAGTAAACATGAAAGAAGTTTTGAGTTTGCATTAACAGCAAACAGCATCAACACGAAAATAAAATGGGAGCAGGTCAGGAAACAGACATTTGTCTTAGCAAAATATGATCACATAAACTTATACTGTAATGAGGAAAATTGGCAATGAAGGTCTCTAATAAAAGACTGTTTCATATAAGTTCTGTCTTCATAAACTATGACAGTAGAAAATTCCTTCTTTATTCCATATAGGCATGAATCGTTTTACCATTCTTACATTTCTTTTTTATCAGGTTGTAGTGCAAAATGCAGATAGCACACTGACAGACCAGGCAGAAAAGTGGGTTGTCCAGTAACTGTAGACACAGAAAAGTGTTTAACATGCATGTGTGTGGAGGAAAATGTACGTTGCTTTGGATAAAAGTGTCTGCCAAATGAATGTATATAAATGTAATGCATGTAAATGTCACAAATCCACCCTGACATAGACTGTCTTTCTGGGTTTTTTTGCCGTTTACATGCCTTACTTTCCCTTTCACAGGTCCTCCTGGCCTTCAATCACATCATTCCCCTCACCCGAGCTTCTCCACCCATCTCCACACCTGCATCTCATTCCCCTCATAAGTCACTCTTTTATGTACTGGCCCAGTTCCACTTGAACTCTCTGCAAGATTGTCTAGTGTATCATGTCTAGCTGTCCAGGACTTGATTAAAGATTCTGGATATTCACCTTGCCTTTCTGCCTCTGAAGTCATGGTTTTGGGTACAATCCTGTCTGTGCTTTCTGAGCCATTACAGCAAATGAATAGATGTAGTGTAAAAGAATGGTTGGACTAAAGGTTGACGATCTCCAAGTACCTTAGTTGGCCACAAACCTTAATTTCCAAGGCAAATGCTTCATTTCAGTTGCAATTTCTGGACAATGAGAGACTACAAACACCCCAGTGGTCAAAGGGAGATGAAAGTTTGCTTTTGAAATTTGAAAATAAGCTAATTGAAAAGAGCTGATACTACAATCCAATCTTCATCTAAATGCATATCCTTTTTGAATCACAAAATACAATGCCACAATATTTCGTTACATCCCACTCCCTCCCTGCTCTCCTCTGGTTTGCTGTTAGTGATCTGCAGAGCGAAGACTCAGCTGTCTCCTGGATTGGATTATTTCATAACGATTAGGCTAATAAGATTGTAATTGATGGAAGGCCTTAACCTGCCCTGTGGTATTGGTTTTAAATGGCCCTGGATGGCCCTGTCTTGTCAGTGCCTTGTCTTTAATGTTTTATCTGGACCTGTGTTTGTGTCTAAACTGCTGACAGAGGCTGAGGAAGCTGATAGCAACACACCAGATTACTGAAACTCATTCCTCTTCAACATGCAGAACAGTACAGCAGCGCTTCAGAGAGGCACAGACACACATGAACACATGCAGAGTCTCACGTGCCGACTAACACAGCCATTCAATGCTTCAGTGCATTTAGTCTACACTCTTTTCTTTGATCCTCTTTCCTGCTCTGTTTATTTAAATGATCCTCATCTTTGATAATTGGATCAGGACAAGTGAACAGCACAATGGCCTGGTATTAACATACTTCTAACTTTTGTCATGGGAGTAAAACAGAAGGAAATCATGAAAACTGAGTGAGTTCAAGTTAACCCTCACTGTCTCTGATTTTTACTGATTTTCTTTTGCTCTTCAGATTTTTACACTGGTCTAAACTGATTATCATCCAGATCCATGCACCAGGTCTGCTAAAAAAGTACCTTACAGTCAACAAGCACAGGTAAGAAAATCTTTAAAGAAAGAAAACACAAATATTCCTTCTGAGTACAATTTTTTTATGTTGAATTCAATCAATGAACCCTATGCACTGTATACTATCCGCTGAAGAAAAAAGACTTTCCTATACCCTGTCCACAGACGCACAGATTATCATGCTGCATGCTCTCTACAGTGTTGGATGAAATGAGCAGTCCATTCAAGCAGTGACACTAAGGCAGCCTGAGATGTAAGGGGGTCAAATAGAGGGTGTTCTTTAGTATGATCCAGAGTGTAAACTATCATTTTAATTCCTACGGCAGCAGCAGCAGCAACGCCCCATGGGAGTTCCACTACAAGATGGGGTTGAAGGGGCTGAATAGCAAAGGTTACGCCAAATATAATCTGAAAAACAACATCCACATATACACACGCAAACAAACGAGTATACATGGATAAACCCGATGGTAATTCAATGAATGTAATCAAGCGTGAACTCAAACACAAAGAAAAAGAACAGCCATTGGTTTCTACAAGGGAAGTACACGTATAATCAATTCATATCATTGCAGAACTACCCTGCTAATTTAAGCAGATAACATTTAATTGGCTGTGATGTGCATTTCCTTGTGTGTACATTGAAAAAATGCATGTGTGTATATTGACTAGCCTGGGGTGCCAGCACCTGGCAAGCATACAAGCAGTGTCAACAGCAGCTGTATAGAGAAAATGTAACGTAACTAATGATCTACAACAACAAGACAGACATGAAATAAACTGGCAGGTTTAGCCACAATGGTTAGAGGAGCCAATGAGAATTTTATAGTGAAACAAAAGGACGAGCAAGGCTGCCGGCAGACTGAAGTCACCACACAATACACTGATTGAAAGTGAAGTGATGCAGAAAGCACTCATGCAACTCCCTGAGAGGCACCTATTCAATTACATTCATGTTACAGTACATTTGAATGACTGTGTCCACACAGGTCTGGTTTCTCAATAATGACCCACCTGCTGTTTTAGGCAGATGCACAACAAAAACATTTGCACATACAGCAAACACACACAAATACACACACACACCTGATCACCGACAGCTAAACACGACCTCATATCTTTTGATATGGGCTGCTCATTTGGCAAATAAAAGCCATGGTAATGTAATTACCACACACCAAGGACACACAATATTATATTGAGTGAGGTTATTAGAAGGAGAATATATCCAAACAAATATAGAGACAGAGGCGGACGTATGTAAAAATAGAATAACCTCAGACTACACGCAAGACGTTCACCACACTGTTATACTGAGAGGTTTGACAGGGCATGTTTCAATGTGGTGTGATTCTCAGTGAAAAGGAACAAATACAACAACTATTATGAGTGCTGAATCGCCAAATAGCAGTGGCACAGGGTTACATGAAAAATGAATGAATGAAAGATACGGTCATGGCAGTGTGTGAATTAATAATGAAAGAATGAATTTCCTCCATGCAGGAGGTGTTCACTGCCTACAAGAGTTTGTCAGTTGGTGCTCTGTGTGGCCCTCTGAGCCTGCAAGATAATCCGTTTCAGGTCCTCCTGTCAGGGTGTCATTCTGTCTGGGCCACTTAATAAAGTTATCCCCCAGCACTCATCACACACACATTTATAAACACAAAATGTGTGAGAAAAATTGGTGCAGTTTTTGAGCAAACTGTCTTTCACTGTAATTCTATAAAGATGATGATTGTACGCTATTATGTTATGAAAGAGTCTCGGTGGTTATTGTAACATCCCTCCCTTCTTCCTTCTGCATGTGTGCTTGGTGTGGAGTTATGATTCTGTAGCACAGTGATGAAGGACATCAGGAAATAGTCTACACTTGAGTAATTTGGGCCTTACTCACTACTAAACTCACTTTTAGACATGTTTGTATATAGGCAAAGTTGGTCTGTTGGTCAGTTGGTCCACAAACATCTCAACAACTATTTTATAGATTGCCACGAAGTTTTGTAGAGACATTCATTGTTTCCAGAGAATGAATCCAAGTGATGTTGGTGATCCTCAGACTTTTCGTCTAGCACCACCAGCAGGTTGACATACAGCTATTAATTCAGATGTATTGCCATGAATTTTGGTACAGAAAGTCCTGCCCCTTCAGGATGAATTGATATCACTTTGGTGACCCCTTCACTGTCATGTGTCTAATAAGAGTGATGAATGAACCAGCGATTAGAGTTGAGCAGCCGTAAAACCAAAACCATGAGCTGAGAGGCGCTATAAAGCTCTGAAGCACTGAGGGGAACTGCAGGTGACTCCTTTCACATCCAAGTTGTCATGCAACCCATTGTTTATTTAAAGTACTGATTATAGCTGATTTAAGTTTAATTAAAATTTAATTCATGTTTTACCCCTTTTTTTGTCACTTGGGATAGTTTGTGACATTACTGTTTTGGTTTAATATACCATTATGCCTAATTTAACAGTTTGAAAAAGACAAAATTGCCTATAAATCAGATCAAAAGGAATAAAATTGGTCTCAGAAAGGTAATTTCTGATCCAGCTAAAGTCGACATTTTACAAACCATCAACCAGTCTCATGAAGTGAATAGCACATTGTATAGTCAAGAGTGAAAAAATAAATAAATAGAAAAATAAAACATGATTAGAAAAAAAATGGAAGCTGTACTCCTCTGTCCTGGCTAGTTTACATCCACAGCTCAGCTGTACCATGTGCTGATTCTGCTTAATGTAGACAGACAGCTTTGCTTTCAGAAGAGAGAAGATAAGAGGAAAAAAACCTTCTCTCTCACAATACAGAGAGCAGAGACAGAGAGAGTGTCGATAGATAGAGAGATGCGATGATGAGAAACTGTGGATGTGAGAATTGAGATGGATGAAGAATAAAGAGGGCATTTTCTACAGGGAGCACATCCATATGCACAAAACATTTGCCCTAAAACTCATTTTGTTGATTAATCAAGGTTATCTGGATGTAATTCATCGCCACTGTTATGCTGACACTTACACTGATAATTCATTTGACGAAGATAATTATCAGCAAGACGGGCCTACTGTGAGTGAGAGTGATGAATCAACACCCACTGCAGTCATACAGCCTGCTGTTAGCTGTACCAGGCCATGCTTGCATGCATGTGTGTGTATCTGCAGCTCAGTCATCAACCCTCCCTGCCTCTGTGGGTTCCCACTCCTGCAACCCCGGCCATGCAAACATGTTAAATAATGTAAATAATCCCAGAAATACATAACTGTTCACCATAACCACACAGTATTAAACTG